>CM072797.1:11221719-11688439 GCA_036983795.1 Megachile lagopoda | reverse complement strand
GAAATTATCTTCGAATTTTGTATACCTATTCAGTACATATTAGTGTATGTAGCAGCTGTTGCCTCTTGAGGCCGGTAACTAACTATTTTGCATTAAAAATATCCATGAAACACTTATACAGTTATATTTCTGAAGTTTTAAGCTTGAAATTAATATATAATAGGTCTCATTTTAAAGTACCTTTTGCCATGAAATCGTTTTATACTTTCTATACTTTAAAATCCTAAAATCGTCTCCTGGTATTATTCTTTGCTATAACCGTCAACTATTTATTTTGTATAAAAGTCACAAAAAATTTGTTTTCGTGGTTATTTTTGTCAAACTTTGATGTTTATATTTCGTTACTTCAGTGAGAATGAACCTATAGGTATCCGGTATTTTGTGTTGCTGCGTTCTTTTTGTCGGTGTCCGGTTCCCGCCCTTTTTTCACCAGATCTGTCGATCGCTGGACAGCATCAAATAGTATCGAATGGGCGGGAAGAACATTAGTTACCCAGTAACAAGCGCACAGAACAACAACGTTACACTGTAGCCAGAGCATGTTCTACACAACCGTAAAGTATGTGTCACATCGTGCTACCGTGTAAGCCTATTTCCACAAACTCATGGCACACGTGGTTGTGAACCAATCGCGCGATAACTCGTTTATTGTTCGTGAACAACCAACTCGGACGAATAATTTGTTTCTTTGATGTTACCGTTGTAGCTGAGAATTTAACAGATACGTCGTGCTCATTAGTTGTCTCCATGCTTTACATTCTTTTAACGTTATTACAGATTTGGACAATTCATTCTTATGGAGATTAAAACAAGGATGATTTTTTATATAATACTTCAAACTTATAACAACATGGTGCTTCATTAATACTAGCTTAGGTCTAACAATTTTGTTAATATTAGCTTAGGGTTTAGATTTGGGTTAGATATAGGTCTCACTTTCGTTAGGTTTAGGTTTGATTCAGGTTGTGATCATACCTGCTATTGGTTAGGTTTGAACCTAAATAGCATTGAAGCTAAATCAGGTTAAGGTTGCATCTGCATTGCATCTCAGTTACATCCAGCACAGTTCAAGCTTAAGTTCGAGTCAGATTTAGGTTAGATCCAGGTTAAATTGTGCTCAGATCTACCATCTTATGATTAATCTGAAGTACGACTGGGTTAATTTTGGTGTAAGTCTCCGTTATGCTTAATTCAGATCTACGTTATGCTCAGATTAAATGTAAGTTACAAAGGACAATTGTTGTTCTCTTTCATTGATTACTGTCCCAGAAAGGTGTTTTATGATTCGAAAGGAGAGATTCCCTACCTCGAAGCGATAAAATAATTGGACTAATGGTATCATGTTACCCCATCCCTGCGGTAAACAGACATGAACAGCCATCGTAAAGCTTAACAACAACGGTTGTAAGTTACAACACAGCTGCTACACTTGTTCAATTATCTTCCAGGACAATTTGCGACTCGCTCCCAGCCTCGTAGCGAGCAAATAATTGCACCCGCGCTTTTTAATCCCGTTTAACGGCGACGAAAGTAAACGGCCAAGAGAATTAAAGCGATGCGACGCAATAATGAGACATTAAGCACCCTCTTCTACCCAGAACGTACCGCGAAACACGATCGATTGCGATCCTGACTAATTATCATAATATTGTCGTTTAAATTTCGACAGTTTTTTCCCCCGCTCGGTGCTGGTTTTTTACGAATTGAAAGCAGATTCGTTCGTTTGGTTGAGGAAACGGTCGTAATAAAATTCCGACGAACGTATTAAACGGGACACGGTTTCGGCAAATTCGCTGGGAAGGTTGGTTAACTGCTACACTCGGTGCCGTGAATAAATATTTGTTAATACCGTGGTGCCGGGAAAGAAATTAAACGCTAGCGAAATGTTAAATGGCGAATATTCGCGAAATTTTGAACAGATTCGGAGGTGAAATTGCAGTGAGTCGTTTAGATGGTAAAAGGTGGGGGACTGTTTTTGAAGATACATAGGTAATTAGGATTTGAGACGCAATTGAGATTTTGTGATTTAGTTAACTTCTGATGTCGAGGTTTTGCCGAGATTTGGAGATTTAGAGATTTGGGGATTTTGAGATTTGGAGATTTGGAGGTTTGGAAATTTAGAGATTTGGAGATATGAGAATTTGAAGATTTAGGGATTCGGAAATTTGGAGATTTAGAGATTTGAGAATTTGGAGATTTGAGAGTTTGGAAATTTGAGAATTTGGAGATTTGAGAATTTGGAGATATGAGAATTTGGAGATTTAGGGATTCGGAGATTTAGAGATTTGAGAATTTGGAGATTTGAGAGTTTGGAAATTTGAGAATTTGGAGATATGAGAATTTGGAGATATGGGAATTTGGAGATTTAGGGATTCGGAGATTTGGAGATTTAGAGATTTGAGAATTTGGAGATTTGAGAATTTGGAGATTTGAGAATTTGGAGATTTAAGAGTTTGGAAATTTGAGAATTTGGAGATATGACAATTTGCAGATATGAGAATTTGGGGTTTTGAGGATTTGGAGGTTTGAGGATTTGGAGATTTGGGGATTTGAGAATTTGGAGATTTGGAGATTTTGTGACTTTAGAATTTTGGTACTTTGTGATATTGCGAATTTGCGATTTGTAGACCTTGTAATTTTAGAGTTTTGTGATTTTGTGACTTTGGACATCATGATTTTTGAATTTCTGGATTTCATGATTTTTTTACTTCGGGATTTTGTGATGTTACTATGTGCTTTTGCTTCGTCGTTACTTGGTTATTTTATCATTCTCACCCTATAAAAAATTAATAAACTATATCTCTCTTCATAAAAAGTGTCCAATTACTTATAAAAATATGTTACATCATATAAATTAACCTAACCATTTTCCTTTCCATAAAAATTGTCCAATAGCATATTCAAAATCTATTCATCTGCTAAAATATTAACAAACTACATCTCTCTTCATAAAAATTGTCCAATGGCATATCCAAAATCTGTTACACCACATAAATTCACAAACCATTTTTCTCCCCATAAAAATTGTCCACTTGCATATTCCAAAATCTACCTCCTAGAAACTGATTTACTCGTTGTCTTCAATTTCCCCCAAATACGAAGCGCTGATCGTAAGAAATGATGCAATAAAAGATCCGCCACACAAGTTCATTCCCGCGCAAACTCATCCCCGGGAAAAAGTAGGTTCGTTTCTCGAGTATTTCCGAAGAGGATATTCGTTTGAAAAGATCGTCTCGCGGAAAGCTCGACAGGCACGACAGCTATCCGAACTCATAGCCGGTGTATATCCTGAGATCCTCAGACAAGATTTCATGGTTTCACGTCGACGCGTGGGATTATTCGGATA
This sequence comes from Megachile lagopoda, assembly GCA_036983795.1. Lineage (NCBI taxonomy): Eukaryota > Metazoa > Arthropoda > Insecta > Hymenoptera > Megachilidae > Megachile > Megachile lagopoda. Next base: position 11,685,093 of record CM072797.1, on the reverse strand, counting down.
CAAAGTGACGCAAAGAAAGCTCGGGGTGGCAAAACTGTAAGAACCATAACGCGGCAAAGAGACGGATTAAAAAATACGACGAGCAACCTTTAAATAAGAGAGAGGACCGGTAGGTAACAATTTCTGCTATAAGAGAACAAACTGCAAAATGCGTCAAAGAGAGGAGGTAGGACAAAGTGCGGGTCATAACGAGGAGAATAGGTGGTTCACGGGCGAAAGATGGGCGGGAAGAATGAAAATAGGTAAAAACAAGAGCGAAGGGTGGTTGAAACAGAAGCAAAAGGAGCGTCGAGTAAATTACGAAACGTAATGTGTGTGTAGCAAAGGCAAAGTCTATCACGGAACGCGACGGGAGGAGCTTCTCGTTTTGCCCTGCCACGGAAACAAATGTCCGCCGTCATAGCTGTACGCTCGCATTTATTTCCTACGGCTTTTTTTTCCCGCCCGACGGTTTTTCGATCTGTCTATTGGCGATCGATCAGACAGCGACCGCGAGATCGTTTGTCGAACAGACCGCAACACACGCTTTTTTTCTCTGCCGTTGTTTGCAGGTAGGAACAACGGAGTTAGAAACAGGGTCAACAAGTGTCGTTGTCCGAGGACAGGTGTGTTGTTCGTTTACGGGAACGGGAAGCGCGGCCACTCGACGTTTCTACGTTGATATGTTGTTACTTTGTAACAGTTAATTATGCGCGTTTCGACGATTTCGTGACAGAGAAGTCTCGCGAAATGACGTATCAAATTATAGCCTGCAGTTTAACTACGGCTGTCTGTTCTGTTAACATTTTTAATGTAACTGGATGGTGAAATCAAAGAGGAAAGTAAACGGTGAGCTGTTTCCCATGCAGTTTTGTGACATAAATATTATGTCGTTTCGTGACATTAACATATTATGAAGTGTCGCTTGCAATATGTCAAATCGGAGCTTAAAATTTACTGAATGCGACTACGTGTTTGTTCTGTTAAAATTTATAATGTAACATGGCTGGTTATTGGCCTCAAGGAATAAAATGAACAGTGAGATGTATCCTACAGTTTTATGAAATAAATTATTATGAAATCCCACTTACAATATATCAAATTACAGTCTACAATTTTCTGAATAGGAGTACGTGTTCGTTTTGTCGAAATTTACAATGTAACATGGCTGGTTATTGGCCTCAAGGAATAAAATGAACTGTGAGATGTATCCTACGGTTTTATGAAATAAATTATTATGAAATCCCACTTACAAAATATGAAATTATAGCCTACAATTTTCTGAATAGGAGTACGTGTTCGTTTTGTCGAAATTTACAATGCAACATTGCTGGTTATTTGCCTCAAGGAATATAATGAACAGTGAGATGTATCCTACGGTTTTATGAAATAAATTATTATGAAATCCCACTTACAATATATGAAATTATAGCCTACAATTTTCTGAATAGGAGTACGTGTTCGTTTTATCGAAATTTACAATGCAACATGGCTGGTTATTGGCCTCAAGGAATAAAATGAACAGTGAGATGTATCCTACAGTTTCATGAAATAAATTATTATGAAATGCCTCTTGCAATATATCAAATTTTAGCTTAAAGTTCACTGAACAAGTGTACATGAGCGTGTTGTTGAAACGTTTAATGTATCATGGCGGGCTGTCAGCATCAAGGAGCGGTACAAACTATGAATTATATCCTGTTAAATTGACCACTGTTCGTTACCGTTTCGTAATATAAATTTATTACAAAATGGGACTTGCAATATGAATCTTAAAGTTTGAAGATCAATAAAAAGCATTGCATGAATGCTTTATTAAAATTTTTAATCTAACGTGGTTAATTATCTGCAGTAAGAAACTTTTTAAACAGTAAAATTATGACATAAAAGTATTAAAAACTGATACTTGTAACATATCAAATTAAACCTTAAAGTATAATAGAAAAGATGTATAAAAGTTTTGTTCAAAATTTATGACATAAAATGTCTGATTATCGGCTTCAAGAAATAGTATATATAAGATGTATTTTATTATGTTAATGTTCGATAACATTTCATGACATGAAAGTATTATGAAATGGTACTTGTGATACATCAAATTAAAGGCTGAGACTTGATAAAAATATTGATGTAAATGCTCCTTCAGTTTGTTTTAATTTTCGCATAAAAATTCGCTTTTCCATAATTCAGTATCAAGTATCCAATTTTGAATATGAAAATTGTATAATAAATTTGTAACATAAAACTTCGATAAAATACCACTTACGATATACCAAATTAAAGCCAAAAGCCTAAAGAAAATTGCCATGTAAGCCGTTTACTAGTATCCATAACATGAAGTGGTTAGTTATCGGCCTCAAAGCAACGTGTCAAGTACTAAAGACAACTAAATCCATTTCAGTGAGTAGTTAACATTTGATACTGTTTGTATATATAAAAGTGGCACAAAATAGTACTTGCAATACATCAAATTAAAGCTCAAAACTGACCAAAAATAACCACATAAATTGTTCATTATTTGTTTCTAACGTTCTCATAAAAATTCACGTCGTTTTCCCGTATCCTCGAAATCCACGTTTCACCGAAGTTTCAAAGAACAACATCACGTTTTCATTACGATTTTATGTTTCGATTGAATACTTTCGAAAAGTTCTCGTTTGGAAAGCTTCCAAACTTGTTGAAGAATTTCGACGGATTTAATGGAATTAAAATCTAGCATTCGCAGGAGGAACAAACACGAGCGCATTGTGGTCAGCAGCTGCTTGATCTTTGGCCTCAGAACGATTGCAGGCAGTCGATAAAACGATGACCCGTATTCGTGTATCGGTCATCAGAGATCCTTCGTCGGGTCTGATCAAAAGTGGAATGAAAAAGCTGCTACTCCTATGGTTCCATAGCTTTTGTGAGGCTCCCTCTATTCAGCGAACTTATCGGCTAGAAATAAAGACGGAGAAAATGAGAGGCAGAAGGAACGTGATTCGCGTAGCTGTTGCCGCGATTGCGGTGCAGGTTTCCTGAAACATGGTCCGACTTTCGTATGGTTTTGCGGTCTGATATTCAAATCAGGGAAACCACTCGAATGAATTTTCCTCAACTCAGACTCGAGCGTTCTTAATTTTCCTTTTAAACTGACCCGTCGTCCTTCGTTTTACAACTTCAACGATAATTGCTATGTGCATGATTAGTATATTTCTATATTGCTATATTCGATTGGTATATTCAACATTGGTATTAATATTGGTATATTCAACTGGTAAATTCAACATTGGTATTGATATTGGCATATCCAACTGGTATATTCAACATTGGTATTGATATTGGTATATTCAACATTGGTATTGATATTGGTATATTCAATTGGTATATTCAACATTGGTATTAATATTGGTATATTCAACTGGTATATTCAACATTGGTATTGATATTGGTATATTCAACTGGTATATTCAACATTGGTATTGATATTGGTATATTCAATTGGTATATTCAACATTGGTATTAATATTGGTATATTCAACTGGTATATTCAACATTGGTATTGATATTGGTATATTCAACTGGTATATTCAACATTGGTATGGATATTGGTATATTCAACTGGTATATTCAACATTGGTATTAATATTGGTACGATGGTATTGGTATGTTGAAGCATTGGTAAATCGTTATTTTTGTACAGTGATATTTCAGTATTGATAAATTATTACAGTGATAATGACTGAATATTCATAAATTTGTATTCACGTATATTGGTATTTTACTGGTAATATTGATATTGGTTCATTGCTACCAATATATTGATGTAGTGGTAAACTACTACCTTAATAATATTGACATGGATTCATTACTACTAATATATCCATGTATTGATTAATTGGTACTTTGATAATATCGATATTGGTTCATTGAAATTGATATATTGTTATATTGGTGATTTGGTACTTCCATAATATTGATATGGGCTCATTGGTATTGATGTATTGGTGATTTGATACTTCCATAATATTGATATGAGATCATTGGTATTGATATATTGATGTATTGGTGAATTGATACCTTGATAATACTGGTATGTATCCTTGGTATTGACATAGTGATATATTCATAAATTAGTACTATGATAATATTGATATTGGCAATTTTGACATATTAGTAAAATGGTTCGTATATTGATATTCATATTGGTATATTGTAATAGGTATATTGATATATTAGCATATTGGTATATTTTTTCATTGGTACTTCGACGGTGATATTACATTGGTAAATTATTGTTAGAGTATTGCTATATTGGTTAATTGATACATTCTTTCTATTCATACTACTACATTGGTATATTAATATCAATATTGATATTGATAGATTAGATTAATTGACAGAATATGATATTAAAATTTTAGTATTGATACATATTAAAGCCGGCATCAAGTAACATGCATAAATAAAAAAATAAATGAAAGTTCCCGTAAAAAGTAACATCTCAGCAATTAAGCAGAATCGACAAATTCTAAATCAGCTGATTGAGGCCGGCATCAAGACACATAAATAACAAAAGAAACAAATGAAAATTACCGTAAAAAGTAATATCCCAGCAATTAAGCAAAATTGTCAAATTCTAAATCAGCTCATTAAATCCAGCAGCAAGTATGTAACATGACGAAGCAATTAAGATAATTAGAACGGACTACGGCGGCGATGAAACGCGACGCTAATACGCGATCAAGCGCACGCAAATTATAATTTATCTCATTTATCGCGCACTCGGTATAATTAACAATCCTTCAACGAGCATCTCTATTCATACCGACAAACGAAAGCATATCACGCCGGCGGCAGATGTAACGTTAACGATTAATAATAATCGTATCGGATATCACGTGCCATTAATGGCGGGCGTGCGCCCATGTTGTCCGGCCGATACGCGATGCACGGGAAATTTAATAACCGGAAACGAACGGACGGTAATACGTCGTCAAAGTACGGGACGTGCGCAAGTGGCACGATTCAGTTATTCAGCGTTTCACTAGGAACACCCTAATTCCTCGTGTGCCCAATGGTTTACACGGGGGCACCCGTGCTACCAATGCAATTAATAACTTCCAGCTCGAGAGCCCGCGGCTAATAGCGGTTAGTTTGTCGAGTCCACAGAGGTTTATTGAGCAAACATTGGTCGAAACTACAATTGCCAGGAACCCTACCGACAAAATCGATCGATTTGACACTCCAAGATGATGCACCCGAAAAACCTTCAGACAGTTTGAGTATTAAGGTACAATAGACGAAGAACCGTAAGGAGAATATAGCGGTAGATCGGTGACCGCTAGTCGGTTTACGGGTGTGCATGATGCGTGCGGTGGAATCAGTGGGGGAGATTGTTGGAAATTATTTTTGTATTTAGGGAATTTGAGATTTGGGAGTTTAGGGATATGGAGGTTTGGCAGATTTGGGAATTTGAGGATTGGAGAATTCGGGGGATTTGAGAGTTTGGAAGTTTAAGAATCTGGGAATTTGGGAATTTGGGAATTTGGAAATTTAGGAATTAGGAAACTTAGGGGTTAGGGAATTAGAGAATTTGGCAATTTGGGAATTCGGAAATTTGGGAATTTGGGAATTAGGGAATTTAGGAGATAGGAAATTTGGGAATTAGGGAATTAGGGAATTAGGGAATTTGGGAATTCAGGAATTAGGGAATTAGGGAATTAGGGAATTGGCGAAATAGGGAATTAGGGAACTGGGGAATTAGGGAATTGGCGAAATAGGGAATTAGGGAACTGGGAAATTAGGGAATTGGCGAAATAGGGAATTAGGGAATTAGGGAATTCGGGAACTGGCGAATTAAGGAATTAGGGAATTAGGGAATTAGGGAATTAGGGAATTTGGGAATTTGGGAATTTGGGAATTTGGGAATTTGGGAATTAGGGAATTTAGGAGATAGGAAATTTGGGAATTAGGGAATTGGGGAAATAGGGTATTAGGTAATTAGGGAATTAGGGAATTAGGGAATTAGGGAATTAGGGAATTAGGGAATTAGGGAATTTGGGAATTTGGGAATTCGGGAATTTAAGAACTTAAGAATTGGAGAACTTGAGAAGTAGGGGATTAGGGAATTTGGGAAATTGAGAAATTAGAAAATTGGGAATTTGGGAATTTGAGAATTTGGGAATTTAAGAATTTGACAATTTAAGAATTTGAGAATTTGGGAATTTGGGAATTTGAGGAATTTATGGAATTTGTGGAATTTATGGAACTTACGGAATTTATGAAATTTAAGAAATTTGTGTAATTTGTCGAATTTAGGGAATTTGGGGAAATTGTGTAATTTAAGGAAATTGTATAATTTAAGCAATTTGAGTAATTTGAGTAATTTGAATGATGTGAATAACTTGCGAAATTTGAGAAATACGAAACTTCAAAAATCTGTGAATTTATGATTTTTAAGGATTTAGAAACTTAAAAATTTGAAATTATGAAATTATGAAATTATGAAGTTATTAAATTTAAAATTATGGAGTTATGAAATTATGAAATTGTGAAATTATGAAATTATGAAATTATGAAATTATGAAATTATGGAATTATGAAACTATGAAACTATGAAATTATAAAAATATGAAGTTATGAAGTTATGAAGTTATGAAATTATGAAATTCTGAAATTTTGGAACTTCAAAATTTGGCACTTTGAAAACAAACTCCAAAAGTATAGTAACTAGGAAGTTTGAAAATCCACAAATATAGTAACCAGGAAATTTAAGAATCCATAAATATACTAAAAATATTAAAAAATATACATACGAAGTAACCATAAAATATAACCCCCTAAAGACAGTAATTTTAAAATCTCCAAACTTCCCACTATACAATTCACGAAATCCGAAAATTTCAAACTCCGTATCCAGATCGTAAAATCTCCACGCACGTCCACGAGTACATACTACTTACCCTTACATGCTCTCCCAATCACATTTACCAATTACCCTCCTCGCTACAAATATCCGTTCCGTAAGTTCCATCACAGTTACAAAACACGGTCTAAAGTTCGATCATCAACTTTTTGTTTCCCTCACGTTGCACAGCCTCCCGGTTGTTTGAAATTTCGCGTGGTGCACGAAAACAGAAAGTTTTTCGTCGCAACTGTCAGCCATTGTGCGGCAGCAACACCTGCGTGAGACACTGAAATAATTTGGAAAGTCTAAGGAGAAACGACAGCTGTAGGATGCGAGAAATTGCTGGTACCTGACACACAGGTGGAAAAGCGGGGGCTGTTAGGGGACATGAAGATTGGGATACGAAGGGTGACGAAGTCGATGAAAGGGTCATGGAGGGGTGAAGGGGATTTGGAGTTCAAGAGTTGCCGATAGATTCATTAGGACGGCACCCGGCAACTTGACGGAGAATCGTGTTTTCGGTCGAACTTCCGGTCAAATTGAATCACGTGGAATTTCGTGGTAACAATCTTCTATTTGACTTCGACCAGACCGTCTGATTTACCGTGGCCTTTGAGTCTACATACGTCGTTCGAAGTGGTTTACCTCTTGGGAACTCTCTTTGTCCCGTTGACGAGCACGTTCTTGTCACCAATTCTTCTCTTCGACTTCGCTAAATTGGTCATTACCGACGATTTCTTGATAAACTAACTTTCATTTTTAACTTTCGAGAACATTTTTTTGATGCCGCAGGGTTTCATAGATATTAGGGGTATGTCCACAAACGCATGACATAGACTGGAAAATGTTAGCTATATAAGTTTTGATGATTTTATGACATAAAAGTTTTGAAAAATGACACTTGTGATGCATCAAATTGCAGCTTGAGGTTCCCTGATTAAGACTACGTAAGCGTTTTGTTGACATTTTTTATATAACATGGTTGGTTACTGGCCTCAAGGTACAATATGAACACTAAGATGCACTCTACTATGATCACTAATATTTGGTACAGTGTCATGGCATAGCAGTATTATGAAATTGAACTTGTTGTATATTAAATTACAGTTTGAACATTGATAAAAAAGACATAATAAGTACAATGTTAAAAATATTAGTACAAAATGGTTGGTTACTGGCTTCAAGAAACTATATATGAAATGTATTCTGCTATGTTCACTAATATTTGTTACAGCCTCACAACATATTATTAAATTGTGCTTGTGTATCAAGTTAAAGTTTAAAAGGCTACAATGAAGTCTTTGTTAAAATTTGTAACATAAAATGGCCGATTGTTGGTTTCAAGGAGCAGTATAAAGAATGAAATATCCTTCAGTAGACATCCTACTGTCTGATATGATTTCATGACAGAAAAGTATTACGAAACAACACATATAACATATCAAATTAAAGCTTAAAGATTAATCAAAAAGACTGTGTAAACGTTTTGTTAAAATTCTCAATACAAAATGCTTAAATATCTGCTGTAATGATCGGTATAATCCATTACTTGACCTTTAATAGTCTCTTTATTGTCTGATATGATTTCATGACAGAAAAGTATTACGAAACATCACTTGTAATATATCAAATCAAAGATTGAAGACTATTAGAAGTGACTGCATAAACGCTTCGTTAAAATTCTCAATACAAAATTCCTGATTATTACCTAGAATATGACCTATGAGTTGCTCCTAAAAAAACTTCCTTCAGTCTGATGCTATTTCATGACAGAAAAGTATTATGAAACATCACTTGTAATATATCAAATTAAAGCTTGAAGACTACTAAAAGTGACTGTATAAACGCTTCGTTAAAATTCTCAATACAAAATGTCTGATTATTACCTACAATAAGTGATATGACCTATGCGTTGCTCCCAAAAAGACTCCCTTCAGTCTGATGCTATTTCATGACAGAAAAGTATTATGAAACATCACTTGTAATATATCAAATTAAAGCTTGAAGAATAATAAAAGTGACTGTATAAACGCTTTGTTAAAATTCTTAGTACAACATGGTTAGTTACTGGCCTCAAGGTGCGGTACGAAGTACGTGTTATAGAATACGTGGATTGTCTGTCTAAAGAAGTGCAAATCCGAAACGAAAGTGGTCGACCATTTTTCTGGGACACATACACATGGTGAATCGTGTAGTAAAGCATTGATCTCTGCCTAGGGAGGCTTTGTGTCTCCGTGAACCCGATTGGGTCAGCCTGAGGCAACCGGAGGTGTTATTTCGAAGTCCACAGGGATTTCCGTAGGCTTGCGAGGATCGTTTGACATTGTGCAGTAGGGAAACCGGCTATAATTAACGACCGCATTCGTCTTGTCCACTGCTTTATCTTTAATTATCATGCGATAAGATTCAATTTCAGATATCAATTTAGTCCATTGTCGTACACTGTCATTTATTAAACATACATTTCGTCTTTCTTTTCTTCGATCGATTATTACAATACTTGCGTATGCATATTTTTCTCAACACACATATATAAGTATATATTACATATATTTTATAAATAATACTTTATTTAATACCTTTGATACTTTTGAGAAATTAATGGAAGTAGGTTATAAGCGTAAATATTCGGATAATAATTATTTGTTTATTGATTATTTTTTGACGCAGTATTTAAACATTTGTTGATTACAATAAATTATATATAATAACGTTTTCATTTATACTTGGCTATGACATTGGCTTTCATCGAAACACTTTTTCTGCAAACATCTACATTGCCTATTTGAATTATTTCTGCATTTTTCTTCAACTTTCAATTGTAGAATATTATATTCGTTCTTTTTGAATTTCAGATCATCGAAAAGGGGATTAGAGGTGCCGTGCTCAAAATTTCGAAACAGAAATGAGCTGAGAATCGGCAACGATGTTGAGTCGTTTTTCGGCCGTGGTGGCCTCCATTTTGGTTCACCAACTACACGTTTTATGGGCGGCCACTTCATTAGGTGAGCAGATAATCATTTTTCATTTATTTTACTTTTAATTTTTCTTATTAAATCCATACTATACGAATTCCAGTATTTATTACTTAATTATCATATAATAATTCTAGTATTTATTATTTAATTCTAGTATAACTTAAAAAATATAAAATAATAACTTAATTCTTTATTGAAACTATTTATTGATTGTTTAATTGTCTATTAATTCTCTTATTACAATTCCAATATCTATTACTACAATGCATTATCATTATCCTAATATTTATTCTCTTAATTCTATTATTCTATTCTACTTAATAATTATAATTACATACTGTTATTCTATAAATAATTATTCTATTATCCTAATCCTAACCCTCATTGCTTAATTCTCCTCTTAACATCGAAAAATTAAAGAAATTCCAAAAATTATTTTACAAATATCCTCATTTAATACATACATACAAATACAAATACATAAAAATACATATAAATACATACGAATCATACAAATATCGTAACAAATCATCGAAACAATCTTTCCACACATTTAAACAAAACCATATATTATATCCTTTCAGTAGAAAAAGTAATTCGATTAGAAAGTGATGAATTTTTTGGACGAACGATGGGTCTGGTTAGTTCTTGTCGAAAATATTGAGGTGCGGTTGTGGAAGTCGAAGTCGGTTATCAGAGAGGTGGCAAATTATACCCTTTGAATAACGAGGCGTAGGTCGAACGATCGGTTTCCAGACATTGTCCTATAATTTTCCAATTAAGGCATTGGATTCCCATAAATCCTACGGCCATGGACAGGATCCATAAATTCGACGCTGTATTGAGCGACAAGCCGCATTCAGCATTCCAGACTGCTTTTCAATCCAAGACTTTTTGTGTACTGAATTATCTTTGCGTTTCTTTTCGAAATTGGAAGATTATGTAATTGATTAAGGTTACTTGAAGGTTATTATAATTGATTAAATATCTAGTTCTCTTCTGAATTAGAAATTATAGGGTTATAATTTGAAGGAAAATAAATGGTGAGGTTCTGTATTTAGTTAAATATTTATTTCTTAAAAATTAGAAAATGTGGAATTAGAATTCTTAAAAATTAGTGCTATTGTTTCTATAAATTGTAGGGATGGATGTTGTATTTGGTCGAATATACAAATTTTTGGAAATTAGAATGTGGGCCGTTGTAGTTCTTAAAAATTAGAATGTGGATGGTTACAGTTTCTATACATTATAGAGATGAATATTGTAATTGGTCAAATATATAAATTTGTTAGAAATCAGGAGGTCCGTTGTAGTTCTTAAAAATTAGAATGTGGGGCGTTATTTCGTCGTTGCGTTTTATTGAGTCGTTGCAGTATCTAATAATTACAAAATGGCGCGTTGCAGTTTCAAGAAATAGAAGTTGGAACATTGCGATTTCCAAAAATTAGAAGATACAGGGTTACAGTCGATTAAATATCCAAAATTACTACAAACTAATAGCTACTCTGTTACAATTACTCTGATACAGGTAATTCTGCTACAATTATCTGTAAACTTTCATGAGATTAACAATTGGATCATCATAATACCTCAGAAAATACAGGACCACAGTGGGTTAAATATTAAAACGACATAGCACTACAATGTGTGACAATGCTGTTCTCTAGATTGGAATTAAGTTTTTGATGATTAAACTATAATTTTTTCCAAAGATACGATACATATACTTTAACCTTGATAATTTACTTTTTAGAAAATTCACAAAATATGTAATTTCCAAATGTTTCCAATATCGTGTATTAGTGCAAAGAGGTGCCATGGTGCTTAAATTTGGCGTTACCTTTTATTTACATGTAATGTACTTTTGTGGGATTTGTTAATACTCTCATAAAACGTGGTGAAGGCAAAAAAGTGCGAATCAAAACGTATGAAAAGGATCATTCGATTGAAACGGTGAGTGAGACAGTAGAGTGAGCCATGGCGCTATGTGATCTATGATGACATTCGCGAAAGCCACTATAGTGGACCGTCGTACAGAGGGATGATTCGTGAAAGCCACTATAGTGGCGCGTCGTGCCTAAGAGGTTAAATCTTATGCATAAACAAACGCAGTACTATGAATACAGTACTGTGAATATTGATGTAACTGTGTTAAACAAACGGCAGTGTTGACATGAGAAAGCAGATCGCTGTCGAATTTTGACCGGCAAATTGTAAAGTCGATCGCACGATATTAGAATGAAGAAAGAATAAAAGAGACTAGGGTCTCCAGGAACAAGTTGAATAATTTTGGATGCACGCTAAGAGCCACTATGGCGCTATGTAATCTACGATGACATTCGGGAAACTATAGTGGCGCGTCGTGCTAAAGAGGTTAATTTAGATGTTCGTTATTAGCAAGCATACTTTCGCATGTAATTGTTTTGAAAAACCGACTGATGTGGCATCGAAAGTTTATTTCCATGAAAAGTGCACATCTTGTGAAAAATTTATTTTGAATGTTTTTTAAAAACTGGTAAACTACATTTTGTAATCGTTGAAATCTGCAAGCGTTCATAATATAAGCAATCGTTTCGGCGTAATTCGAAAGAATTACAACGTAAATCATCGAAATCGCGCAATATTCTTTCTAAACCGACTGCAATTGCTCATTCCGAAACAATTTCGTTTAAATCTCTCGTTCTGCTCGCGCTTCATTTGGACACGTCTAGTAATCCCGTGGGCGACATTCCCAAGACGTATTTCGAAATCCTGACCGGTAACCGGGTTTATCCTTTCGTAGAGATTATGTGCTTCGTCTTTTCTAGCGGATATTAGAACTTCCTTCCTTCCTTCCTTCTTCCGTTGTGCGGCGCCGTGAGAATTCAGTTCGCGAGATTGGTCCTGCCGGAAAAGGACGAAATAGGTCCAGTACTCGGAGCTGATAAATTTCTTCGGGATTATCCCGTCGTTCTTCGAGAAATAGTTAGGAGTCGAAAGCAAAAGGAAGACCGACGGAGATTGAAAGGGTCCGAAATCTAAGAATCAGAGGTACACCGAACGATCAGCCGAGAAAAATCATTTTCAGACGCGTTAAGCGGCTAAAATAAGGATTCTTCGGGGAAATGAAAAGTACTCGTCGTTCGTGTTCTAAGTCGTTTCGGAAGAACGGGACCGGAAGAACCGGCGAATTCGATGGAAAAGATATTGCTCACCCTTCTACTCCTCCTACTTCTGGTGTGGCTCTTTCGAATTCTACTTTTCTCCGTTTTATTCTCTGCGGTTTGGCCTGTGTCTCTTTCACCGTGCCTTTATAACCCACGAAATTGCTCCGTTTCCACGGTTCCGACTCAAAGGAGCAGACACGATGGAAACTGACTTTATTACTCCTTCCGGCTCGATCGTACGTTAGGTGCCGACGAAGGTTTACACCTTTGATTGTTTGCGACGGTCTCGATGCATTTTGCTGGATGAAATATGCATCGGAAATGAGGGACTTCCAGGAAATTGAAATTTCATTACGGAGTATACAATATTTATAAAAAGACCTCACGTTGTCTTGCTTGTTACATCCATTTTTGCTTATTACTTCATTTCGATTTTTCTATATGACGTTTTCGAAGTTGTACAACCTTAAAGAATTTACATGAAAAATTAAAAGATATTGAATGCAATTTTTTCATGTGTTACTTCATTTTCGATAACATTTTTAAATGTGGAGATTTGATCATTTTTAAATTTAAAAACTTGATAATTTACACGTTCATAAAATTGGAGTCTTGAAAATATGAATATATTCGTAGATAGATGGAATTTATACATCAGAAAACGAAGCAACCTAAAAACTGATAAATGTGAAAAAAAGGAACAAGTATCGTATATCAGAAAACGAAGCAACCTAAAAACTCGTAAATTAAAAAAAAAGGAACAAATATTGTACATCAGAAAACGAAATAACCTAAAACCTGTAAAATTAAAAGAAAGAAACAAATATTGTATATGAGAAAACGAAATAACCTAAAAGGTCGAAAATTGAAAAAAAAAGGACAAATATGAAATTGAAAAAGTGTTTGCTTATCATTTCAAAGGATAATTGATTTCGTGTTTGAGAGGCCTTTAACGGTGCTTTTTCCGCGTTTCATTAAATTCAGTCGTGTACGAGTGAACGCATTAAACCGTGGCGGTTAAATTAACAAATCGAGGCGAGTTTCTCCTGGCCGGAATACAAATGGAAGAGCACGCACGTGTTTCAATTTCATCTGTGGCGAACGGTACGCGCGATCGCCGTGGGATTTATGCAAGAATTGTATCGATATATGCACGAGTAGACGCGTCATCACCGTGAACCAAACCAGAGGAGCACGCAGCTGCGAGCTAAAGGTGATTGAATTAACCCGCACCGCGTGTTCCTCGTCTAAATTGAATCCTGATGAAAGAACGATTAGACGAGAGATTGTCGAAATTCTAGACGTTCTTTCAACGTTGCACGCTTTTGGGATATTTAGAACTTTGGAGCTTTGGAATTTTCGATTTAGGGGGTTTTGGCATTATTGGATTCTTGTGTATAGGGACTTTTAGTGGTTTGGAATTTTGGAGATTTAGGGTTTTGAGATTTTGAAATTTTTGTAATTTGAGGCTTTGGAGTTTTGGAATTTTTGAATATTGGTGTTTTGGAGTTTTGGTGTCTTGGTGTTTTAGAGTTTTGGAGTTTTGGAGTATTTGAAATTTGGAATCTTAGGATTTAGGGAGTTTTGGAGCTCAGACTTTTGAGATTTAGGTACTTTTAGAACTTTGGAATTTTGGAGTTTTGAAGTTTGGAATTTTAGAATTTGGGGAGTTTTGGAGCTTCAGAATTTTGAGACTTACTCTTAAATTCCAACATTCCCAAATATTTAGACCCCCATACAGCTAAATTCCCAAATCCATCACCAAATTTCTAGATTCCCAAATTTCTATATTCCCAAATCCTTACATCCCCAAATCCCTACATCTCTAAATCACTAAATTTCTACATCCCCAAATCCCCACATCTCCAAATCCCTACATCCCCAAATCCCTACATCTCCAAATCGCTAAATTCCTAAATTTCTACATTCCCAAATACTAACATCTCCAAATCTCTACATCCCCAAATCCCTACATTTCCAAATCGCTACATTCCCAAATCTCTGCATCCCCAAATCTCTAGACCCCCAAATCTCTAAATTCCCAGATCCCTACATCACCAAATTTCTATACACCCAAATTACTGAATTTGGGACCTAAATTGCTAAAATTGCTAAATCAGGAACTATACAAATCCCAATAATTCTTCCGATCGACGAAGCTCAGCACAAAAGATTGCAATAAAAGATAATTTTGAATCGTCCAGTATAATCCCCTCGGAGGGAGAGAAATTTCGACATGACGAGTGTCTCGATAATTGCACATAGCTGGAAGAATATCGACTGCTGTCAATCGTGCGATTTTTTCGAATCTCCTATCGAAACGTTTATTTGAACAAAAGTGCGCTGTTACTTGGCCTCGTATCTGGTCGGTTGTGTAACCTTGCGAGGAGAATACATTTATGTGCATCGTCTTGGAAACTCGAAGCAGAGTCGCGTGTGCTCGCTGCTGATAAGGCCATTCTATCCGTCGACAGGCGGCGAGTAGAGTTTCCCTTCTACTCGCTGGAAAGTGAAAAACTTTTCCACTGCAGTACACTCGTTCGCCAAGTTCGCGATTGTTTCCATAGTAATTCGATTTTCTGCGTCTGTTACGCTAACGACGTGGTTGCAGCTAGCCGTGTTTGCCTTCTCCGCTAACATTTTTGTTTCCCGGATCAGAACGAGCGGAGATAAAGTCACGTTTTCCGCTCGTCCGGACTTTGCTGCGTAATTCATGACAGTGTCATCACAGAACTTTTGTCATCATTCTTATCACGATGTTTTGTTGCAGTTTCTTCGTGTTATTGTCATTTGTATTCGCTTCGCGATGATGAAGGCAAACGATGAGTTTAACGCTTCCGAAAGTGAAATTCAGGTAGCCTAACAAGTTAGTGGCGCTGTTTGGATGGGTCGGATTTTGATGACTTGGCAGGGTGAAAAGGGGCGTTGGAAATTTTGGGGGTTGGGAAATTTGGATCTTGTGATTTTGGGAGTTTTGCAAGTTTAGGTCTGTGGAATTTTAGAACGTTGCAATTTTGGGTCCTCTGGAAGTTTAAGACCTTAGGATTATGGAATGTTGGCATTTTAGGATGTTGGAAATTTGGGACCTTAGAATTTTCGGGTGTTACACATTTGGGACCATAGGATTTTAGGGTGTTGCAAATTTAGGATCAAGGAATTTTGGGGTTTTGCAAATTTGGGATCATGGGATTTTGGGGTGTTGGAAATTTGGGACCTTAGAATTTTTAAGTGTTGCAAGTTTAGGATCATGGGATTTTGGGGTGTTGATCAAGGGAAACTTGAGACCGTAGAATTTTGGAGTGTTGCAAATTTGGGATCATGGAATTTTTTAGTGTTTTTTTAAGGTTAAGGTGGAAGATGAATTGTCAACATGTTACGGCTAATGAGAACCTTATTAGAATGACGCTTGGTCCACAAATACCACTTTGCAACAACAAACGCTACCATTACTATCCACCATTGCCCCAACCTTACCAATTAAATTTACCCCAACAAACCGTAGCCGAAAAAAAAATCTTCACAAAGGGAAGAAATATTACAACGTTGACATTAATTAAAAACTGACATAGTTCCAGTAAAATTTAATTAAACTGAACATGTCTTCACTTCTTCATTAAAGCATTCATTATCCAATAGAAGTCGAATAATAAAACGTGGCTCAATTAATCAAGCCTCCATGATTCTATTCATTGGAACAAGTAAGAGTATCGTGCATTAATTATAACGCGAATGGTATGAGGTAGCAAGGCGGTAGTAAATTTACTGGCAACTTTAATTATGTCGTCGTATCTATGTAATAGAGCTTTGGCTAGGACACGTATAATCTGATTTCGAAATTGTTTCAGGTGCTAAGCCGTTTCCTGGACTGGAAAACCTGCCCAGATCGTTCTGGCATGAGCTCAGTTCGCCTTTTACCGAGGTAAGTCGGCTGTATAATTGAAACGAGCAGTTTAAGTGCCTTTTCGAAAAGACGCCACAGTAGATTTTACTTTGATTTTTACAAACGGACATTTTGCGACGTATTTGTTACGAATTCCGAGTTTTTTGCGGAGACTCTTATTATTATAACGTTAACGTACAGATGTCAACCCACAAGTTGGCGCATGATCGACCCGAAGTTAAAGCTCTATCCCCACCGTGAATTCTATTAACATAGAAGACTATTCTACCATTCATGAACTCGTGAAAGTGCTCTAGTGTAATTCGATTATTGTTTCGTACTACACTCTTACAGTTGTCGAAGGTGTTATGTGAAATAAAAGACACGCGGAATGGAAGCTAAGTAAATAATTATATTTAAGAACGGTGGAGGACTATTGAGGGAAACTCGGTGAATACAGGAAGGGCGCATGACTAAAGAACAGCAACAGCACCGTAGTCGACCCACGAGTTGGCGCGTGATTGACCCAAAGTAAAAGAAGCTCTATCCCACCGTGAACACTTCCTGCGTTACATACAGACAAATAAGAATAACAATGACAATAACAACTGCTTTCGCGCAAGCACTATCTCACTCACTTGAGAGACGTTTGCCGACTGTCATTGTTTCTCGCCTAATTGGTGTGCCTGATCGCGAGAGCCAATAGTACCGCCGAAAATACGTGTGAGGCGGCCATTTTTCTATTCTGACCAATTGGAGTAGCTCTTCTAAACACGTCAGCCTCTTCACGCGCCAACTCGTGGATTGATATCGGTACGTTCATTAGTATTATGCACGTACACATAATTTACAAATTTACACATGTTCATATGTAACAATTAAAAATACGTGACTTTAGATACTTTCGTACTGTCATATCTATAAATCTTCGTATTCTAAAATTTTGGAAATGACAAGAAATTTGGTATTCTCCAATGTGGATGTAAGATTTAAATTTTCAAATTTTCAAATTTCAAATTTATAAGTTCGGATATTTCACAAATTTTAAAGTTTCTAAATTCCTAAATCACCATATTACTAAATTCCCAAATATCTCTAAAATTCTCTAACTTCAAAAACTTCCAGTTTCTAAATTTCCAAATCAGTAAATCTTACAATTTCCAATTTGTGAAATTTGAATCTTACAAATTTACAAGTTTAGAAATCTCCAAAAAATCTTTCCATAATCTTAAAAATTTCTGAATTCCCAAATTTGAAAATTAGTACAAAAAAAAATGTTTAATGATATTGCAATTTTTAAACCTCTTAAACTTAAAGATTCCTCATTTTGAAGGTGTCCAAGCATTTCAATTTAAAAACTCGTGGTCTGCAACTGAAAATTTGCAACTTTAAACGCTGTATCTGACGCAGTGTCCTTTTTCCCATCACTAGGTACACCACTGTTTTTTGGAATTCAATATATGCAATTTACAAACAATTTGAATGCTTTTAAAAATGCCACTAAAAGTCCAATCAATTTAGCTTGTTTGAGAGCTGATCGTTTTTGAACATCAAAGGGGTATTTTAAAAAAAATGAAGCAACTTTATATTTTCACTCTTTTTGTGTAGCTTTAATGACTTTTACAACGCGGGCTTTTGAAATGTGTTGTTTGGGATTTGTCAGTTTTAATTTCCACTGAAAATTCATCGTTTTACACAATTTTTTAAAAACAAAGCGATGTTTTTATTTTGTGGAATGGAAAATATTTTTGTACGGTATTTTTCAAGGGTGACTGTGTTACCATACAACGTTATTTCGAGAATCGTTAATTTTGTTTTCGCTGCACAATTTTCATGTGAAAATTACTTCGATAACAAGAATTATTCCCTATATACAAGTTCGTTTAAGTCTAAATATAAAATACGGCAATATGAAACATGTTTAAAAATAATTTGTTTGAGAACCACCTGTAGCATCGACTGATACTATTTCCTCTTCCCTGTGCAGCGGAAGCTTTTTGTCCACACTAAAATTGTACAATACATACAGACTGTTTCGTAAATCCGTAAATCGTGGCATAATCGGATCATGATTCTGCATGAAAAAATGTCTAAAATGTAAAGTAAAATTTGTTTATTCGAAACATAGTTTTCGAGAAAATTGGATTTGGACATTCGTTAAGTGCTCGTGCACGCAATTATCCACAAGCTGCTGGTTCATCCACTCGAGTGAGACGCTGGTTTTGATTTAGTACGACTGTAAATAATGCAGCCGGTTCGAAAGCAGAATTTTTTCTTCGACTCGGTTACAACGATATCGATTTCGACCGCGATTATTACGACGAGATACGAAAGCACGGTTGAAAAGCGTTCGTTCTGTTCTTTGTATTACACCGTCAAGATGGCGGCGACCGGTGTACCGTTGTTTGTAATATTCAGCTGTAACAAAAGCGCTGCCCTCGCAAGCTCCTGGTGCATGAATCGTATCGATCTGTTCGCGATTGCTATATCTTGCCGCTATAACGGCTTCAACATACCGGTAATTCTTTAGTAGAAATGACACAGCCCGGCCAGCACAAAATTAACGCTCTTGATATCGCGTATAAACAAATAGCTACGAGCCAAATCGCGTAAACTGCAAAGCTCGCGGCTAATTGAGCACGCGTGCTCAACGAATATTCAAACTCGATTTTCTCGAAAACGATGCTTACGATAAAAAAATTATATTCCACATTTTAGACTGATTTTTCCATGCAGAATCACCGATCTGGTTGCAGCACGGTTCACGGGACAGCCTGTGTACGATGGAACATCTTGCAACGATGCACGACACACTTTTCGCTCGAACGATTTGTTTCACACGCGATCAACCGCACGCATAGGGTGCATCCTCATTAGTCTACTCTGACTCTAACCGCCTGTGTACACCGCGGTGTTCTTATAAGAAATGGTGTTTGTTCGAGGCAATAAAAGAATTCTGATGGATTTTTCTTCTGTACTTGCAGGTATACGAGGTGGAAAGTTTTGCGACGGAAACTAGCGGCACTCCCGAGCCAAAACCATTCTTCGAAGATCCAGAAAGCAATGTTACGGTGCAACTCGGTGCCAAAGTGTACATGCACTGTAGGGTGCAGAACCTGCAGGACTCTCTCAAAGTGAGTATCCCTTAATTTTTCTTTTACCCGATTTTCCGACTGCCGTGTCACATATCTCAATTTTCACGAACAACGGGAAGAAACGTTATTACGGTGCTTCCAGAACTCAAATAACGGTAGAGGTACTACTGGTAGAGTTATGGTACTTGTACTGCGAACTCTTGTTATATTGCCACTCGGTAAGAGCGGTAAACTCTTGGAATTGGTATTATTATATATATTTGAAAATTCGAAAAGTTTGATCACTAAACTTTTTTTTGAATTATGGCTTTTGCAATGAATACATATGGGACTTGACTGCAATCTGTGATACCGATTTCATTTAAGTATTTGATTTGAGATGTTGGCTATATTTGCCATAATATTTGATGCATGAATAATATTTCACTTTGATTTTGCATCTACAAGGTGCTTCTGTATTGCTAGTGCAAAGAGAGGAATCCTTTGAAAATGTGAATATTAATTCACATTCAGCTTCATTTTAGAGAAAATTGAAGTGGATTTTTGAAGTTTATTTATTTATAAAAAGAAACATGATAATTGTAACAATTTGTTGATTAATTTAACATAACAATTTAACAATGTACGTTATAAATTAGTAAATTTGATTATTAATATCATAGAATTGGTATTTTTTATAATGTTGTACACTTTATCACATTTTTGAATAATATATACACTACATACACATTAGTATATCCATATTATGGAGTATTATGATGGCTAATACAAATTCATATAACAAAATAATTAATTTCATTAATTTACATACGATGTTAATTTAGTAATATACTTACTTTACAATGTACGTTTATTAGCAACAGTATTATTGATTATTAAACTGTTGAAAGGGGTTGTTTTATGCTGTAAACAAAATTTTTTACATATATTTTGAAGAACCTTTCAATTCAATTTTTCCGAAAATGGAAACATGTGTGACAAAATTTTATTTTCTATTTTGTTTTAATTTGACTATTCAAAAATTACATTTATTCCATCGTTCAAAAAATTGTTCAAATGTCGGAATTTCTACCTTTTAAAACTTCGAAAATTTAAACAGCAAAAATTTAGAAATTTTAATTTTTGAACTTTTAAACTTAAGAAATAAATAATTTGTTAATTTGAAAGTTTGCAAAGATTAAAAGGGTAAAAATTTGAAAATTAAAGAATTTAATAATCTGAATGTTTGTAAAATTTAAAAACTTGAAAACTGAAAATTAAATAATTTAATTACTTGAGATTTTGGAATATTTAAAAGGTTAAAAACTTGAAAAATTTGAAATTTAAATAATTTTCATAATTTGTAAGCTTTCAAAGCTTAAAGTGCATAAAATAAAAAAGTTCGAAATTTGAATAATTTAATAACTTGAAAGTTTGAAAGATTTAATTTGAAAGTTCAAAAATTAAAAAACTTGAAAAGTCAAAATTTTTAAAATATCTAAATTTCAAAATCTGCACTATTTATACTACTACTAATGCATATAGTAATGCAATAAGTAATCATCACTAATGTATAAAAAACAATAATTAAAGAAAAAGTAACATATAAATTTATATGTTTACAATTATCCTGCCTAATCGGTTTAGTGTTGGCCATATAAATATTCGTAAGTTTCGTTAAATCCACGTCGCGTAATCACCCCGTTACAGAAATCTGCGCGAAAACATTGTCGAAGAACATAACACGAAAAACTTGACGGACCGAATAAGTTTTGATTTAACTTAGCTGGTAAGTTTTGCGACTATCTTGCCCGTTTACTGTTTTCCTGCGTTACTAAAAGCTTTGCGTCGTTACCTCTGTTTTCCGCGGGTATATTTCGTTGCGTTTTCTTCCGGTCTGCATCGTCGGCTCTTTCTTCTCGGATAGGGCCGCCATTTAAACCCGTTATACAAGTTCCATCAAGAAAATTCCATGAATGGCGACCCAAATATTTTCCTCTGAATTTCGTGGCCGTTCGAGCAGAAATACCTTTATCGATGTTACATGCACCTGTACGTTTTATCGAGGTACATGTAACTTCAATGTTACATTTCAACTTTTATTTTACCGTAATGGCGCAGCTATCGATTCGACGTTCGCTCAATTTTCATCGAGGAGATAACGAACGAGATTGAATTCGATGCGCGAAAATGGTTATTAATTCTTTCCTGACGATTAACTCGGTTCTTTCAATTTTGTCGTAATTATAATATTGCCACTTCAAATGGAGGACGTTTGTTAAGTTAATTTGAAGATTTAAGCTTTACTTAAGTTTTCAAGATTTTCACAGTTTTTAAATATTGCAGATTTTTTAAATGAAATTTACGGATATTTAAATTTCAAATCTGAGAATTTTTAGAAATTTAATTTTTATATTTCAGATTCGGAAATTTTTGTATTCTACTATTTCAAAATACGTAAATTCACGGAATTCTTCAACTGTACTTTTCTTCAAATTTTCGGGATCTTCTTTAGATCTCTTCAGATCTTCTAGATTCTTTGAATTTTGAGACTTTACAATTTCCCTAGATTACCTACATTCTTCAGATTCCTCAGACCTTCAGGATTTCTTGGATATCTTAGCTTTCTTAGATTTTATGAATTATTTAGATTACGTAGATTATCTAGATTTCCTTGATTTTCTGGTATCCTTATGTTTTCTGTGTTTTCAAAATTTTCAAATCTCAAAATTTTCTAAATTTCCTAATTCTCAAATTCGAAGTTTTCAAACACCTAAACTTTCACACACCAAATTTTGTAATTTCACAATTCCTAAATTCCTGAATTCCCAAATTTCCAAATCTCTAATGTTTCTAAATTTTCTAAATTTCCTACATTTCCTACAGTTCCTAAATTTCCCAATTCTTAAATTCCCAAATCCCCATATTCTCCAATCCCTAAATATCTAGACCTTTAAATTGCTGCTAAATTCCCTAATTCCCTAAATTCCCAAAATTTCCAAATGTGCAGGTTTCCAAAGTTTCTATAACTCAAAAACACCCAAATTTCCCATCTCCCAGATATCCGCTTACGTTCCCAATTACAATCAACGCATCACCTCAATTCTCGGAATATTTCAAAACTTCCATAATAGTTATACGATAATCATCTTCTCGTCGGAAGGGCAGATCGTTTCCTGTGTCGCATTATTCGACGATGGTTTCATGCAATCGAACGACGATAAAAAGACGATCGTGACATGAACTAGCAGTAAATGTACCGTTGCACTTATTGTTGCAGCATGATCGATAAATCGTCGTCGAATTCAGCAATCTCGTGCAAAAGTCGTGGATGCTTTGGAAGCTGTCTCGAAAACGCTTCTGTTCACGATTGCTGTTTGGAATTCAATCTTTCTAAGTGGAGAACCGTTAGATCGACCGAAACAGGTTGCTTCCTTACTACACAACCAGAATTGCGACTCGAAGATCCTTTTTGTTTAACTTTACAGTTGTTTTCGAATTCTATTATCATAAAAGGCTATTCTACCATTCATGGACTCGAGAAAGTGCTCTAGTGTAATTCGATTATTGCTTCGTACTACACTCTTACAGGTGTCGAAGGCGTTATGTGAAATAAAAGACACGTGGCATGGAAGCTAAGTAAATAATTATATTTAAGAACGGTGGAGGACTATTGAGAGAAACTCTGTGAATACAGGAAGGGCGTATGACTGAAGAACAACAACAGTACCGTAGTCAACCCACGAGTTGGCGCGTGATTGACCCAAAGTAAAAGAAGCTCTATCCCACCGTGAACACTTCCTGCGTTACATACAGGCAAATAAGAATAACAATGACAATAACAACTGCTTTCGCGCAAGTACTATCTCACTCACTTGAGAGACGTTTGCCGACTGTCATTGTTTTTCGCCTAATTGGTGCGCATGACCGCGAGAGCCAATTGTACCGTCGAAAATACGTGTGAGGCGGCCATTTTTCTATTCTGACCAATTGGAGTAGCTCTTCTAAACACGTCAGCCTCTTCACGCGCCAACTCGTGGGTTGACATCAGTACACGGACCGTACGTCACCGTAATCTTTAATAAGTGTGCTCGAACGAGTTAACTATAATTTAAGATTCAGTGGGAATTTCGTTAATAATATTTTAGCTTATTTTGAACGTTTAAACTGATCAAAATGTAGTTGGATCTACATAAAAGTATAGAGTTTTCTAAACTGGTATAAGTATTGCCTTTTAGTAAAATAATATAATAATATAATGCTAACAGTATTATTATTGATTTGAACAGCTGTTAGATCAATAGAATTATACTTATTATTACAGAATAACGCTACCATAATTTTTCCGAAGTTCCTCAACAACTTTCACAATTATAATATTTATTTTAATAAATTTTATAATAACAAATAATTTAATAATTTTAGAATGAATAATGAATAATTATGAAGTAATATAAAAACACCATGTTTAACCTGAAAAGCAATTAAATGAAAGGAATTATACTTACTGTTAAAAAAAACTGCAACCATAATTTTTCCGAAGTTTCTGAACAACTCGCAGAATAAAAAGGAAAGGAACTTTGATCGAAATCAAAACTTGTACCACGAAGAAACTTTCAACTCTTACTTCCAATTATCTCGTGGGAAAAAAAGTCGGTTCATTAACATAGTACAATATTAACGATGTTGTTGATATCGAAGCTGTACTTTCTTATCCCGGATAAAACGTAAATTTTCTTTCGTTATAAAGTTCGAACTACAGACAGAGGTTGTTGGTGCCGCTAGCTTCGGGCGGTTAATAATTTAAAGAGCTAGCAACGTCGTTGAAATATCAAATTAACTGAATTATTCACGGTGTATGAATTACGTGGCCGTGGATCATGAAGAAACCGTGAAGACGTTACGGAAGCGTCGACCCGTTGAAAAAGTTAATAAATCCAAGATTGCGCTTACCAACTTTGCTTAAGAAGCGAAGCAAACAATTATCTCGGAGTATAAACGATATTCAACCGCCGTTAAAATCTTCACAAATTTGAGATTGCTGTTGTTCGCAAAAACAAACAACTCGATTATATTACGCCAGGCAAATATGTGTGTCTTGCTGTAGGGTGCAAATGTGGGCAGGTTTTTGTGCTTGAGAGAGGGTTGGGAATTTTTCCTTTTTTTTATTTCAAATGGTACACCGAATGGTTTTTATGTTCTTTCTTTTACTTTAATTCGAACTCTTTCGTTTTTTGTACTTGTTGGTTATAGGGGAATATTTTGTAAATCGGAATAATTCAAATTTTCATGATTTTGAAATCTGAAGTTTCTTCAGATTAAAACTTCTTAATTCGGTAGTTATGAAATTTACAAATATTCTAATTTTTAGTTTTCTAGTTTTCTAGTTTTCTGGTTTTCTAGTTTTCTAATTTTCTAGTTTTCTAATTTTCTAATTTTCTAAAACTGTAAATATTTTCATTCCGCGATTTCCAAATTCCAAAATTTTCAAATTACCAACTGCCTAAATTTTTCAATTCACAAATTTCAAAATTGACCATGTTCCTCAACTTTCCAAATTACGTACCTCGACCATATAAATTTCAACACTGTTCAAATATTCTTTTAACATTCTTCTCATAACCGATAGTTCATTTTATGATTAAAATATCTATTTCAAACATACTACAAAAAAACCATCAGCAAGTAGTAAATATACATAATCATTATAATTACAATTTTGACTGGAATGAATAATTTGAATAATAATGATCATCATAATTATAATTACAACTTGAATAATATTGATTATTACAATTGTAACTTGAAGTTGAATTAATCATGACTTGTTCAAAAAACTTGAATAATAATGATCATCATACTTATAATTACAACTTGAATAATTATAACTTGACCTAATAACTTAAATATTGACTAATGATCACTTTAATTATAACTTGAATTAATTACAACTTGAGCTAATAACTTGAATAATAATAATAACCATAATTGTAATTTGAAGTTGAAACTATTGTATAATAATAAGAGTCCCACGAGTAATAAAGGTTATTTCCGAGAGACTCCATGCAACATATCAATCTGAAACAGGAAGATGGATTCATAGGAATGTAAATTCAATGTAAATCGGACATCCTGGTGCTCGAATGGAAACATCATCTTCTCAGGTAGACGACACTGCTCCTCTCTCGATGCACACCTTCGGAGATAATCACTTTTCAGGTATACATCTCAAAGAGAAAGGTGGCATGCCATGGACAGCTACGCTTCAAGTACGCAGAAAAACCCTGGAGGATTGAAAAACTTCGTTCTGGAAGACGACGTTGCGATATCAAAGTGTCCCAGATTTCATTCGAAGGCCAAATACGGTATAGAAGCTTGATTTTTCTTTGAGAAGATCAAAGAACCATGGATGTATCTAGCGTCTTTGTGAGACACTTTGCGCTCGAGATAAATGGATGAAAATATGAAACATTAGGTTGCTGCAAGAATAATTGCAATAATTCATTATTTACTGTAGAATTCGGTGGTAAGCTGCGATGGTGTAGTAAGTGGACAAATTAGTATGCTTGAACAGAAATTTATATTTTATGTTAATGGGTGTTGTTTCGAAGTGTCTTTTCTGTCCCTTCCGCCATTTTGATCTTTCTTCTGTTGAACGCTTTGCGGTAGTAATCTATAACGTCAAATTCAGAACATTAAGGTTAGGGTTCCTATACAATTTTGTATAAAATTATGGGTGTACCGAAATGACCGACGTGTGCTTTGGATGAACGAAAGGGGGAGTTAAATATCAAATGGTATCGCATCAACCTATTATTTTCGATGTTAATGAAAAATTTTCAGCATAATACATAGAATTCTGTCTATACATAATTAACACAACCGTTTTCTTTGTAACTATCGTTGTACTGCCCTCGACCTGAATATCTACAGGGTGTCCCATATGTATAAAACACATTATTTTATAAACTGTAGCTCACGTTTACTTTAACCTCGTTCTACTTGTTTCCACGCGCTGCATACGAACATGATTTTCATTTTTGCCGGAAATAACAAGCTGTCGAAATATTCGCAAACAACTTTCGTACCGATACAAAGAATTTTACTTAAGAGTGGACCTATAACACGGTCACAAGCATAGCTGTCTTCTGTTTGTGTACGATGAATTTATGAATTTGCCACTTATACATATACGAATAGATAACATTTCAGTTCGTCTACAAATATTGGACCACGGCATGATTAGGTTAGGTTATATTTTCCGAGGAGGGGTCTCCCGCTTTATAGCACGGCGCTAATTGCTTTGGAACATTGAAAGTATTTTGTCCCGCTTACCAGGAATGCAAAATATACTAATGCAATGGGTAATGCATCGGTGAAATTCTTAGTGGGACACCCTATACATACTGAGGTCGTGGCTCCCTACTATGTCATCGGTTGATCGTCACTTGACAATAGTTACTTCAGAAGATGGTTATGTTACGTACAGGTAGAATTCTGTGTATTCTGTCAAAAGTTTTTAATTACTATCTCTGAAACTAATGAGCTGATACCGCTTGATATTTGCTCTTCTCCCACGGAATGAGTAGGTCCACCAGAGCACTTTGGTACTATATCCCAATTTCATATAAAATTTTAAATTTCATCTCATTATCTCTAGCTCATTGACAGTGATGACTACTACAGAAGAATAGTGTTACGTCTGTACAGGAAGAATGTATCATGACAAAAGTTTTTAATTAATCCGAAACTAACAGGGTGATATGCCTTGATATGTGGGTTCTCCTTCACCTCCCTTCAAAAGAGGTTGTCCTTCATCGGGATACTTCAGAACTATAATAAAAGTTTGTTAATGTTATTTTTGCAGCAACCCAATATGCAAAATTGAGCAATAGGTGCTACGTTATGAAGAAAAAGGTGGAAGTTGAAAAATGGAAAATGTCTCGGAGAACATTTTGTCGGTACGATTTAAAGTACTCGTGTTCCAAACTTTGATACAGACGAATTAAAGAATCGTTAGGCGCAGCCGGATCGGACGGAATTTCGCTATTTCGAGTGCCCGACACAAAGGATAAGTTGAAACGGGCATCCACAGTCATTTGTCATTATTATAAAGGGCTCAGCAGTGAATAATTACATCTTAGGAAACTTCGTACTACCCCCATACCATTTCCGGTTACGTTCATCCCAATTTCTGGGTTAGGGACTGTTTGATTCCGTTATTACGATTAACATTACTGAAAATTATTGATGTAAATTTAATGATCATTCTGAGACAGTAATTTGTCTTACAATTGAACTTCTTTATTATTATCGGATATAATTCTGTAACGATTTATGTATTTGTATTCTTCTCGCGGCGATTATTTGTCGACAAGATTCGTCTGGAGAGTCGGCGACGTACGGTTGGCCATTTTATACTTTATCATATTACTTTTTATCGCATCGTACTTTATAGTCTTTGAAGTTATAAAAGTTTTGAACACTCTTCACGATTTATGGTCCCTGATTTTTCGACTTTAGGTAAAATAAATGGCAGTGGTCAAACGATTAAGAAAACACTTTAGGTAATTGTAGTTTTCT
Organism: Megachile lagopoda; assembly: GCA_036983795.1. Lineage (NCBI taxonomy): Eukaryota > Metazoa > Arthropoda > Insecta > Hymenoptera > Megachilidae > Megachile > Megachile lagopoda. The sequence continues at coordinate 11,656,567 of CM072797.1, read as the reverse complement.
TCATATTTAGATCTAAAATTATAACTAAAAATGTAATTAAATATGTTCATCCGAAAAATTCTCCGTTCAAACAAAATAATAAGAATTTGCGAAAGAAAAAGTTTTTAACTAATTAAAGTCAGATGATGTTCATGTAGCCGAGTAATTAAACTATATTCACATTTTACTCAGTAATTACTACTATCTCAAATGCTAAGTACATATTAATTTAATTATTTCCATCACTTAATTAAAATTAAGATGGTAATATTTTATGAAATGAAAATATTTTATTTATAATAAATTCGTTTAATTAATCAGAGTAGGTTTCCTCTTGAATTAATTTTTACACATGAAGCTTTTCAGTGGCTATTTCTAACGAAGTGCCTGTTTTAAAAGCTTTTACTGCTGCACAAACATCTTTTTGCGTGTAATCGTTTTTCCTTTTTCCTTCGACATTCTGGAGAATTTAGAAAGTGGTTACGTTAAGTGGTTAAAAGTGTATTATATATATATTTAGGCGAATTTAAGAATAAGCAGAATTATATTCTTGTGTATTTATTATCAAAATTAATGTGTAGAATACAAAACGTTCTTTAATATAATAAATACAAACAACGTTATAAATTCGCTATGGTTTGTTTAATAATTTTCAGCGTGAAATCGCGTCGATGGCGTTCGGTGACTCTCAGTGTCATGTTCTCACGAGTGAAAGAACACAATACTTCTAACTAATAGGAAAAGTTAAAATTAATGAGAAATAATATTATTTGAAATTCTTTGCCATTTAATAAATCTAGAACTTTACTATAAAAAAATGATATAACATTAATTAACTGCAACTTTAATAAACGCACTCCCTTGTTTGAGTCAATATGAAACGTTTAAACACGCTGAATAAAGTATCGTATAATAATATTTCTGCGTGATATAATTATTAAATTATAGAAATTTTAATAATTCACTGGGAATTTTGTTAACATTTCTGCTTATTTTGAATATTTAAACTAATTAAAATGCATTAGTTTTACATGGATGTAATAAGTTTAATTATATCCATGTAAAGCTACATTTTGATCAGTTTAAATATTCAAAATAAGCAGGAATATTACCAACAAAATTCCCACTGAATCATTAATTATAGTCAACTCGTTCGAGCACACTTATTAAAGATTACGGTGACGTACGGTCCGTGTACTGATGTCAACCCACGAGTTGGCGCGTGAAGAGGCTGACGTGTTTAGAAGAGCTACTCCAATTGGTCAGAATAGAAAAATGGCCGCCTCACACGTATTTTCGACGGTACAATTGGCTCTCGCGGTCACGCGCACCAATTAGGCGAAAAACAATGACAGTCGGCAAACGTCTCTCAAGTGAGTGAGATAGTACTTGCGCGAAAGCAGTTGTTATTGTCATTGTTATTCTTATTTGCCTGTATGTAACGCAGGAAGTGTTCACGGTGGGATAGAGCTTCTTTTACTTTGGGTCAATCACGCGCCAACTCGTGGGTTGACTACGGTGCTGTTGCTGTTCTTTAGTCATGCGCCCTTCCTGTATTCACCGAGTTTCCCTCAATAGTCCTCCACCGTTCTTAAATATAATTATTTACTTAGCTTCCATTCCACGTGTCTTTTATTTCACATAACGCCTTCGACAACTGTAAGAGTGTATTACGAAGCAATAATCGAATTACACTATAGCACTTTCACGAGTTCTTGAATGGTAGAATAGTCTTCTATGATAATAGAATTCACGGTGGGGATAGAGCTTCTTTTACTTTGGGTCCGTCACGCGCCAACTCGTGGGTTGACATCGGTACCTAATACCAGAAGTATAAAAGTCCTTCTAATCACCCTGTATAAGTAGTTCAAATGATCAATTTCGAAAGAATTAGTTGGTTATTCCGATGAAATAAATATCAACGAAACAAATAAGAAGTTATCATTTCAGTATTTCGTTTGATAATTGAAAAGAAACAGAGCTGTCATCATTAGGCGAGAAATAATGGCACGGAGAGAGAAATAAGTTGAACGTGGTGCAGCACGTAGAGGTTCAAGTCTCGATAACAAGGCGTAATAATGTTTGCCTGTCGTAGCAGCGTCCGAGATAAATCGTCGTCCGTCGAATCAGCAGTTTAAAAATGCGAAATCGACGGAAAGGCTGAGCGTACTCGACAGACCAGACAACGATCTCTGCTAAGGAGAGGATACAGATCCGATAAAGCGTGATACTACGTTGGAATTGGAACGGATCGATCGTATCGATCTCTGATCGGTTATAACCGGACGCGAGCCGTCTTCTGGAAATGAGTAGTACCCTCACGTCCTGTAAACGAGCCTGGGAAAAAGAATTATTGACTTCGGAATGCGTTTTGTAAATCCGAATGGTGTTACACCTTGCGATCTTGTTGTGGACGTTTTAGATTCTGCGATCTTTGCTTCCTGGATGTTCCGAAACTTTGGAATTTTGGGATTTTGGGATCTTGGAACTGTTGGATTTTGGGATTTTGGAATTTTGGGATTTTGGGATTTTGGGATATAGGGATTTTCGAAAATAGGGATTTTGGGATATAGGGATTTTGGGATATAGGAACTTTGGGATATAGGAACTTTGGGATATAAGGATTTTTGGATTTTGGGATTTCGGATTCTTGGAAGTTTTGGATTTTGGGAGTTTGGGATTTTGGGATCTTGAAACTTTTGGATTTTAGGATTTTGGGATTTTGAGATATTGGGACTTTGGGATATAGGGATTTTCGGAAATAGGAATTTTGGGATATAGGGATTTTCGGAAATAGGGATTTTGGGATCTTGGAAATTTTGAATTTCAGGATTTTGTGATTTTTGCACACTGAAACTTGTGTAACATTTGAATTTTAGAATGTTGGGGATTTTGCTCCCTGGAATATGTGGAATTTAGGGATTTTAAGATTTTGAGATCTCGGACCTTTGAATCTTAGAATTTTTGAACTTTTGCACCCCAAAACTTGTGGAAGTTTGCAATTTTTGTAACTTTGAAATTTTTGAGTTTCACGATTTTGGGACTTTAAAATATGGAAAGTTAGGATTTTTAAGACTTCTTCATGCACACAAAAAATAAATTAAACATAAAGTAAAACTTAAAATTAAAAATAAAGTATAGCTTAAAAATAAAAGTAGAGTAAAGCATGAAATTAAACATAAAGTAAAGTTTGAAAAATAAAGTAAATTTAAAAATTAAAAATAAAGTAAAGCTTAAAACTAAAAATAAAATACAGTAATATTTGAAATTAAAAATAAAGTAAAGTTTGAAACTAAAAAGAAAGTAATATTTGAAATTAAAAATAAAGTAAAGTTTGAAACTAAAAAGAAAGTAATATTTGAAATTAAAAATAAATTAAAAAAGTAAAGAAACGGCAAAACATAAGTCAATACACACATTCTTTATCCCCATAAAAATGAACGTATATTTCACGAGAAGTATCTCAATAAATTTTGCAATTTAAAATTAGAAACATAAGAACCTACTATTCGACGGCTTTGGCGCAATTAATTTGGTGCAACTGTTAATCTTCGCGAGTAATGGAGGACTACACATATTTAACACGAAATAGTGGTGGAAAAGGAATGGTAGAAATTGAAACATACTTGGAATTCTTCTTTACTGTTCTTCTCAACGTTACGTAAGATTGTACCCAGAAATGTCTGGAAATAAGTGGTTGATCCCTGAGGACGATCGACCGATCGAATAGTGTTCAGAAAACTTTAATTAGCTCTCGAATTCTATTGACGAACTGCAGAGAAACTTGGTTCTTAAAGCGAGGGAACGACGGTGACCCAACGACGTCGACAATAGAATGCTGTGAAAGGAGAACAGAATCCTTGCTAATTTATATTAAAATTGTTTAATATCTACAATCTGTCCTTCACAGTTTCTATAATTTTTATAGGCAAATTTTATTTACCTTTCTTTTATATTTTAATACAATAATGTTGCATATATTTCAAATATTTAGATCTTAACACTTAAATAAAAATTCATGAATTATTTTATCTAAATTGTTCGGGTTAGAATATATTGTATACTGGATTGTAATTAATAACTGGTTGTTTGTTAATTTTATTTATTTTATTAACATTTGTGCATTGAATTCGTTTGCGGAAATTTTCGATATTTTTTCAGCTCGTTTGCTGAAATTTTCAATATTTTTTCAATTCATTTATTGAAATTTTCAATATATCGAAGTTTTTAATATTTTTTAAATTTGTTTATTGAAATTTTTAATATTTACAGGATTAATTTAATTAAATTTTTAATATTTATAAAATTAGTTTATTGAAATTTCCAAAACATTTGTTAATTTTATTAAAAACGACTTTAATTGGCATACGTTGATAATTCGTTAATTTTTGACAACTTGATAATTTGTGAATATTTGTTTTATTTAACTGAGGAGATTATATACAGAATTAGTTCAACGATGACAATTTTTGTTAAAATTTCGTTAGATGTGTATAGTCATTTTATGGTAGAAATGATTATTTATGATTATAGTTACTATTAATCATTATTAATAGCAGTCACTAATAATCGTTATTAATAATCACTAATAATCATTATTAATAGTAATAGTCACTAATAGTCGTTGTTAATAATAGCAGTTATTAGTAATAATAATCGTCGATAATCACCTCTGGAAGATTACTTGATATCTACAATCATCAAGTATGTAACGTTGGATTATTCCCAAATATCAAGATTATTTGCTAAAAGAACAAACAAATAAAAATAAAAAATACGAAAAGTATTAGTTTTAGCGTATTACAGTTCATTTAATATATTTAGTATACATTAGATCTACATATGATATCAAAGTTTATTAAACCTACATATGATATCAAATTTTATTAAATCTCCACATGATATCAAACTTTATTAAACCTACATCTGATATCAAATTTTATTAAATCTACATTTGGCATCAAACTTTATTAAATCTACATCTGATATCAAATTTTATTAAATCTACATATGATACCCAATTTTATAAAATCCACATATGATACCCAATTTTATAAAATCCACATATGATACCCAATTTTATAAAATCTACATATGATATCAAATCTTACTATATCTACAAATGATATCAAATTTTATCAGATCCACATATGATATCCAATTTTATCATATCTACATATCCAATTTTTTTCAGAACTCATGCATTAATTTCTTTCACATTCTTTTACCTATTAATGTAGTTCACCGATACAAAAAGAGACTATATTATTTCTGACCAGATGATTACATACAAACTTGACAAAAAATATATTTATAATATAAATATTCTCAGTATAGTAGATATCAAACTGCACGGATCTTTCTACTCATTTTTTTCGTACTTTATGTATGCGGCACAGTGCATCAACTATAGATAAGAAGAAAATGGCGAATACTGTTGAAACGAAGTTTCAGTGGGACAGATTTATACCGAAAGTTTCTATCCTGGTGTTTACGTTATATCAGCGCTGTCGATCTCGACTACGGTATAATTTTACCATAAGCTAAACCATCCAGTATGTCGGTCTCGTAAATTGTTTAACTTTACATCTCTTCACCGAGGGAACTCATATACCGTCTATTCGCCACGTCGTCAAATTTTTCATCACATGTGTCCATTGACAAGGGATACTTATCTCCGGAAGGTAATTCATAACGCTAGTGATAACAACTGCGATTCCATTATGGCGAAGTACTCTCAAAAAGAAAAAGAGGGAGATTGAACCTGTGACACGAAGATAACTTTGTCACCGGGTCTAACGTCTTGAATATCATGATAGAAATAACCGTGAGTAGTATGAAATACTGTGATGTGGATTATCAGATTTCATACGCGGACTTTTTAATTTAACTCTGCAATTTATTTACATTTCGTGCGAAAGGAGTTTTAGAATTTATTACAGTTTCGGTGCATAGAGATGAAATGATTGGTGTTTTCTTTTATTTCGGGATCTTTGGAGAATTTATTCTTTTTTATTATTATAAAATATATTCTGTTGTATTTCTTTTTAGTTGTATGATTTTCAAATTCTGATAACAGCAAGAGTTACGTTACAATTTTTGATAAGAGAATTATTTAAACATTTTTTTATATTTGTCAGGCAGTCGAGGTTTCAAGTTATGGTATGTGTAAATTATAAAATTATACAGATTTAATTTAATTAAGATTCAATTTTAATTATTCGAATTTGTAAATTTTTTCGTTCTTTAATTAACAGAATTTGGAGATCTGCCATTTCTTGAATTTTCAAATTCTTACATTTGTAAATTTACATATAACTAACAAATATTTGAATCTTAAAATCTTCGTATTTTCAATTTTTTACACTCAAATTTTCGAGTCTCTAAATTGTTAAATTATAGAATCCATCAAATTTGAAATACTCAAATTCTCAGATTTTCAAATCTAAGAATTTCTTAATTAATAAAATTCATAAAATTCATAAAATTCATAAAATTCATAAAATTCATAAAATTCATCCAATTCATCAAATTCAAATACCTAACATTCTCGAATCTCCAAAATTTCCTAAATTTCCAAAAATTCTCAAAACCCATAATAGGCATTTTTAACAAAATATAGTAAATCTGTCAGAAGCAAAGTATATTTAATAACAACCGCACCTAATTTGTATACCTTTAAATTTATAATGTAAATAATGTAATTATATTACCCACCCATTACGGGATCAAAGAATAACCTTAAAACCTTGATTGTACACTCTGTATTAATAATTTCATTAAGTACATAAATAAATTGACAGAGAAAGAAGTATGAAAGTTTCAGCTACGGCCTGGAAGGACTTGAAGCTCCTCCTTACTGTTCAATAATTTCTTCTTCGCTTACACGATGTACAGTTTACAATAAACTTAAGACATCTTTTGAAAACCTTGACAAGGGTCTTAAAACTGACCTTTCGAAATTATCTACGATAAATTCAATATTTTTTGTCAATACTGTCAATACTTATTAATAAACTGCAATTGTTCGAGTACGATCAATATTTGTACAGAAATATTCAAAGGTTTACTCAGACATTATTGTAATTGTTGTCAATATTTCTCTACATCTTAATTAATACTATGATAATATCGATCGTTCGAGAGGTCCGAGTATTATTGAAAATAACAGAAAAGAGCGACAGGAAGTAGTAAGTGATGATCAAACGACGATTGGAATCATTAGATTCCCAATAAGTGAATATATCTATGTAACTAAGAAATGAATATGACTTCGAACTTCGAAATGAATATGACTAGAATTTATTTCGCTATGTACTTGATGACTCGAGAGTGTCTCTTCGAAGATTTTCTACGTTTTACAAAAGCTCGGAGAGGGCGTACAATTTTTGTGACATTGCTGAGGGAAAACAGTTTCTAATTTTCTATCGGTTTAGCTAAAATTCGAGTGGAGATGGAAATACAAATGACGTATGAAGCAGGTCTGTTTCCCCAAAGTGACCTAAGCAAGTAGTAAAACCAAGCAATACATCGACATAGAAAACTGCAAACAAAACTACTGCTAAGGTCAAGGGTTCAAAACCAGATGTGACTAACAATAAATCAAAAAATACTGGCTCGAATGTAATGACTACTTGGGTCTTATTGCTGCTACGGTAAAAAATTGATTTGAAACTACAAATGTGAAGAAACGAAAAACTGTTAAATTATTGTATCGCTAGAAACTTGTACCGAGGTCTCCTCTCGCTGTAATATGCATTCTACGACCTAACAGAAGATAATAAATAATTAGAGAATAAAGAAACAAATAATGTATCACTAAAAATAAAAGTAAAAATTATACGCAAGATATTAATTGTCGTAACGATGCTTTATTCGATAATGCTGGGTAACTAGTAATTATATTAAAATGTTTAATCGGGTATTCGGCATTGACAAAGTTAAAGTTGTTACGCTAGTACGTAATGACAAAACTATTTCAATAAAGCCGCATAATTTAATCAAACGTCGTTCCATTAATAATTCATTAATCACGCCAATTCATTACCGTTATATTTCAATTTCCCGTTTGCAGTTACCAAAATGAAACTTCGTCCACTTTCCAAACACCGAATCTAAGCATTTATAAATTATTATTAATTAAAACCGACCGTTTCAATTAGATTCAATCACGAAATTGCGGAAATAATTATTGTTGAAGTAAATCATAAACATGATTGGAAAGACAGTCAAAGAAATAACCATCAAAGTAGGTATTATCGATGAATTTAATTACTATTACGTGGAATTCAAATTGAAACTGAAGAGTGTATGATTGCATTTTGAAAAGGGGAATGAGAAATTTCATTATAATTTATTATTGTTAAATTGTAATTTTCGTCATATGATAATTACTTGTTTACCATAATGTAATAATATTATTGATTTTATATTTATATTTTATTAATATTAGTCATAATGTAATGTAATAATGATATATGTTATCTTATGTTGTATTGTATTTATGGCTTACATTATATAATAATTTTTTACGGACTGTTTCTCAAGATCAAATTCTCAAATTTGAGGATTCTCTAATTCCCAAGTTTCCAAATTCTCAAATCTCCAAGTTCTCATATCGCCAAATTCTCAAGTTTCCAAATTCTCAAATCTCCAAATTCTCAAATCTTCAAATTCTCAAATCTCCAAATTCTCAAATCTTCAAATTCTCAAGTTTCCAAATCCTCACATCTCCAAATTCTCAAATCTCCAAATTCTCAAATCTCCAAATCCTCACATCTCCAAATTCTCAAATCTCCAAATTCTCAAATCTCCAAATTCTCAAATCTCCAAATTCTCAAATCTCCAAATTCTCAAATCTCCAAATCCTCACATCTCCAAATTCTCAAATCTCCAAATTCTCAAATCTCCAAATTCTCAAATCTCCAAATTCTCAAATCTCCAAATTCTCAAACCCCCTAATTCTCAAATTCCAAAATCATTAATTAAACTACATCCCTTACTTGTCAAATTTCTACATTCTTAAATCCAAATGCTCCAACCCCAAAAATCCCTAAATTCCAAAATCCCTCAAACATCATTATGTATTTCCAATTTACGTGATTAAATACAATTATTAACAATTTCATGATTAATTCTCCCACCAGTAATAAATCACCCTATACATAGCACGTCATATTATAAAATATCAAAAATGAATATTAAATTGTCGATAAAGGTTACAAATTTCGTACCATACATTCAACCATATTTAACCAATCGTGCATTATTAATTTCTCAGTACTTGTTTACATTAAATTTAATTTAATATATAATTTCACATTAAATTATCGTTACAACGTCATATGGTTTAAGTATTAGAGGAGTTGTGATGAAGCGACAGAATAAGATTTAAATGGAGAAGCGAAGATAACGTTAGCATAATGAGCCTATAAAGTTCTAATCAACCAGCAGGGCTGAATAATAGTTGAGATACAGAACGCCTCAAGGTGCTTCTGCAAACTCTCAAGGAGATTAGATGGGACAGCAAAGGACTTACAATAATTATAACGTCGTATCCAGAAATACACTTCCATTTGACTTTGAGATACTTGCACGACTTGGACGGATCTACCTTCCGCGACATAATTTACATAATTAGATTGATTCTATAATTATGTACAGGAATAGTGAGTTATCTTTCGATATCTTTCGATTCTATAAACGTGAAATTGTAGAAGGAGTCGCTGCTTCATCAAATTATAAGGAAGGTTATATTGGGTTAGTCAAAATGTTATGTGGTTTTTACGTTCAACTTTTGTGTTAACGCTTTATTTTTGTTGAAAAATTGCATGGTGTCTTATTGAAAGTTTATGGCATTTTTATTAGAAAGGAAAAAGAAATATTCGTTTAAACTCGAAAAGTGAAACTTGAAAATTTAGGAAAGAAATAAAAACACTTTAAATTTTCAATTTTCTAATGTTGTAAGTTTCTAAATTTAGAAATATAGGGACATTACAGTTTTAGTAGCTATAATCTGTTCACGGCAATATAACAAGAGAGTACTGAACAGCAACAATAAATAAAATACTTACAACTGCAAGTAAAATTTGTATGTTTGATCTCTTTCTATATTGCCAACTCCAACAGTTTTCCACTTCTACACATTCACCCGCGGCGATATGACAAGAGTTTTACTAAACGTCAACAATTAGTAAGATACGTGCTAAGCAATGAACACAATATATACCTACGATCTCTTTCTGTATTGCGAACTGCAAAAATTTCCTACGTCTACACATCTACCTATGGCGATATGACAAGAGTTTTACTGAACATCAACAATAATTAAAATACGTACTGAGCAATGAACACAATACGTACCTACAATCTCTTTCTTTATTACGAACTGTAAAAATTTCCCACGTCTACACATCTACCCGCGGCGATATAACAAGAGTTTTACTAAACATCAACAATTAGTAAGATACGTGCTGAGCAATGAACATAATACATACCTACGATCTCTTTCTGTATTGAGAACTGAAAAAATTTCCCACTTCTACACATCCACCTGCGGCGATATAACAAGAGTTTTACTGAACATCAACAACAAGTAAAATACGTACTGAGCAATGAATACGATACATACCTACGATCTCTTTCTGTATTGCGAGCTGCAAAAATTTCCCACGTCTACACATCTACCCGCGGCGATATAACAAGAGTTTTACTAAACATCAACAATTAGTAAGATACGTACTGAGCAATGAATACGATACATACCTACGATCTCTTTCTGTATTGCGAACTGCAAAAATTTCTTACGTCTACACATCTACACGCGGCGATATAACAAGAGTTTTACTGAACATCAACAATAATTAAAATACGTACTGAGCAATGAACATAATACATACCTACGATCTCTTTCTGTATAGCAAACTGCAAAAGTTTTCCACTTCAACACATCCACCCACGGCGATATAACAAGAGTCTACCGCGCATTACAGTTAAAACGTCGGTGATCCGCGATTTCCAAAGCACTTCGAGCGCTAATGACAGTCACAGTAATCTAATTTCTCGGTTAATAGCGTATATAATCGAGAAGTCTCGTGCGAAACTCGAGATCTCTAATTATCTATCGCAGAAGTTTTGCAACGTTTAAAACCGTGACCAGAGAGTTCAAGTCGTCTGGCGCATTCTAGAGATACACACCATCCACGTTGCTGAAACTTCTTCATCAAGTCTGTCAGTTGTCTTAAGAGGTTGGGAACGCGACTCGAGCCGAAACTTCATTAACAGCAACAAAAGAGCCGCTTCTACGACGTCGATCGATAATTTTAATAATAGGACACTTTGGACCGGTCGATCCTCTGTTATACCCGTGTTTTGATTGACTAACGCTGTGGGAGGTAATCGATGCATGTCTAAAGTTCGTTAAGCAACGTGGTAGCTCTCATTATGTCCATGAAAGAGATTATTTAGCAGACAATGCTGTTATTTGTCCACATCGGGATTAGGTGACTTGATGACTTTTGGGATATTTTACTGCTAACGGGGATGTGGACGTATTTCAAGTTGTTATTGAAATGTTACTGTTCTGTTTTTCGAGTTCGCTCTTTGAATGAGAAATTTAATTCGGTTATGAAATCGTGGATGAGGGAGCGTTAATAGGTTGTGGGATGTAATTAGGGATAAATATGAGGGATACAAGTTTTTAATTTGATTATCTGAAATATGTTTTGGAATTTGGACATTTTTGGATTTTTCATTTTCTAAGTTTGCGTGTTAATATTACTATAAATATCTAGGTTTACAAATGTTTGAGTTTCAAAATTCCAGAATTCCTAAATTACCAAATTCCCAAATTCTCAAATTCTCAAATTCTTAAATTCCCAAATTTCCAAATTCTTAAATCTCAAATTCTCACATTCTCAAATCCACAAATTCTCAAGTTCTCAATTTCTCAAATATCCAAATGCTCAAATTCTCAAATTTTCATTTCTTGAAATATCTAAATTCTCAATTTTCCAAATTCTCAATCTTCTAAATTCTCATACTTCCAAATTTCGAAATTCCCAAATTGTCAAATTCTTAAATTTTCAAACTTCCAAATACTTTTAAAATTCTGAAATTCTCAATTATCCAAATTCTAAAATTTCCAAATTCTCAAATTCTCAAATTATCTTTCCAACTATACAACGTGTCAATTGCATAGTTCAAAACCATAGAAGTTTATCAATTCCGAAAATCGCAAATTTAAAGTTCCTACATTTCAAAATTTCCGAAGATTCAAATTTCCAAATTTCTACATATCTGAATCTGAAAAGTTCAATTCTAAAAATTTTAAAACATTGAAAACTTGGAAAATTACCACCCCAAGCCTTGAAACATTAAAAACTTAGAAATTTGAAGACTAAAAAGCTTGAAGCATTAAAAACTTGAAAATTGTCGAATAGCTGAGATAATAATAGTTTCAGTAGAAACGGAACGGCGTTCTCTAGAGCAAATAGGTAGATCTGGTTCGATCCATTTTATTGCAATTATGTAGGTTCTGCTGCACTAACAATAGCAACGTTTATTGTTACAGGTGTCTTGGGTCCGCAGACGAGGGGATGAACTTCATTTGCTCACGTTTGGCACAGACACGTACTCAAACGACGCCAGGTTCGAGTTGGCCTTTGAGAAGCCAAATGATTGGCGGTTGCTTTTGAGCTCGGTGACCGAACGAGATGGCGGCTTGTACGAGTGTCAAGTCAGTGCTCATCCTCCATTAATCAGAACTGTCCATCTCACGGTGTCAGGTGAGTAAACGTTTATATTTTTCTCCGTATACGGTAACAATGAAATTACTTCGACTCGCCACTGACTTACAATTATCTTCACCATGGAAGTATGTACCAGTTTAATATAAGAACTTGAAATAATAATTTTTATACCAAATCTATAATATTATTAATTTCGTCTCAAAACGTAATAATACTGGTGATCAACGTTTAGAGAAATAATAGATAATAATTTCAAGAAACTTCGTCAATTTTTCAACATATTTAGAGTTATGACAAAATAACTACCTGTAAAAATATTTGCAAGTTATTTTTAGGGTTAAATTATTTTTATGACCAAAGGGATGGTCAATGAAATGTCTTTGTAATCAACTATGGACGTTAACTTTAAATTGAAAAGGGAGTGGAAAAGTAAATCAATAAATATTGAGACATTAATGAACATATATAACATTTGAAGCATCAACTAGTATAGTATTTGAAGCATCAAATAACATAATTCTTTATCCCAACAAAATGACAGATAAAAGCTAGGCAATAAAATGTATAATATAATATATATTGTATTTTGTACAATTCACATTCATCAATGTGAAACCTGGAACCATTTTAACTGGTTGTCAATTAAAACGTTAATAAATGTATAATTTACGGAGGATTAACGGATAAACGAAAAATGAACATTATATACACAATTTATCTGCAATATGAGTTTTATACATGAGTTTTATATATGAGTTGTATATGTGTACAGTGGATATAAATATCCTGTGACGGATTAGCAGCCGCCATTTTTAGAAGAAACGCGGGATTTTTAAAAACGTAAAATTGCATCGAATACATTGACAAGTGTATATGCATTTAGTATTCAATTTTATTAGGAAAATAAATACATTAATAATACTTGTTATGTATTATAAATATATTACAGCCTAATTAAATTTTAAATATAAATATATTATGAATGTAAATATTTATATAATGTATTAAATATTAATACAGGTATTATTGTATATTGGTAATGATACATGTGTATTCATACATGCATTTCATATTATTAAGCACTCCATCAGATTGTTTTTATAAACAATATCAAATACTCCATTGATCGTAATACATTTCAAAAGTTTATAATATTCAGGATAGCATCACTGACCATATTACTTATACCATAGGGTGTTATTTCTAACGTGACGCACATTTTATCCTCTTATATCTATCTGATAAAAAAAATTTAAAACAAGAGTTTCAGGGTATAGAGTGTACAACAGATATCGGTAAAAAAGCAATTCGAAAACAGTTTGTTTTCCCAGCGAAATTGAGGTCACCTCGGATTTTGCAAATAGGAGCACATCTTCTGTTTACCATATTGAAGAGAAACATGTTGGCTTAACGATATAAATTTAAAAATAACTTGGACGAAACTTTTGCTATAAATTATTGCCTGAGGGAGGCTCCTTGGACGATTTGTTCGTTTGTTTGTACGCTACAGGCAATTTTGGGTCTTTTCACTTGAAATTTTGAAGGTAGGCTCGTGAGACAGCCTAAATTTGCTGTATAGATTTTGGCGGCGATCTGACGACAGGAATCTGCCGTCGACATCGATCGTCGTCGAATAGATAAAAACTGTGCTTTGGTATTATTTTCAATAATTTTTTACACATAGAATCGACTGGAAGCACGTTAAAAGCTTCATAACTCATCGTTGACTACGATACTTGGTCGTCATTGACGTCGGTCGTCGTGAAATCAGCAATAATCATGTTTGGTATTGTTTTCGATAGTTTCAGACACATTTAATCGTTTGGAACGACTTTAAAATCTCTACATCTCATTATTGTTCTACCTATATATATAGTGGGTACCCGAAGCTTTAAATACACATTCGAATTCGGGAAGCACCCAATCTGTAGAACCACTAGTGGAGTATTAAATCAGAATGTCTGTTCGGTGATTTGTATTTGAACTTATAATTTTGGAAGTTTCAAGTTCATAATCTGTTGGATTGAGTAGTTTAGGAATTTGTGGACTTTTAAGTACAGAATTTAGAAATTCTGGAATTATATTGAGAAATTGTGACACGTTTCTCAGACACGTTTAATTGTTTAAAACGACTTTAAAATCTCATTCTTGTTCTATCTATATGACTACAGTAGGTACTCAAAATTTTAAATACACATTCGAATTCGTGTGAGACACCTATAGACCCACTAGTATTTATGTCCTGAAACTTTCAGTCTAACTGGAAATCTTCAGAGGTCGGAGATTCAACGAGTACGGTGGCCATGTTTTCCGTGGGTAAGGCAGATTTCCAGTCGACTCCACGGACCTGAACGTTATTATCGCTATCGACCGACAATCGTGGGGCAGAATTTCTGGGGGTCGTCCTGGAACGTATGCCCTTTGATCCCGTCGACTTCCGTGTCACCGATAAATCAGCTTCCGCCCTGGTGGCACGGGCGCCGCTCAAAATCAGACAGTTTGACGCGATAGATCTTCGTTAATCAAGCGTAACGAGAATTTGACGGAGAGACCATGACGATTATCGGTTCGTCGTTTTTCGTTACCAGATAACAGAGAATCGGGAGCCACGATTTCGGATCATACCGACGCTGATCGGCCGTAAATTTGTGCTTTAAAACGGCGTTACGCCAATTCCACTTCTTTCCCCCTCGTCTTTGATAAAGGAGGATTTGGAGGAGAAAAGGGAAGACGCGAAATTGGGTCAGGATGGTTTGCCGGTTTACGTCTGTCCAGCTTTTTCTTATGTTCCCGACGAAGATTGGATCGCGAGCTTGTTTTTACGCCGAAAAAGCACCGTTTCTTATGGATCCCGTTGAATATTTATGGCACACTAGTAATTTATTATAACAGATTAGGATTTTCTTTTTCCTACGTAATTGATCGACTGTCTTCAATTCTTTTTAATGGTACGTTAATATTTTAAGCAAATTTATAATTATCGTTTCTCTCATTTTATTAACTGTTTATTATATTCCATTTTATTAATAAGTTTATACACAAACCGTTCGGTCGAAATTTTGAAATATCGGCGTTACAGATACTTTATTATTTTAAAAATTGACTTGGTTGTTAACAAATATAACAATAGATTTTAATAAGATAAATTACTAACTAAATGAATGACTAAATACTAAATTAGTGACTAAATGAATCTGTATGGTAATTTATTCGGATTAAGAAAAATGTATAACAAAATTAATAATAATGTTTTGAAAAATATAATAATGTACAAATAAATATACATATATGAATGTAGAAATACTATTATAATGAAATAAAATGTCGATTTATTTATAAGTTAAACTATGATATTTTTTAAAGCTATAATTGATGCTACACTTCTTTAATTACAATAACATACTAAGTTAAATAATTTTAAAAAATCAATTATCATCAATCATCAATAAAAATGAATTTTGTAAAATATAATAATATACAGATAATAAAATGTTACAATAACTTAATAGGATTGTAATTGCAAACTATAATTATTTTTATATATAATTTTTTTAAAGCTATAATGTTTTATGAATTAAAATTATGTATTATATAAACTATTTGTATTAGTTACATTATTTATATAAATAAGTTAAATTATTAATGTTACAAATAAGTTAAATTATGAATGCCAGAAATACAGGAAATTATTTATGTTAGAAATTGATCTGGAATACAGACCGCTTCCTCTGCATATTTAACGGTACAGATTAGAACACGTGTTCCTTGATGATCGTAATAAGGGCGCAGGGACCATTAAATATTACATGACTATGTTTCAAGTGACCACGGGGGTTCGGTTATTAGATACACGCGGTGGTTCCCCATGGAAACGTTGCAATTTCGAGTTGTATCGTCGAAATTATAATTCTCTCAAGTGTCGTTAAATCGGCCCAACTAAAATTCTCTGTCACTTCGAATTTCGCTCAGTTCGTTTGGAGTAATTACAAATTTTCCCGGAATTTCAGCAAAATTTCGAAAATCGAGCCTCGGCTCATTTAATTAATGTTGCTTCAATTATTCGACCCCTCCGTTTCTGCAAAACTTCATGCATCGCCATAACTCTCCAAATATTTATCATATCGTAGAACAGTTGTTTAACATGTTTTTACATACACAAATATCGTTTTACTGGACTCTACGCGCTCGATCCCAGGATAACAGCTGTCATACTGTCACCCGTGTGAAATGTGTAATATTACACGCTCGTCCCAGAACGTGTCGATCTTCGACCAAAAATGTTCCAGATACTTTCATAAATTTTAGTTAATTTTTAAAATTTAGTTTACTGATTTATGCAGTCTTAACAGTGGAATAAATAACTTATAAATAAATCACGTGATGATTTTAAAAGAAGTATATTATTCGTTTTCAAAGTTTCAAACATGGAACGACTTTCATCGTTTGTCGGTTATGGTAGCCGGATCTGAGAAGATCCGTGCAGGAAGGTTAATCCAACGTGTAGTTAGCGAAGTTGACCGTTGGATACATAATCCACGAAGCATTTTGCGGAACATTTTCTGGTGGATCATAAATCACGAAGGTTCGAGTCGTTAGGGTCGTCCTTGTCGTGGCATAATGGCGATCTTGGAGCTGTAACGATGTCCTTGTGGCACTCACGACCCCACGGTACATACGCTCCTTAATTGGAGCTCCGTCTACTCTTTGCTTTTCACTCTTCTGCAAGAATTATACGAAACGGAGATGAAGGAAAGTTTAACAATGCCGGAATATGTGCAACAATCATTAAAACGAAGTAAAAGGTTCCTGTTAAATGCGCAGAAATTCATTTTCAGAGAGATGTCCCTAGGAATTAAATTTTATTTGTATATTTTAAGAACGTTAAGCGTCAACTCTGCTGACCGAATACTCTGTCTATGATTTTTAGCGACTCTGGCGGAAAATTAACAAGCTCGGTCTTCGTTTTTCTCGTCTTGGTCAGGAGAGAGGATATTTCTAAACATTTGCAAAAACTTTGCCAGGATCTTGAAGCCAAGGAACGATTTGTAATGATTTCATTTACAAAATATTCCTTGTGGAATAATCTAGGTAAGGCATTTTCAATTTTACCTTTAAAACTTCACGAGTAGGAAACATGCAAGTTTTCGTAGAAGAAATTCTTTCCCATCTTTCCAAAAAGGCAATCTTTAAATAATCGTACTTTCGGAAAAGAAATCATGAGAAAATTTTCCCTTGAAAATCATGGTAAGATATTTGGTAAAACAAATATTGTCCTTGCCTCTGTTGACCAATACAAGATAAGGATCTTATTTGTTTTTCGTCCCGAAAATCCCCAAAAATAATACTCTGAGCATTCGGTCACCAGAGTTGTATACTGAATAAGTTAGGTGCGTATACCAAACCCACAGATACATTTATCTTCGGTTATTCCAGCGTTAGTTGTTTTGCATGATTTTATGGAATAAGCAACATGATATATAAATCATCTCTTCCTGCGTACAATAACAATTACAGAAGTTTTGCAGTGTTCGAATATTAATGAGAGTAACTGTATATCCCGTATAATCCAGACGTTTAATGTCGGACATTTCCTGCGCACGTAACCTAAAATCGTTCGACGGGCAACAATAATTTGTCGTTTCATCAAACATTTGTTCCCCATAGATTCAAATATTCATCGACGAAATTTAATTGAATCTGTCGCCAAGCTGGACGATCGTTAACGAAAAAGTGATACCCGGGAGGCGATTCGCGAACGGTCAAATATGTATGTACGAATCCTGGCGGAAACTGAAGCAATTGAATGGCACGCTAACCAAAACTCTCGTAGATGGCCGACATATGTACGTGTTTGTACGCGCACAAAGAAGAATCGTGCACACGTACGTGGCGGAACAACCGCTGTATTGCTTGCGGATGCAACGATGCGTGTCGTAAAGTGGCAGTTTACGATGGCAACGACTCAAAAGCGTTTGGTTCAACTGTGCTACATAAGGATAATGTGTCTCGCTACGAGTCGGCCATTAAACTTCGCGTTTTCGTACGCCCGGGGTTAATATTCCTTGACCTCGTTTCTCTTTCTTCTTTCTCTCGGTCTGTTTCCCTTTGCCGTCGTGAAAATGTCCTGCTTCCACCGTGACAAAATCGCTAGAACATGGCTGGAATCTAAACAGAACGGGATTATTAACTGCTCTTGACTCCCGTTATATTGCCGGCTGAGGGGAATTTGCGAATCAAGACGCTTATTTGCAACTTTATTTGGAAGTTTAGATTTTTGGGTGTTTGGAAGGTTAGATATCTGGAACTTTATGTATTTGGAAGATTTAGGACTTTATTTGGTCGATTAGATATTTGAAGGATGTTGAAAAATTTAGAATTTTCAGATAATCAAGCTTTAAATTATTTATGTTCGCTGAAACTAAAAGAAGTCGTAAACAAATGAGAATATAATTTGAGGAACGTAGGCCATTTTGATAGTCAATTTTTGTAGAAACTAAGGAAGAAAGCACCTTCTTCTGTGACGAGGGAAATACATCCACACACATTAAATATGCCTCGCAATATATTTAGTAATATGTTTATTAACATGACTAGCAATATGCTTAGCAACGTGCCTATAACATATCTCACATCATACTTAGCAGCATAACAACATGTCTACCACCATAGCTCACATCATACGTAATAACATGTCTATCATCATATCACACATCATGCTTAGTAACATATCTAACAACATGTCTACGACCATATCTCACATCATACTTAGCAGCATATGTAACAACATGTCTACCACCATATCTCGCATCATATGTAATAACATGTCTACCATCATGTCACACATCATGCTTAGCAACATATCTAACAACATGTCTGACATCACGCTTAGCAACATATCTAGCAACAAATCTCACATCATACGTAGCAACATGTCTAACACATGTCTACCACCATATCTCACATCATGTGTAATAACATGTCTACCTCCATATCGCATATCATGCTTAGCAATATATCTACCAACATATCTCACATTATGCTTAGCAACATATCTAACAACATGTCTACGACCATATCTCACATCATACTTAGCAGCATATGTAACAACATGTCTACCAGCACATCTCACATTCTGCATAGCAACATATGTAACACGTCTAGCGAACAAAAATGCACCTTTGTCGTGAAATTTGACTAGAAGAGGTCCTTAGGAGTGAAGGAAGATGTGACATAGCGTTCGTCAGCATCGAGTTATGAAGCACTATCTAATCTTTGATGGTTAAAGTTTGGTGCGGCAACTCGAGGGAGCTTCCTGCTTCTGAAGGAAAGTCGTAAAGCATAGGTTTGAAAAGCCTGACGCGGAACGAATGATTTAATTTTGCGATTCCCACGTGAACGGCCGCCATAGGATAGTAGGTCAACGATCTAGCAAACCTGTGCCTTTGTCGTCGTAAATCGAAAAGTCGATGGTTGGTAAAGCGAGGAGTCATCGGACGAGCCGTATCTCGCTTAACAGGGTTTTATCGTCGCTCAAGTATACGTTGGTTCATTGGCCCTCGACTCGATTCTATTACGAGGTAATTATGCGTTGCTACGGGATCGTATCTTTAGCGATATCGTTTCTGATTGAAAGCTGACACAGTGGAACTCGAACGTACTTGGTAAAGCTGGGCATAAGATATACTGGTAGGCTGTGAGATAACGATATCATAAACCATTGTCTGACTGATGATAGACCACTTTTGAACCATCTATTTGTCGCTCGTGTGTAAGGTATAATGCAACCGTGAATGGTACCATTATGTGTATCGGGCGAATGAGGTAGTTGATGTGAGTAAGGAGTTTTGTCATATTGTGATTGATTTTTAAAATCGAATATTTTTAAATTTGCAACTGTACGTATTTACAAATTGAGGAAATTAAATATCAAAACTTTAGGAATTTATAAACTGAGAAATTAAACATTCTTAAATTTGCTAATTTGTAAACTAAGAAATTTAGATTTAAAAAATTTGAAAATTTATTAATTCACGATCTGAGAAATTTTAAGTGTATAAGTTTACAAATCTGCAAACTCAGAAATGTAGAATCTTTACATTTCTAAAATTACAAATTTACAAACTGAGAAACATAGAATTTTTGAATTTGCAAATGTGAAAATCTGTAAACTGGGAAATTCAGAATTTTTAAATTTGCAAACTGAGCAAACGAAGATTTGAATGTTAACAAATTTACAAACTTAGAAATTCACAATTTACACATCTATAAACGAAGATATTTAATGTTTTAAAATTTGATAATGTACAAATTCACAAATAGAAAAAATTAAAATTTAGAAATTTATAAACTAAGAAATTTAGAATTTTGAAAATTGTAAATTGAAAAATTAAAAATTCTGAAATTTGCAAATTTGTAAATTAAAAAATGTTGAGTTCTTAAATTCGCAAATGTACAAATTTACAAATTGATAATCGGTAATATAAAATAAGAAAAATGTAAAATGCGTCAATTTGACTCGTTCCACAAATCAAGTGTCGAAACGCTAATTTTCTAAAAACAAATTTTTTTAAAAAGCGTACGTGCTGT
This sequence comes from Megachile lagopoda, assembly GCA_036983795.1. NCBI lineage: Eukaryota > Metazoa > Arthropoda > Insecta > Hymenoptera > Megachilidae > Megachile > Megachile lagopoda. Next base: position 11,635,253 of record CM072797.1, on the reverse strand, counting down.
AAAAGATCCTCGCAGTACAAAATCCGGAAAATGTGGAGGCAATGTAAAGGGATTTTTAAAGAGCTGTTCAACAAGATAAGGATACGTAATCGCAGATGGCTTTCCATCTTATGTAAGAAATACCAATCCGCTGGAAACGTTTCAATCTTCAACAGCGTTTTATGTAATCATCTTCCTATTTTATCCTTCGATACAACAGAAAATCTTTACAATATTGGAAACTTTCAGTAAAAGAATCTCCACGGTATTTTTTAGAACTTGTTTAATTTTTAATGTAAATAATAACGAGTATTATAATTGAACGAGTAGAGGATAATACACCGTGTTCATGTATCGTGATTAAATCCGATAATATTTTAATTAAATTTTTAATCTATATGGAGTATATTTATGAGGATATAATCTAGGTATTATCCGATGGAGGATATTAAAAGTAGTTAGGGATAAGCGCAGATTTTTTATTTTTTAATGTAACGGTCTTTTTAACAATAATAACATTAGCATTTTATTTAATTTTGAAATTATTAAAATAATTTCAATTTTTCAAATAATTTGCAATTACTTTAATCCGGAGATTTTGAAAATGGAAGAAATTTTTATTCAAAAAGTTATCTTCTTTTAATTAAAGCAGAAATAATTTGACGTAAATTTTGCATGCAGCGAGGTAATATTTTCCGATGGTATAAAGTTACCGCTTTAATCGTATCGGAAGGATGATTAAAAATCGAGTAACTGTCAAATCCTTCGAGAAAAAAGTACGTATATGGTGTTATTACGAGTGAAGTTATCGAGAGTAGAATCGATAGAACGTTAAAATAGTAATACGCATATTATCAGCCGTGTATCGAGGACAATTTTAACGATAGCCGCATTGCGAAAAAAGTGGAAACGAAGTGTAATTTCGCTCGTGGGATTATTGGACAGAATATTCGCACGAATCAACCGTGTAATGATGATTATAACCGTTTCACGGTAATTTTACGGTGTATCGATCGAGAGATTTGAAAAATTCAACTATCCTGTTGAATGGTTTTGCCTCGAAAACTCAATAACCTCTGTATTTGCCAAAAACATATTTCTGCTTTAGTCGTTTTATGAAAAAAAAGAAAACAGTTTTACTTTAGTCCTTTGATAAAATAAAAATATTTATACAGCCTATGATTGAACAAAAATATTTATACTTTAGTTCTGTTATAAAAAGAAATATGTTTGCTTTAGTCGTTTGTTAGAAAAATATATATTTTGGTCCTTTAGACAATATTTACAATTTGGTCCTTCTATGAACAAAATATTGTTAAGCTTTAAAAGACAACATTTATATTTTAGTTTTTCGATCAAACAGAAATATTTATGTTTTGTTAGTGTCACAAAAAGAAATATTTTAACTGTGGTTCTATTTCGATCAAAAACATAGTTATTTGTTTGTTCTTTGATATAAAAATTTATTAGTTCTTCGATCAAATAATATTTTTATATTAGTCTTTTTATAGAAAACAGAAATGTTCATTTCACTTCTTTAATAAAGAAATTAATTAGTTTTTTGATTAAAAAATATTTTTACTCTAGACCTTTTATTGAATAAAAGAAATGTTTATTTCAATTCACTGAAAAAAATTGATTAGTTCTTTCATTAAATAAGATTTTTACTCCATTTCTTTGTTAATCAAAAATACGTATACTTTAATTCTTCGATAAATAAAATATTTTACTTTATATTTTATTATTAATTGATAACAAATATATTTGTACTTGAATTCTTTTGTAGAATAAAAAATATTAATTCTTTCGTTCAAGCAACACTGATCATATTTAAACATAGTAAATAGCTATAGCAATTTGTTATGAATACTTTGCGTAAGTTGGAAACCCACGTCCTTGGTAGTCTGTTAGCGTCAGTAGCAGTTAGTTCACGTCAGAAATTTGGTAAGTCGATTTAACTGGAACTCCGTTATGCTTCGTGCTATCACAAGAAACTATAACCGAAATATGATTTATCGTTACAATGTAACTTGTTATCTGCCTCCCTTGTTCGGATTACCATAGAAATTGAGGGCTCAATCATCTTGTAATAAACATGCTATCGAATATTTTTACTACTGTAATATTTCTCTGCAAAAAATCATTTTTACTGTTGCAAGGATTAATATTCGAATATTCTATTATATTATTTAGCGATGGAATATTCGAATATTCTAATATTCAGTTGTGAAATATTCGAATATTCGGATATTTAACAGTGCATTATTCACACATTGGAATATTTAGCAGCGAAACGTTCGAACACTTGAATATTTGGCAGTGGAGTATTCGAACGTTTGAAATTTAGGAGTGGAATATTCAAATATTTGAATATTTGACAGTAGATTATTCGAATATTTGAATATTTAGTAGCATAATATTTGAATATTCGCATTTTTAATGATGTAGTGTTTGAATATTTATTGGTATCAAATTTTCTGCACATTTTAAAAGATATAATAAAAGGTATAATTATAGTAGGTGATGTTAGCGCAGTGGATAGTGTAACTGACTACTAATCTTGTTGACTAGGGTTCGAATCCCGGCAGATGCGTCTATATGATTCTTCGTGATTTTTTCTATACTCAATTTTATATGTATAGTACTGAAATATTCTAATACTTCATACTATAGTTAGTATTCAATCATTCTGAATATTTTCAGAGTAATATCTGATAGCAGAAGGGTTACTTTGAATATTTCAGTTAGTATTCGATGCTATGTAATATTCGAATAATATTTCAGTAGTTATTTATAATATCTGAATAAATTAGTAGTAGAAAAAATTCCAATACTATTATAGTATATTGAAGTATACGAATGAAAACTGTTAGTATTCAATAGTATTTTAGTATTCAAGTATTCGAATATTTCAATGATATTTGATACTGCCACTATTCATATATTTAAGTGTCTCAGTATCGGTACCATTATAGTAAATAGATATTCCAAATATTTCACTAGTATTCGATAATACACGTGTATAATATTCAAATATCCGAATACTTCTGTCGCATTGGACATTTTATGCATTTAAATACTCGAAAATTCAGCAATATTCGATAGTTATAGTATTCAAATTTTCGAATTCTTATTGTGTAGCATTCTAACATTCGAATACTGAAGTATTCGAATATTCAGTAGAAATATTCAAACATTCGCTCCACAATACTCTATACTACTACATGCGGATCTATAAAGATCTGAACTTACAAAACAACACGCTCTAAATAATTACAATTATAGTAATTCTCCATAACATTCATATGTAAATTGTACCTCATAAGAACATAATTAAATATCTCCAAACATGATCAAAGTTTAAACATTCCTAAACAAGTAATCAAACAATTATCCAAAGTAACCAAACTGACAATCACCTTAAACGTTTGTATCATACCTCATACTGAATGAATACATATTTTCCTCTGAATATTTCTGAACCAAAGTGTACACACTTTTAACATAACCCAAGCAAACAATTCTACCCATAAAAATACCCGTCTATAAAAACCATTTACGACCAATAAACGAGTGCAATAATTTCGCAACGATTCGTTTGCCCCTGGTTGCATTCATTCTTGGAAGTAGAAGAATTTCGATGCCGTCGGTGGCGAGTCGCATTACGACAAAAGAAAACGGCAATATGCTGAGCATCGTGGTACAAGGACGACGGTAGAAAGAAGAGGACGAATTGGTGGAAGCAATAAGCACGCCAACACGGAAGATATTTTTCCAGCCAAGATCGACGCGATAGACTCTTACGATGGTTATGAAATATTTGACCGAAATACCAGGTGTGGGACGAGCAGAATTTATGCTGTTCCTTCGCGATATAAACGGGGACGTTTCGCGTGTTCAAATGGCGGAACGAACGATCGTGTCCGCGTATTAAACGTACGTGAGCCTGCAGGATATTTATCATTGACCCTTCTATAGACAACCATTGCTCGTATCGATTTCGATGTGATTTTCATTGTTGATTTTTCGCCGTATTTCATATCGCGCTCACCCGCCTTTTTTGCTTTCGTTCCTGCATTATTATTCGGAACGTGTTATATTAACCCTCCGTCAGAGTTACATATTATTTTATACATTATCTGGCAAAAAAGTTGGTATCATTTTTGAGTACGGTTGGCATCAGGGACAAATGAATTTTTTAACTTAGTGAGTACAGAAGTTCGGAATTTCTGAATTTGGGGATTTGGAAGTTTGAAAATGTTGGGATTTGGAGATTTTGGAATTTGAGGATTCGGGGATTTAGGGATTTGAAATTTGAGATACTGGACATTTAGAAATTTGGAATTTGGAAATTGGTGATTTAGGAATTCGATGATTTTCGAATTTGATAATTTGGGAATTTGGAAGTGTAGGTGTTTACAGATTTAGAAATTTGGTGATTTGAATATTTGGAAGTTTTGGAATTTGGTAATTTAGGAATTGAGGACTGTAGGAATTTAGAAATATAGAAATATAGGAATTTAGAAATATAGAAGTTTGGTTCTTTGAGTGTTTCAAAGTTTTAGAACTTAAACATTTGGAAATATAAAAATGTGAAAAGTTCGTAATTTTAGAATCTTAAATTTGTAGAATTTGTAAATATGAGAATTTGGGGATTTACGGATCGAGAAATCTGAAAATTTGGTGATTTGAGAATTTAGTAATTGACGAATTTAAAATTTGAGAATTTGAGAATTTAGTAATTGACAAATTTGAAATTTGAGAACTTGAGGATTTCAGAATTTATAGAGTGGGAAATTTGAGTGTTTGTAATTGTTATATTTATCAATTTTAAATGTAATAATTACACGTTTCCAAATTGTTTGAATTTGTTACCTTAAAAATGTGCAAATTGAAATTTCGCAGACATACAATTCCCAGTTACGGAAAGCTTACCACGTTCCATACATTTCGCATCGACCGCATTTAAAATGTTAATAAATCAACAGGTTGGTACAAAAGTAACTGCGGCTTTTGTTACTTTAAACTTTGATGTCAATTTTTCATTAAATTTCGATAATTTGATACCTTTCATTTATTCTTCTACACTGTTTTCAATTTACAAATACACTATTAATTATGGAATGATTGCTTAAAAACTGCCATTATTTTTCCACCAATATAACAAACATCCAACAAATATTTAATAATATTTTAAAAATAAAATACATATTTTAATGATATTTAACAAATTATTAACCACTTAATTAACACTTAACGAGTATTAAATAAATATTTACTAATATTTAAAAAATTGTATACATACATTAATAATATAACATTTAACAAGTATGCAACCATTTCACTATATTTGACAAATATCCAATAAATATTCAATAATATTTAAAAAGTAGTGCACTTATTTTAATAATATTTAAAAAAATATACATACTTGAATAATATAATACTTAACAAATATTTAATAATTTAACTAACATTGAACAAATCTTGAATAAATATTCTTTAATATTTAAAAAACGACACATGTATTTTAATAATATAACATTAACTAATTAACGAAATGTCCATTTCCTCGAGCACGAAATAACTTTATAACATAATAATATATTAATTTCTTAGTTTTCCTAAATAATTTCCATAGTTAAAACGGAAAGAGCTTTATGTTTCGCAACGAAAGTTTCCACCTGATTTATCTACTGCTTGAAACGAGAGTCTGCAATTAAACGAGCAAAATTAGTTTATCAAAATGATCGTTTTATCGTTTTTGTTTGAAATTCATTTACCCGTTCATATTTTGCTGATTTATTCGCAAGATGCAAAAAGCGATTTAGCATGTGCGCTTGCCAAATTTATGGAAGTCAGTGTCGCGTGAAAATGCACGCTCTCTTCCCCTTTTCGACACAATTAATGATTTACTTTGAGAGGCCACGCGTACGTTCATTAGCGACAAAAGCTTTTTGCTCTTTCTCATTTTCCTCTTTGACAACGGAACGAACTTGGCGTTAGATCTTGTCTGCTGTTCGTTCTCATTTTTTTCTTTATAATAACAAAATCAACATTCTTGAGCTTCTGACATAAAATTGCACACTTTCAAATGCAAAATGTGGTATATGCTTATAACGATTTTTTAAATGAAATGTGAACAGAAAAATAGTTAAGGAAAGAATAAATTAATCGAAATGCAAAAAGTAGGGAGGAGTAGGAAAAATAAATAATTGGAGTTTGAATATATTATATTTCAAAGAATTATTTAAAAGATAGGCGGTACAAAATGGACGATTCAACGTAGAAAATTAATTAAAAACTTTGCAACAAAATTTGTTCCTATATTGATTTATTTTCAAGAAAATTGAATTTGGACATTTTATAAGTATTCGTGAAAAAATTTGTTCACAGTGCAGAAAATGATAAAATCAACAAATTGTTTCTTAATTCTACAGTAAGCTAGTATTACAAATCATCAAGCATAATTAGTAATATCGCTAAAACAGGTTTTTCACTTTATTAGGTTTGTTAGTTGTGTCTGTTCTTATTTAGAAATTTAAAGAACTTAGAAATTTAGAAATTCTATTGAAGATTTGGGTATTTTGAAACTGTGCAATTTGAGGACCTTGATTTTTGAAAATTTGGGGATTTGGAAATTTGGGGAGTTTGAAAATTTGGGGATTTAAAGATTTAGAAATTTGAAAATTTTAGGATTTGTGTAAATGAAAATTTAAACTTTTGGAAATTTTATAATTTGAACTTTTGCCAGTGTTATAATTTGAAGACTTTACTATTTCGAAACTGATTGCTGGATCTCGATTTTTAACAATTTCTGGATATAGACATAATTAAATTATTCACACCTGGCGACAAAAATTTTGCAATTTGAAATTTCGTGAATATTTCAAAATTCTCATATTGAAATATTTGATAGTGTTTATTTTATTAACCTCTCAGCCTACAAGTTTTTCGCCAATGCGAATAATTAAATTACTCGCACTATAATTAAGTTATTAAATAATTAAATTATTCACACCTGGCGAAAAGCATGTAGGCTAAGGGGTTAATAAAATAAAAACTTTCAAATCCTCCACTCTGAGAATTTTGAAATCTTCACTTTCAAATTGCAGAACAAAAATTCGAACCAAAAATCTTTTCCAGTTTCTCAAAAACGAATTACCCAAACCATCGAAAAGGCATTCCATCCTGAAAAGTCTCGATTCATCTGAAGCAAACAACGTCGTCACAATAATACATACTTCACGAAAACATTGTAAACGGTAGAGCTGTTTTGAACGACCAAGTCGCCCCATAGAAATGTCCGTGCCAGTAACCATAGGCCATAGATCGTGCAGTAACCAGAAGTGTTTCTGGGAACACGTTTCTTCATTCGGGGAACAAGCGGCCTGTTATTTCGTCGGTGAACTCGCGAAATAATTCGTTGTCCGAAAGCTGCGCCAGGAGACGCTGTGGTGGAGCTTTTTATTTCTGGCAGAGGTTCAAATAGTTGAAGGAACTTAAATTCCCGTGTGTTTTTTCGCCGGTAGGAAAGCTGCTATCCGTAGGATCGAGGTCTCGTTTCTCGGGCGTGCGAAGTTCGCGAGGCATCCGAGTGATCGGATTTCGATAATGGCCGGCTCGTCGATTGATCGAGACACCGTACGGTTGAAAGAACGCGGGAAATTAGTATGGAAGAGGAGCCTCGAAGCGCAATCGATGTTCCACGCGCTACGGATCCGACACACGGATGTTCTTATTGAGCTGTGAGCTGATTGATCGAGCTTTGCGCCGGAATAAATTTCATGGAATCGGATTAATCTTGTTATTGTTGAATTAAACTTCGTCCAATTGCCAGTCAGCTTATTGATGACCCTTATTTCCACCGGAGTAAAACGATTCGTTAATCCGAATGGTTAACTTTCTTCCGATACGGGTAGAATCGTGAATTCGTGTATGTAGAAGTGGTTACGCAGGAATCTGGAACATTGGATGGGGATTTTGAGGTTTGAGATCCGGAGATTTTTCAATTTTTGGATTTTTGGAAATTTCTAATTTTTGAATTTTTGAATTTTGATGTAGTGGTCTCAAAACCTCCATATCCCAAAATCCCTATATGCCAAAATCCCTATATACCAAAATCCCTATATGCCAAAATCCCTATATCCCAAAATCACTATGCCCCAAAATCCGTATATCCACAAATCCCTATATCCCAAAATCCCTATATGCCAAAATCCCTATATCCCAAAATCCCTAGATCCAAAAATCCCTAGACCCAAAAAACCCTATGTCCCAAAATCCCTAGATCCAAAAATCCCTATGTCCCAAAACCCCTGGACCACAAAATCCCTAGATCCAAAAATCCCTATGTCCCAAAATCCCTAGATTAAAAAATCCCTATATCCCAAAATCCCTACGTCCCAAAATCCCTAGATCCCAAAATTCCTATACCCCAAAATCCTTATGTCCCAAAATCCCTATATCCGAAAATTCCTATACCCCAAAATCCTTATGTCCCAAAATCCCTATATCCGAAAATTCCTATACCCCAAAATCCTTATGTCCCAAAATCCCTATATCCGAAAATTCCTATACCCCAAAATCCCTATATCCCAATATTTTCGGATTTTTGGTTTTTGGATTTCTGGAAATTTTCGGATTTAGAAATTTTGCAATTTGAAAATTGTGTAATTTGGGAGATTTAGAATCTATGAATTGTGCGGCTTCGAAATTTTGGATTTAGGATTTGAGAATTTTTGAATTTATTGTTTGAGAATTGGGATTTTAAAAATGTACAGATTTGGAATTTTTGTATCTGAGAATTTTAGGATTTGAAAATTTTGGTATTTAGAAAGTTAGGAATTTTTTAATATATGTATTTTTTGATATTGAGAACATTGGATTTGTAGGATTTTTGGTATTGGGGCATTTTGCATTTACGGATTTTAAGACTGGGTTTTGTAGGATTTTGGATTTGGGAATTCTAATAATTTCGGAATTTGAAAATTTAAAAACTTGCAAACCTTCCAAAAAAAATTTGGACATTTGAAGTATGAAAATTGGGCGCTATTGTAATGTTTTATTTTTGGAATTTGGGAATTCTTGGTTTATAAGATCTTCGGAAGACGGGTATTTGAGAATGTTTTAGATTTTAGAACTTTTGCGAATTTGCGAATTTTAAGTTCATAGAAGTTTGGTAATTTGTAGATTTTGCGATGTGGCGATTTTGAAATGTTTGTATTTCATTCATTTTAGTGCTTTGATATTCTGATAACTTTTATGATTTTTGAATTTTTTTGTGTTTTAGGAATACTGGGAATTTGAGAATTTAAGGATTTGAGGATTAGGGGATTTTAGAATTGAAACATTTAAAAAATATAGAATTGAGAGATTTTGAGACTTTGAGACTTAAAATTTAAGCACTGGGTAATTTGAGAATTTTGATACTTTGGAATTTTGAGATTTCTGAACCTATTTGATTATTTTATAAAATATTATGACTCGAACAGCTTGCAATTTTGATGTGTGTATATACGTTAACTCTTTGGGATTTTTGTATTTAATAATACTAAAGCTTCAAGATCTCAATTTCAGTGTAAAGAGACACATTCAATGACTTCCGTCCACTAGCATTTGTTACGTCCGTGACTTTTCCTTGTATATGGGAGTCTCAATACCATATTAATATTGAATTAAATCGAAAAAAAATTGCGGACAAAGTAACGGAAGAAACAACGACGGTCTATGGCGTTTCGTAGGCAAAATGGGTCGAAGCTTCGAGCACAGTCGCTGAGAATAAATCAGGGTTTGCCAATACCAAGCGTTACTAGCTTTTATTACAGAGTTCGTTGCTTGCCTCCCGTCACTCGTCGCTTTTATTTACAAAGGGTTTGCTCGCCTCGTTTTCTCCCTTCGACTCTGCCCTTTCTTTTCCACCTTCCTTCACGCTGTTAAAGCTCGTTACCTCCGGCCAGTTATCGCCATTGACTCTTTAACTGGCATTTCCGATACCCAACAGTCACTGAAATTATATTCATGGCTTCTCGATACACTTTTCCGAACTTTCATCGTTTAAAACCACAGTAGCGAACTCTTTTAAAACTGTAGTTGCGAGAAACAGTCAACTTCTTTTTAAGAACAATTGTTTCTGCAGGAGGTAGTATCTTTAAAATGGACTGATTTGTGAGACATTTTAAATCACGATGATATTTTAGATGAAAATTTTAGACATTTCAAGAACCGTTCGCATGTTCGTAACGTTATATTCTTATATTTTGTGTATGATCCATAAATTTGAATTGTATAATGAAAAATATTATAAGATTAATTTAAAAAATTGTCTGTTTCTGAGAAAATATTGTACATTCTTTAAATGTTATAACCATAACCTCGTTATGTTTATTATAGAGAACTGTCACAAGTTTCCCTCTCATTTTTTTCAAATATCTGCCATTTATGAAATAATGAGTAGATTGTTAACGATGAATGTAGCGTTATAACAATGCGTACCCTGCATAATGCTGCCATACATACTTTGTAGCTACAATATCCAATGTAATTCTATTGTTATATTATCCAATAAAAGTATAACAATCTGTATAACAAAACTGTTATATATACTGTAACTCTATATGTATTATTGTACATATTGTATAATTATAACAACCTGTTAAAAAGAACGTTAAAAAGAAACAACTGGGTCATTCCACGCCAAATCGATCACATTAGGAAGTCACCATCTGCGATTTTCCTCTAATCGAAATATTTTGTAGTCCATGTGAAATTAGGGGGGGGGTTGAAGTCATCATTTTGCCGATTTCGAATTTGTTAAGGAATAACAATCTCAAAGTTTGCAATTTTTGGCCATTTTTGCGAAAATAGGCTTCACTTACGAATTTTTCTCTCAGAAACTGCTCAACCGATTTAGTTAAATTTTTTTTTCTTTTATTCATGAAGGATTGGGCTATTTTAAAATATTTTTTTTAACTTTGCCAATTTGTTATAAAATGTCGGAAAATTTAAACAAATTCTTTTTCTCAATGAGGGGAGTAAAGGGTTAAAATTTGAAAAAAATATGGTCATATCCTTTGAAGCTTCCCCTTTAAAATGAGCCTTTCAGAACGATGGGACCTCGAAAATTGATGTCACTACAAGCTGGAAAAGGACGCGGGGTACCTCCGTTTCAGGTAGGCAAGTCGTGGACCATAACATATTTCGATTAAAGCAAAATCACAGACGGTGACTTCCAAAAGTGATCGATTTGGCGTGGAATGACCCAACTGCATATTTCCGACACGACTGAGCCAATCGGAACAATTCGACAATCTTCGATAATTTACGGCGCGCAAGCCAGTTGCCACGTGGCGATGAGAATAGAATTAGTATGCGAATAATGAAGACGTGTAGTGTAAACAACTAATAAATTATTAAATTAAAGAAGAAAATCGGACATAATGAAAAATATGATAAACTTCAAAAAATGAAGTGTGCGTTTGAAGAATATTACAACTTCTTCAAATTGTTATACCCCGTTGTGTTTATTGTAAAAAACTGTCAAAGTATTTTCTGTTACTGTTATATGCACTGTATAATTGTTAAAACCTATGTAACTAAAGTAAATTAACGAAGGAGATTAGTAAAGTGTCTGAATAAATATTGCGATTCTTTGTGGGTAGAGGCAATCGATAAATCGTAATTCATCAACATGAATTGAACGAGAAGCAGGGCCTGAAACGCAATTGGTTCGTCTTGTTATTGTTAATTAACGACCGCCATCAGAGGCGGTTGATTGATAATTCGATTGATCACCGACAAAGGTTCGAGCTTTCGAGAGGTCCCGTTGACCTCGCCATTTTCAAATTGCCACAAAACGGCTATAGGCTTTGGCCTCATAATCGGCATCACTCTAATGGATCGTTGCTGTTTGGCCACGCGTAGTCGAGTGTCTCGTTTCTCTAACGAGATTATACGATCGCTTGCGAGACTATGTCGCGGGTCTCCGATGATACACGACCGTAATTACGCGAGAACGTATCAAGAAATTGTACAACCATGTCCGGTTATTGTATCGAGACTCGGTCACGTTCAAATTATGACGTGACAAACCGTTAACGGAACATTCGAGATTTATGAAGAAGGAAATTACGAAGGAAACAGTTGATCGAATATCGATTTTAGTTATTTCTTGTTGTTATTGTTGTCAAATTTGGGAATTTTGGGTTCTTGGGATAGATGGGTAAAGTGTTTAAAATTGGGGAGTTAGAGTATTTTGGAATTTGGAGATTTTTGGATTTGACCTTTTGGAATTTTGAGTAGTGGCATTTTGAAATTTTAGAATTTTAGAATTTTAGAATTTTGCAAGTCTGGAATTTGGAATTTTAGGATTTTGGAATTTGTGATTTTAGGATGATAGAATTTTAGAATTTGGCTTTTTGGGATTCTGGAATTTTAGAATTTGAGACTTTAATTGGGATTTGTGACCTTTGGGTTTCAGAATTGGAGATTTTGAAATTTTGGGATTTTGGAATTTGGCATTTTAGAACTTGTGACTTTCGGATTTTGGAATTTTGGAATTAGGGATTTTTGTATTTTACCGTTTTGGAATATGGGATTTGTGGATTTTTGCATTTTGAGATTTTTGAATTTGAGTTTTATGATTTTGGAAGTTAAGTTTAGTTAATTAGGTTAGGTTAGCTTGGTTAATGTTTAATTAGGTTAGGTTGACATATTTAATGTTTACTTAGGTTATGTTTACCGTAGGTTAATGCTTACCTTATGGTAAGACGAAGTGACCAATATTAAAAACCGTTTAAAATGTTTAAAATATTAATCAAGAAGCATGCCATTCGCACGGCTCTAAAAGGAGATAAATGGAGGTCCACGATAAAACAAAGCAAGTGTTCAGAGGAAAAGAAAAAAGGAGAATGTATAGAGCGTACGAGTGGATCCTGGAGCTACGTTTAAGCCGAATGAAAAGAAAGATCCCGTTATAAGAAGCGTGCGGTGCATCTGAAGGATTAAGAGCAGAGCGTTTGAAGCGAAAAGCAGGGAAGAGAGAATTTTTCGCAGACAGTTCATAGAAAAGGAGTCGAAAGCAAAAGAGTTTCTCTCGTGAGATGTCAAAGAATGCGACGAGTTTTGCGCGGGACATAAAAGAACGCGGACCATCGTGCAGACAGGGATGCAGAAACTTTTTCTCTTATAAAAGCGAGTCCTTTTTATATGTAATATCGGGTCAAATGCATAGTTCAACTTTTATTTCATTTAACGAGCAAGCTCGCGTTATCTTGCCGAATGAAATGAGAAAGATACGATGGAGTTAAATGATATCGGTGAGTTTAGCGCGTTGGCTTCTCTGGATCTTTATATTATTCAATTTTGGGACTTTGACGATTTTCAACTGTATCATCTTGAAATTTTTGGCTGCTGGGATTACCGATTTGTGGACTTCAGAAATTTGGAATTTGGGGATTACAGAATTATAGAATTATGGAATTATGGAATTATGGAATTATGGAATTATGGAATTATAGAATTATGGAATTATGAAATTTTAGAATCTTGCGATTTTAGGATTTTGGAAATTTGGAATTTTGGAAATTTGGAAATTTGGAATTTTGGAATTTTCAAATTTTGATTTAGTGGTTCCGAAACCTTTATATCCCAAAATCCCTATATCTGAACATCCCTAGACCCCAAAATCCCTAGACCCCAAAATTCCTAGATCCCAAAATCCCTAGACCCCAAAATCACTAGATCCCAAAATCCCTAGACCCCAGAATCACTAGACCCCAAAATCCCTAGATCTAAAAATCCCTAGGTCTCAAAAACCCTAGACCCCAAAATTCCTAGATCCCAAAATCCATAGACCCAAAAATCCCTAGATCTCAAAATCCCTAGATCTAAAAAACCCTAGATCCCAAAATCTCTAGACCCCAAAATCTCTAGACCCCAAAATCTCTAGATCCCAAAATCTCTATGTCCCAAAATCCCTATATCCCAAAATCCCTAGATCCCAAAATCTCTAGATCCCAAAATCCCTATATCCCAAAATATCTAGACCCCAAAATCTCTATATCCCAAAATCCCTATATCCCAAATTCCCTATATCCCAAAAACCCTATATGCCAAAATCCCTGTATTCAAAAATCCCAATATACCAAAATACCCCCATCCCAAATTCCCTATATCACGAAAATTCCGCAGTTGCAACATCACCATTTACCAGAATCCCTAATTCTCTAAATGTCAAAAATCTAAATTACCATTTTCAATCCTCTAAGCTTCTAATCTTTTCTTTCAATCAATGCAAACATATTAATCAAACACAACAAATTTGTCACGTTTAAATAAATTTCCTGTCAGTTGGTATCATCGAGATTGATGTTCTAAATTTCTAACCCGTGTTGTCGTAAAACGACACGCAGATGGAATCAATTTATCCGCACGTTAAATTAATCCGCTGCAGCGTAAAATCACATTATAGGGCTGGGGTTAGAAATGATTCACCGGTGTAAAGTGATGCGCTGATACGATGATTATTCGGCCGTGTTTCGCCGCAGCGAAAGAATTAACGGTAACAATGCAACGAATCCACGGTATCGATGTCGGAAGTCGAAACGGGCCACATTTCCAAACCCGTAATTTACCTGTTTCGTTCATTTGCATCGTATGATGTATGTTGAACGTTTGCGGCTGTTTCGTCGTTAGCAACAGTGCGGACGCGATTTGTAATCGTATTTGTGACCATATTTTGCACGTACAGTGATCGATAACTCGAGCCAAGGGTTTCTAACCGGATCATTTTTCAGTTATACGCTGCTGCGCGATAAATGCGCTGCCATTACAGTTTTCTGGAATTAGGATATTTTTAGCAATAATTTGCAAGTGTTTTTATAGTGTTAATTGTGATAAGAATATACTACTTTTCTTTTTAGTGAAAAATTGTGATAAAATTTGGCGGTAAGATACGGTGTACGTTCCATAAATATCTGCTTGATAAATAGCCGTTAAGCTTGATCACATGCGTTTTTAACATACACGATTGGAATACATTTATATAGTAATCTTTAACTCTCATATTTTTATACATTTTCAGATGTAATGAATATTGCAGTTTACAAACGTTGAAATATGCAGAATTGACAATTAGGTAATTACAAATTTGTCGGTAAAGTTTGGCGGTAAAATGCTGGGGCAGCCTTATATAATTACTGTAATTAACACCAGGGGATAATTTAACTTTCTCGCGAGTACTCGGTTATCAGTAGCCTTGCTAGCAGGTAGACGAATTTTTGTGTTATTTGCTTTGCTTGTAGCAAGTGTATCCCAAATCCCAAATCCCTACATCCTCAAATTTCTACATCCTCAAATCTCTACATCCCCAAAATTCTACATGTCCGAATCCCTAAATACCCACATCCTTACATCCCTAAATTCCTACATTTCCAAATTTCTACATTTCCAAATCTCTAGACCCCAAAATTCCCAAATTCCTGAATCCCTACATCCCTACATTCCCAAATCCCAATATCCCTAAATACATTCCCAAATCCCTAGATGCCCAAATCTCTACATATCCAAATTCCTACATTTCCGAATATCTACATCCCCAAATCCCTAGATGTCTAAATCTTTACATATCCAAATCCTTACATCCCCAAATCTCCAGATGTCCAAATCTCTACATATCCAAATTTCTACATTCCCATATCTCTACATCCCCAAATCCCTAGATATCCAAATCTCCACATATCCAAATTCCTACATTTCCATATCTCTACGTTGCCAAATCTCTAAATTCCCAAATCCCTACATCCCCAAAACTCTACATGTCCAAATCCCTAGATGCCTACATCCTTACATCCCTAAATTTCTACATCCTCAAATTTCTACATCCCCAAATCTCTAAACCCCCAAATTCCCAGGTTCCCAAATTCCTAGATCCCTGCATTTCTACATTCCCAAATCCCAACATCCCTGAATTCATACATTTCCAAATTCCTACAACCCCAAATTTCTAGTCCTCTAAATCGCTAAATTCCCGAGTTTCTAGACCCCCAAATCGCAAGACTCCCAAATCCTCAGGTTTCCAAATTCCTAAAACCTAAAATCCTACATCCCTAAATCTCTACATACCCAAACCCCTACACTCCCAAATCTCGAAATGCTAAAAGCCCTAGACCCCCAAATCACTCTTATTACAAGATTCCTAAATCTCCAAATCCCTAGATTTCCTTCAAATTCTAAAATTTTCCATAAATAATATAAACGCTGCCTAACGTGTAAACCATCTAACGAACCACTACCAACGAACCACCTGGAATAGCGAATCACTATGGATTCCAAGAAGAAATTACAAAATGGAAGCAGTCGCAGCCTTAACGTCACAAGAACATATCACATAAACCCCGAAGCACTGAAAAAGCCGAGATTATACAAAGAAATCTAAAGAAGGCATCTTTAGCGTTGTAGTCGCTAACGACCGAAGGTCGATGCGAAGCGAAACCGGCACTAAAAAAGAACAAATTATTCGTCGGACGTTGAAATTGTAACGTCGTGCTCGTTATTGAAAATCCAACGAAACAGTTGCCGTTGGTAACTCGGAGTTAAGTTAAAGTTAAACATTAACTCGATGAAGGGGAACAGGTAAGGACATTACGCCGATAATGCCACGAGATTCCACGAAGTAAGGAGAGATGCATCTCTTCCGTCTACTCGGCTGCATAGCACCGCATTAGATTATGCGACGTAATGCTCGTGTAAACGAGGCTTTCTGCCCGTTATCACCGGGACAAATTTATGCTCCAGATTATGTATTTGCAAGAAGATCGAACTTTGAACTACTACCTAGTCTCGATGAAACTTGAGACGCTCGTTTAAATTGCATTACGCTTCGCGCTATGCCGTTAAGTACGCTTATGACACTTCTTAGCCGAGCTATTTCTAGTCGGGATATATTCTAATGACGTAACACGCGAACGTAATTTCACTCGGCATAGTTATTCCATTTCATTGCCGGATTTTATTATTCTGTTTGCGGAGAAATCTACCCCTTTATAGTTTTTTATTACTTATTTTATATTTTCTTGAACTTATTTTATATTTCTTTTTTTATTATTTTCAAGCGAACGAAGTTGTCATATTTTCCAGGGACGAATTTAGAGATTTTGTTGCCCTGTACAAGTAAAGTAATTGTAAGTTTTTTATTTTTTTTTTAAACGTGCGAATTTTTTAAGATTTTAAATTTTAAACTTTACAGGTTTTTAAACGTGAAAATTTATCGAGTTCTATATTTTTTAAATTCAAAATATTTTGATTTGTAAATCCATAAACTTTCACATTATAAATTTTTACGTTTTTAAAGATCAGAATATCTTAATTTTTAAATTTTCAAATTTCCACAGATTCTAATTCTTGTTCCACATTTTCAAATTTCCAAATATTTTAATATCTTTATCCTCAATTTCTAAATGTTTAAGTTTCAAAATATCCTAATTTCTAAATCTCCATATTCTACATTTTCAAACTTCAAAATACCTCAATTCATAAATTATCAAATTTACGAATCCTCAATTTATTCATTTTTACTTTAAAAATATCCTAATTTCCAAATCTCCAAGTTGCACATTTTCAAACTTCAAAATCCCCCAATTTATAAATCTTCAAATTTACAAATCTTCAATTTATTCATTTTCAACCTTTAAAATATCCTAATCTCTAAATCCCGAAATTTACAAATGCACAATTTTCGAATTGAATTTCGTAATTCCCAAATCCCGAAACATGCAAACACACAATAGGATTTATAGAAAGCAGAATTATTTCATAAATTTGAATGAAAGCCATAAAAAATAATTGTTGTATAAAACAACGAGAATCCCCACACCCCTCTTGTCCTCCCTCATGAAATAATCTGCATAATTACATATTCCCTTCTAATGAGAATACGAGATATTTAATGAGCGAGCTCGGCGTTCGAAGAATCATTTTTCTAGAACCCATCATAAATTAAGGTAGACCGTGGGCGTCATTAAATGAACCTTCGGCAATTCATTATTTGCAGAAAGTAATTTTTTGCTCGTTAAAATAAAATCGATAAATCACGTTTTATCGGCGTTTCATTGATATTGAAATTAATTTCCATAGTCGAATTTAAAATTTCGGTCCGGCGTGATTTAATTAATAACACGGAATGTTCAAATATTTCGAGTTTATTAATTGCGCGTTCATCAATGATTTCGGTGCAGTTATTTAATAATCGCAATAATGTTGCAGTGAGAATATTGATGTTACCGATTATTGTATTTATAACATTTTGCATTATTATTTTTACCGATACATTCGGTCTCGTATTGCGTCATTAAATAATTTTGCTTATTACCATATAATTTCGAATAAATTTCCGCCGAATGATATCTCACGATGTTGACGAGAACCTGTTCGTAATTTCGTTCGTTATCGAATTATTTGACAAATTAAAAGAAACTTCATTGCTGTTTTCAATATCGTTGTCATTTTATTCAAATTTTATAAAAATCCTTGATGTCATGTAACATTGATATCTTAACTCTGAATTGTCACTACAGTATCGATAAAAAAAATACATGTAAATGAGATTGATACATAATTAAAATACAGTCGTAGGATTAACGAAAGATATCTGTTATTGTAATTTTGTATTGAAAATATTAATGAAACGTTAAATATACTGCCATTTTGAGATACTTTTATGTCATCAAATTGTGTTATAAGTTAAACAAGCTGATTTGGGTAGATTTTTATTACTGTTTGATGCCGATGGGCAGGCATTTTGTACTAAGGGTATTGATTAAATATTTATGTAGGCCTTTTCCTCAAGCTTTAAGCTTTAAATCGATGTATTACACTTATTATTTCAAACACTTTTATGTTCTCAAACAGTGTTACAAATCAAGCAAACTAATTTTGGTATATCTAATGTTCATTATCGCTTGAGGCCGATGGGCAGTCATTTTGTATTAAGAATATTGATTACATATTTATATAGGCCTTTTCCTCAAGCTTTAAGCTTTAAGTTGAGGTATCATACTTATTATTTAAGATATTTTTTATGTCATCGAATCGTGGTATAAGATAGGCAAGCTAATTTTGAAACATCTCATTGTTTATTGGTTGCGACCAATGATCAACCATTTTATTTTATCGATATTGCATAAACCTTTTCCTAGGCTTTTTCCTCAAGTTTTAATTTTCACAATTATAAGCTGTACATGTCATTTTGAGGAACTTTTATTTTAAAAAGTCGTGATGAAAGATAATCAATCTGAGTATCTCTTCTTCGTTGAGGCCGATGACCAACCATTTTGTGTGTACAATATCGATTAAATATTTATGAAAACTTCTTCTCTGAACTTCAAGCTTTAAAATGATATATTGTACTTAATACTTTGAGCCGTTTTTAAGTAAAATCTAAGATACCAAAATTCCAAAGCACAAAATACCATACGTTGTCTTCGAACGAATTCTTAACATTTACATGAAAACTCATTGTGATAAAAGTTTATATTTCTACGGAATTATGTCAGTGAACTAACAGTAACATGTACAGGCATGCAAGGGTTAAAAAATAACGGCCCAAATTAGTTAACCTTTTAAGGCACCGTAAACGGTCTTCAGATCACCATCAACTCCCTCGTCAACCCGAAAAAGACGTAGCCGAAGCTAAGCTCAGCAATAAACTTCCATCAACCACTTAATTTCAATCGCGAGAGGGTGTGTAAGGCGAAAGTAGGGTGCGAAGTTCCGGCGTCAAAGTAACCGAAGTGAAAAGTTTTCCACTGTTTTCGACTTGTTCTTGCCTGTTCCATCGGCACGGGCACACGTGTTAGCCGAGCTTGCTTACACGAGCCGAAACTTGAGCCGAATTCCTGGGAGGGGAGAGAAAATCGCAAGCCATGGTTGCAGCTTTAATAGCCGGCCGTGTTAATAATGACGCTGTTACAAGCACTTTCCAAGTTCACTACGTTGCTGGTGAAAGTAGATCACCGACACCGTTCGCTTGTCGGAACGTCGCCATTTACTCGTGATTCTAATTGCTAGGCTCGCCCTGTCGGTTTTGGAATCTTCTAATTTGATGTGGCTGCTTTTTACGACCCTTTTAATTGATCTACTTTCTTCTACTGTCGACGGAGAGTATCCGAATCTCTTGGTGTGATGTTAATTGTAAATATCAAATGACTAGCAGCTGTTACATCAAATAATTTTTGACAATTTTGTGATACAATGTGATATATCATTTTGAAGCTTAAGGTTTGAAGAAAAAACTTGTGTAAAAATTTAATTGATACGGGTAGTATGAAGTGCTTGGTCATTGGCCTCAACGCTAAACAGTAATTACGTCCGTTAGCTTCGAACTTCTAAGACCATTTCATGACAGAAGAACGTCTCAAAATAATATGTATGCACATTATTTTAAAGCTTGAAGCTTGACGAACACTAGTATGTAAATTATATAATTTTATTTTTAATATAAAATAAAAAGTTATCGGCCTCAACTGGTAATTATAGATTATAGTATAGAAAATATTTTTGCGTATATCTCCGAAAGTAAGGCCAAACGGCGATAATATGTATAGAGAAAAGTTGTTTAGAATGCTAATCTAGATAACATATTTCAAGGTCATTGAAATCGGTATTCTGTAGGCCATTTTGTAAACAGTTATGTGCTGAAAAATATTTTTGTTCATATCTCCAAAACTGGGGCCGAAGGGTGGTAACATGTATAGAGAAAAATTGTTAAAAATGACATCTTTAATAACATATTTCAAGGTCATTGAAATCGATAAAGTAAATATCATTTAATAAATAATTATTATATTGAAAATGTTTTCGCCCGTATCCCCGAAATTAAGACCAGAAGGTAGTAACATATATAGAGAAAAATTGTTGAAAATGATGACCTTAACAACATATTTCAAGGTCGTCGTGCTCGGTTAATTGTATATCGTTCTGTAAATAATAATCGTAATAAAAATATTTCAGTTCGTATCTCTGAAATTAAGGCGAAAAAGTGGTAGCATGTATAGAGAAAAATTGTTGAAAGTGATGACCTTGACAACATATTTCAAGGTCGTCGTGATCGGTTAACTGTATACCGTTCTATAAATAATAATCGTATTAAAAATATTTCAGCCCGTATCTCCGAAATTAGGGCGAAAAAGTGATAGCATGTAGAGAGAAAAATGGTTGAAAATGAAGACCTCGACAACACATTTGAAGGTGATGAAAGTCAACGAAGAACCACGTGCGATAATTGTAACTTTTCCAAAAAGTGCACAAAGTATGGTGGAACGTAAAATTCTAGAACACATATGCATATTCGAAATTATTCAAACCGTTACAGCGTCGAAATCAATCGATATCCATTTTTCCGTTCATCGTACGCGGCTATAGCAACAGGAAATGGGGTTGGGTTAAAGCAGGAGCATATTTGCCGTTAAACTGCGAAAGTTGCGAATGTAAATCCGGCTTCTGCCGTCGCGATACACGTTGTCGTTGCAAACTGGCACGATTTCGTCGTATAGCCGCATCTGGCCCCCGGTTGACTCTCCCGGATCTTCCATAAATACATGCATGAGATTGTACACGTACCAAACCGTACCCCGGCTACAATGTATTCGACATATGTTGCGTACGTAACGTTCGGATGTTGATTGTTGTGCACGCTGACACGCCACTCGTACGTGCACGGTACATAGAAACAATCAGTACGCGCATTGCGGATGTGCCTGTAACTACGACAGGGTTGGATGTACGGTTAAACGATGAAAACGCGATCAATTCTCGCGAGATGGATGCCGAAAGGCCACGGACGATCTCATTACACCATCGAAGAAAATGCATGCGAAATGTGTTGACGCGGATTGAACTGCTGATTGTGCGATGATTGCAGCTTTGTCGAGTTTCGTGGGCTTGTCGATTTTATCGGAATAATTGTTTTCAAGAGAAACTTGTGTCAGATATTTTAACTTATTTATCGATTTATAAATTTTGTCAAATCATAGTTTTTATGTAATTGAATTTTTACAAGCTTCAATTTTTTTCTTTATAAAGCGAGACTGATCTATTATGGATAATTCTTAGATTCTATAATCTATAAATTTATGAATCTCTGCGTTTGTAAATATAATTAAGAAATTCTCAAATTATCATATTTTTAAATTTTACAATTTCTAAGTCTCCAAGTTCCTAAATTTACAAATCTTTAAATTTATAAATTTTAGAACAAAAATTTCAATACCTCAAATTTTTCAAATATATAAATTTTTATATCTTCAAATTTCTGAATTTAAAAAATTTCCAAAATCCTCAGTTTCCCTCACTTACATGAAATTGTCCAAATTTTCAAATATCTAAATGTACAAATTTTTGAATTTACAAAAATTTCAATCTTTAAATTCCCAATTCCTCTAATTCTCAAATTTCACAATTTTTACATTTTCCAATTTCCAAATCACAATCTTCTAAATCCTTAAATTCTTGAATCTGCGAATCCTTTAATTCACCAGCTTCCATATTTCAAATGCCATAATTTTGGGTCCCAAAAAATGTGAAAAACCCGAAAGTGAAATTAAACCCACAGTACTCATATTATCCTGATTTTGAAATTCGTTACGTTTCTTTTGCAGAATTTTATTCTCGAAACATATGAAACCTCGAGGCAGATTTTTCGCCGTACAAACGCCTCGCGTCACAACTTCGATTTACGTTTCTCATTGTCGAACTGTTTGCTGTATCGTCAAAGAATCGAGGCAATGTTGTTTCACGTACACCGAGTTCTTTCTCGCTTGTGTTTTTACCACGATATATTATGCGTTATGGATATATGGAAATATGAAAATACCCGGCGAAACGTGGATGTCACGCTTGACGCCGAATATGTCGATGGTTCAGCCAAAACACACCGCCTTTGTTCTCGTTGAACGGGAATTCTTTTTTTCTTTTCTTACCGTTCTTCGTTGAATCAAAATGAAACGAAAATCTTTATCGTTATTTCAACCTTGAATAATTTATGCTCCGGGAGAAAATACGCAAGCAGCGTTGGACAAAAACGGACGAAAAATATTAAATATTGTATGGCGTTCTTCCGCGTTTTTAAATATTTCTTTTGTTTCTTTTTGTTGGTGTGTCAAACTCTTTTTGTGTTTTTTAACATTATGGAAGTTTTCGTGGCTTTTTATAACGAAGTTTACTGTATGAAAATGGTAGATTTTGTTAGCTGTAAAAATGTAAATTCGTAGAAACTGTATTTGTTACGTATAAAAATATAAATCTGTACAAATTTTTGCGAGTAAAAATATAAATTGGTAGAAATTTTTATATTTGTTATGTATAAAAATATCGATTGGTTAGATTAGGTTAAAAACTAACCTATAATATAACCTGAACGGTTATATGGTTATGTAGTTCTATGGTTACATGGTTGTTGGGTTATAAACATGTTTTCATGTTTATGAATAAAAGTACAAATCAGTATGAATATTTTGTAAATTATTATGTATGTTACATATAAAAATATAAATTGGTACAAATTCTTATATTTATTATGTATACAAATTTCGATTGGTTAGATTAGGTTATAAACTAACCTATAATATAACCTGAACAGTTATATGGTTACATGGTGATTGAGTTATAAACATATTGTCATGTTTATACAAAAAAGTATAAATAAGTTCAAATATTTTGTAAATTATTATGTATGTTATATGTAAAAATATAAATTGATACAAATTCTTATATCTGCTATGTATAAAAATGTAAATTGGTACATATTGCCATGTTTATGAATAAAAGTATAAATCAGACCAAATATTTTGTAAATTACTATGTATGTTATATGTAAAAATATAAATTGGTACAAATTCTTATATTTGTCATGTGCTAAAATATAAATTGTTGCAAACTGTTAAATTTGTTATGTACAAAAGTACCAATTATTTTCGTTATGTAAAGACATTTATACATTTCCTTTAAATATCTAATTTTAATATTGTATCTTTTCCAATTTTACTTATAGTAAAAAAAACAACCATACGATAGAATTTGTTATACAATCTAAAATTAAACAATTTCTTAATGTCAGTAATGATTTTAACAAAGAAGCCCTTGGCTCTACCAAGAATATTATTATTGACAAACATGGTTATATTTAAAAAATTAATTTTGAAAAATTGGAGAACTTTAAGGTTATTATTAGGTTAGGTTAAAATAATCAATAAAGTCTTTTAACATGTTGAAACATATAAAATACAAATAATATAAATACAAGCGATACAATAACAAATTTCTGCTTTTGTCTCTCTGAATCATAATTTCATACTATTTTCACAAAGAGAAATCTTCACACATTCAAAAATTCAGCCACACATTTACACCCCAACCCCTATTTAAACCACAAATTTCAATAATACTCAATTATAAATATGCAAACAGAATTATAAATGTTCGAATATATAATTATACAATTTCAAGCGAAAATTACAATA
The DNA here is from genome assembly GCA_036983795.1 of Megachile lagopoda. Lineage (NCBI taxonomy): Eukaryota > Metazoa > Arthropoda > Insecta > Hymenoptera > Megachilidae > Megachile > Megachile lagopoda. The sequence goes on along the minus strand of CM072797.1, from coordinate 11,610,762 downwards.
TTGAGCAGTAAATAATAATATCGACATCCGTATATAGTTAATTCCACCGAATTTAACGAATAAAGTAACAATATCCTAAACAGTTATAATCACATGTCACGTTACATTTCGCTGGTCAATCAACCGGTATTAATTAACAATTAATCCTCTATTATTACAATTTCTGTAATAACGGCCGATCGATTACAGAATTTTGAAAAGTAGCGAACGTTGATCGAAATGGAATAAACGAGGTAAAAGTGTCGTATGCAAATACGCTGATCGACACGGGCCGATAAATAGGGAATTTTGAAATTGTCGAATTGTCGGTGACGATCCCGCGAAATGTCCTCGGAAGTAAATTGGTCGTGGAGCTTGTTTATTTGAAAATGGTCAATTAAAAATGCAGTTGACAGCCGTGAAATGGCTCGAAAAATATAGGGCGATATTCTACGCTCAATTATTTACCCGTTTCATTGTTTTCCACGGGGAACATAACCCCCAAACATCCCGCGAAATTTCAATCACCGGATTTTCCTGGCAAATTTTTTCGCTAAACGACCAAACCGACGCATTGTTCCGAATTCTAATATTATTTATCTCGCTGTTTTTTTCCCTCCTGTGTTCATCGTTATGCCGCGCGCTGCTTTGTTCGAAATTTCGATTCGCTTGGCATTAACAGAATTTCGTGTTCATTATTTTCTATCATTCCGGCTACTCATCGTCGGTCAATTTGAATATTATACAATATCTCCAATTAAACGCGTGTACAGTGAATTACATAGCAAAGGGTAGCTTAATGTTTTTTATTAGTAATCAGTTATGCAGATTCGATTGATTTATTGCGAATGTTTCAGAGAGTTTTAATCAAATATGCAAATTTCAATGAACCGAATTTATTTCGGGGATATTATATTAAAATTTAGTGCACTGGATGGTGCAATCGGAACAAATAAGACGAAATGTTCGACGATATTTTTGTACGAGATTTCGAGTCGGAATAAATCGATGTGGTACGTCGAAAATGTATCTCTGTTAAATTAAGGCGATCGAGAAAATGGTAGTCGTTCAATTTAATGAAATGGCAGATGTACTCATAAAAATGTTAAGTAAAAGGAATATTTATATAATTGGTTAGGTTTATATAATTTTAGTAGGTATACAAGTATTAAAAAGACGTGTCGTTTTAAATAAATTAATAAATTTTAAAAAACATATTTTGTTATATTAATAACTTGTAACCAATAAAACTTCTTATCTACATATCCACTTATCATTTGTACTAAATTATAATTTAATTTTCTTTTATACCGTCAGATTAAATTTATTTACCATTGAAAAATGACATCGTTAATTTTGTCGACAAAATATTTACTCGACGTATTTCAACATTGTTGATCTCAAATTTTACCCAGAATCGTTCGAATGTCCTCTGTAAATTATATTATTAATAATTAAATTTTAGATTGAATTTCATTTTGGAGCACCATTTATATGTTAACTACTCTCGTAAAATATGATAGTATTTAATAAACAAAGAGAAACATGATTTTGAATATTGAAGTTTGCTGGTTCGAAAGTTATATGCTGTTATTGTTTGAAGTACTGTAAATGTAACTAGGTAAATTTGATTATTTAATGAAACATCTTTGTGTTCGGAATAATGGAATTTTTCTTTTATAGTAAAAGGAGATTATAAATAACATTCTACTGCAAAAGACTAATTACAAAGGGACGTAGTACAATTAACCATAACTGTAAAAGCTTATCCTAATGTAACTATGAAAATCCAGCCAAACATAACCTAACTTTCACAGAAAATTTAACGGAGACCAGAGAAGATCAATATACAGTGTCAATATAATACTGTCAATATTTCTATATTGTCATATAGAAGCCTAAAATAAGCTTGGATGTAACCTGAACCTAACTTGAACCTAAAATAGAATTAACATAAATGTAATCTAGCTCCAAGATAGATCTCAATTAAACTTCGTGTTGTGGCACCATTTCTTTTATAACTTTCTTTGCATAATCTGATAATATTCAATAAATATAGACAATGCATAATAATTTTGAATGACGGAATCCATTTATTCAAGTTATATGTTATTAAAGTATAGTAGTTTTGGAGAACTGTATCACCTTAATGTAACTAGGTGAGTTTTATTATTTGGTAAAACACATATTGTGCTCGGATCGCATTCATTAAAAACGCCGTAAGTCAATATTATTTCGGCGATAAAATTACCGCCATAAATATTCGCACGGTCGAAGTGCAAATTCATTGCCGCGAAAACGTCCCCTTCCTCTCATCAGTCTTCCGCAGGACGCCATGATTTCATTTTTTGAATATGCGTACCGTCGCTTGCTAACATTTATTAAATTTCATTTAGTTAAAATTTCATCGAAATTGCGCCGTGATCTAACTAAAGTTCAAAGTGAATTACACTTGCCTACGAACTCTTTACTGTGATTAACACTCTTATGTATATAGCCTTCTGCATCGAGTCCTGTGCAACTTTTTAAATAGTCCGCGAGAATTTCACTGGCGATATTAACGTGTTCCTTTATAACTAGTATAGTGTACACCACACGATTCTCGATTACGATCATACGACGTACTTGTGTCAGTGTCGACCATCTCAACCCAATGACCGTCTTTTCTGGCACGATTGTTTTTTCTTCTACCAAATTTCGTCGATCTTTAAAATCATGTGAAAATATGAACTGATCTGTGAAACATTCTTGGCACGACTGAATATTTAGCCCAATCATTACTCGCATTTTTCTATACTTAATTTATGTATCTGAACAACAACGGAGAATCAGACTCTGAGAACCCTAGTAGATGTCAACGCTCAAGCTCGTATTTGTACATTTACCGAATACTGTGTGATTATACAAAAAAGTTTAAGAGAAAATAGTACCCTAAACAAGGTGCAGTTATATTTTACTAGAAATTCACAGATTAACACAGAACTTGATATTTTTTCAATTGTGTGAACAGGAGATACGTCGGTCTTTACATTTTCATACAATGGTATCGTACAAGTGATCAGCCACCGTATCATACATCGATACCAATATCTTCTATCCACATATTTCCTTACAAATATCCCCTTACTGTTCTACAGCGGGTCGGTCAGGCATTCCTAAATTGCTTTCCAATCGATAGAGTTCCATGTACGCGTCCCAATTTAAAAAAAAAAAGGGAAGATAGAAAAAAATACGACGAATAAACAAAGCAATCGAAAGCTTTTGCGCAGTCGACCATTATATGCGCCCGGTATAAATTCGATCACGATCCTCTTTTTGTCTCTACGAAACAGCAGGGAAATTTCGTTTAACTTAATGATCCGTGAGCTTGTCTTAATTCAGTTGGTTATTCAAATCAGAATGTAACCTGCATTTTAAAACTGACCTAATCGAATTCTTTCTCTCGTTCGTTCATTTATCAGAGTCGGTTTTATTGACAAAATTTTACAAGTGAAATTGCGCGTAAAATTGCAATTGTGGTAATATTTCAAAGTCAATTGTGATTGGTTAATTGTTGCCAAAGTATGAAGTTGGTGAACATTTTTTGTTTTGTCTGTCGCGTTTTAAAAATATTTAATAAGCTCGGTTTTTGTTTTCTTAAGCTTTTGTTAGTGCCTCGTAGCTATAATTAATGGGGCTGCTCCAGAAAATGTTTAACCTTTAAGAAGAAAATTTATTGGGAAACTTGATAAAATCCTAAAAGGACAAAATCGGACTTTTTTACTTACTGTGATGTCGATAATATCGAGTGGAAATAAGGGGTCCTGCAGTTCGACTGCACTGTTTATTGATAATAATAATTATTATTGCTGTTATTATTATTATTATTTGTCGAGCGTAAAAGTTTTATAACGAATTTTGGCTGAATTGTTAATCATAAATATATAAGTTAGGAATAAAGGAAGCGTATAATACGTTGTTTGAAAAGGAATATAAGTACGCAGGAAAGGTGAGGAGGATCAAGATGTAGTTTTGACATGGAGCACGTAAGATCCGGTAAGGTATTTGCTAGCTGCCCGTTCTGTAGGTTGACATGTACATGCACTCCTGGATGCGACGAAAAGAGTTCCTTTGAAAAAACTCCTGGCAACGCGGTGCCACGGACAACGCGAGAAAGCTTCTTCCTTAAATGCGTCTTGATGGAAAATCGGACTACAGCTTTCTATCTCTTCTTCGATCTTCTTCCGGTTCTCGAATCCGACATAAATGTACACTGCATTCGATACAGACAGAAATGAGAATTCGTGTTCGGAAAATTACTGTGATACGTGTTCTGACAAAAATGTGATAGAAATAATAATAGTTAATGTAATAATTCATATTGTGTTATACATAATATTGTATATAATAATTATTATTATTAGTATCATTATTATTATCACATTATACATAGTATGTATGTTGTATATCATAATTGTTATTATCATGGTTTTGTCAGAAGGCTCAGCATAATAATCATTATTAATAAATTGTATTATAAATTACAAATTATAATTATTAGTAAATAATTGTCAGTAATAATATTTTTATTATTGTTACTAACTTTTGCAGTGTAAGATTTTGAACTTAAAAGTAATACGTTATTTTATTCAGGCACAGTGGTGAAACAAAGCGTTACAACTACAAAACAATCGCTTACGTTATTATTTATAACAGACAAGTTTCCATAATAAAACAATAAAAAGCAGCAGGTCGATATTTTAGTAATTCGTATAAACGTTCCATAAAGTCCGATTATTAAAAAAAAATATTTTGTTCGCACACTGTCGTGTAAAGTATCACGACTACAAATTGCTTACGTTATTACTTATAAAACAACGTTATAAAATGTCGTGGTCAATATTCCGAGAATCGTGGACATAAAGCAGTAAACTTAAACGTGTTACGATTCGCGCATATTAAATCGAGTAACTGTAGGAAAGAGAGTTGCGAGGAGGCACGTAAGCATCGCAGCAGTATAGCGTAGAGGTTTCAAACAGGAGTCTGACGAGGGAAACGATCATCCCCCAATAGGAACATAAATTTCAGGGGCAATTTCACTCATACAGGTTACTAGAAGGGCGTTGCGGACAGCGAAGCCATGGTTCAGCAACAGCGTATCCGTCGTCTCGGAGCATTGTGCGAGGACGGATGGAATTATCAACCCCCAAAGGCTCGTAACTCCTCCGGATACCGTGTGTGGACTGTATCATTGTCCAAGATACCACTATATCAACCCATACACCTTCCATCGAAGATATTCTCACGAGATACGCATCTACACCGTAATACTGCTAACGAATATTTTATGGAAAAATCATTCTTTCCCGATTCGTTCAATGGGACGAATGAAATATTGCGCTAGTTCGAAGGCTAACGTGGACGCGGACAAATTTATTTGTTCGAAAATATTTTACTGTGCAGTTACGGAATAAATTGTTTTTTTGGCGGGTGGGAGTGCGAATTTGCAGATTTGCGGATTTGGCGAAATTGGAGTTTTGGGGATTTATGGATTCGGAGATTTGGAGATTTGGAGATTTGGAGATTTGGAAATTTGTGGATTTGAGAATTTGGAGATTTGGGGGTTGGGAGGATTTGGAGTTTTGAGGTTTTGGGGATTTGGGGATTTATGGATTCGCAGATTTGGAGATTTGGAAATTTGCGGATTTGAGAATTTGGAGATTTGGGGGTTGGGAGGATTTGGAGTTTTGAGGTTTTGGGGATTTGGGGATTTGGGGATTTATGGATTCGCAGATTTGGAGATTTGGAAATTTGCGGATTTGAGAATTTTGAGATTTGGGGGTTGGGAGGATTTGGACTTTTGAGGTTTTGAGGATTTGGAGATTTGTGGATTTTGCGATTTGGAAATTTGAAGATTTGTGGATTTAGGGAATTCGGAGTTTTCGGGATTTATGGATTCGGAAATTCGGAGATTTGTGGATATGGGGAAATCGGGGTTTTAGGGATTTATGGATTTGGAGATTTGGAAATTTGGAAATTTGTGGATTTGAGAATTTGGAGATTTGGGTATTGGCAGAATTGGGAGTTTTGAGGATTTGAGGTTTTGAGGATTTGGGGATTTGGGAATTGGGGAATTGGGGATTTAGGGATTTGGACATTTGGAGATTTGTGGATTTTGTAATTTATAAATTTGAAGATTTGTGGATTGGGAGGATTTGGAGTTTCAAGCTTTTGGAGATTTCTAGATTTGGTGATTTGGAAATTTGAAGATTTTTGAATTCGGTGAATTTGGAGTGGCGGAAATTTCTAGATTTGGGGATTTGGAATTTAATTGATTGATTTGAGAATTTTGGGATTTAGAAATATGAATCTATTTAAATGTGAAGCTGAGAGTTTGGATGATGTTGCAATTTGAGGATTTGGGGATTTAGAAGCTTTGGACTGTTAAAAATTTTAGAATTAAAAATTGACAGATTCTGAAATTGAAGAATTCCGAAATATAAGAATTTTGAAATTTGAAAGTCTGCAGATTTTGGAATTTTAAAGTATGGATATGTTGAAACTTTTGAATTTTTAGATTTGGGGATTTGCTCATTTTGCAGTTTGTAAATTTCACTAATCAGTGTATTTGGAAATTGAGGTATTTCTAAATAATGGAATTTAGAAATCACGAAATTGAGAATTTAAAAACTTGGGATGTGTAAATTCGAGAACTCGAAAATTCTGGCTATTGGATTTTGGAATTTAACAATTTAACAAACTTTAAGATTTGCAAGCACGTCAATTTTGCAATTTGACGGATTTTCAGATTTTATAATTATGTAATTTTGAAATTTCATAATTTGTATACTTGGTTATTCGTAAATTTCGCAAATTTCATTAATTTAATATCTTGAAAATTCACGAATTTGAATCCGATTATTACAAAATCGTAAAATACGGAAATTATAATATTTAATAATCTGTAACGACGCAGAAAAATTTCATTTACTTTAATCCCATTTTTCATGTATGACACACCCGGTGCGTCATGCATTTTCCATTTACCCAGCACTTGTTACATGTCCAAATTCGCATAAGATAAAAATCACTCGAAATCGTACGTTGAAACAATTAATCAATGTCCCTATGTATTTTTCTAACGAAAATATTTTCGCACGAATTAAAGTGCGAGGTGTCTCAGCAAAATTATGGTAAAATTCTATATTTGCCTTCGGTGTGGTAAAATCGCGAATAACGACACGGTGTTGGAGTAAAATACTCGGGGATAAAATAAAGGGTGGAAGAAAGAAAGGAAGAAAGAGGGGTAGTTTGACAGAAGCCGCGTGGGACGCTCGATTTAACCTCGCTACGTTAAGGAAGAGGAATCGATGGCTGGCGCACATCCGAGAGATAAATCCTCGATAACCAAGGGGACAACCTTGCTCGAGCCAATAAGGGGCTGGAAAATACGTTACCGAGTTTACCGAGTTAGCACGCCACCCCTCCAACCCTTAACGTTTCGAAATCAAGATTTCATCTAATACGGATCGCGTTTCTACCTCGACGCCCCTTCTTTGTGGAAACAAAGGCTCCCGCGGCTTTCGCGTGGAAAATTTTTCAGCAAAAAGAACCGTTTTCCCTTTGATAAGAAAATGCCCTACTGCTCCAACGAACCTCGGTAATTAACCATTAATTGACACATTCCTTAACCCCTTACCGTACAATGTATTGTAATTGTGTTATATTATTTGTCGAAGAATCTTACTTCTTGTTAATTGCTGTAGAGAGGAGACCTCGGTACAAGTTTCTAGCGATACAATAATTTAACAGTTTTTCGTTTCTTCACATTTGTAGTTTCAAATCAATTTTTTACCGTAGCAGCAATAAGACCCAAGTAGTCATTACATTCGAGCGAGTATTTTTTGATTTATTGTTAGTCACATCTGGTTTTGAACCCTTGACCTTAGCAGTAGTTTTGTTTGCAGTTTTCTATGTCGATGTATTGCTTGGTTTTACTACTTGCTTAGGTCACTTTGGGGAAACAGACCTGCTTCATACGTCATTCGTATTTCCATCTCCACTCGAATTTTAGCTAAACCGATAGAAAATTAGAAACTGTTTTCCCTCTGCAATGTCACAAAAATTGTACGCCCTCTCCGAGCTTTTGTAAAACGTAGAAAATCTTCGAAGAGACACTCTCGAGTCGTCAAGTACATAGCGAAATAAATTCTAGTCGTTCGAAGTCATATTCATTTCTTAGTTACATAGATATATTCACTTATTGGGAATCTAATGATTCCACGCGTTGTTTAATAAACTTACTACTGTTGATACTGAGACATACATACATTAGCTTTGTTTTAATATGGAAATTAAGCATTGTGTTTCTTTACTAATACGTGATAACATATTGTCCGACATTTAAACGCCATCGATGTAAACACGATTTCGCGTGAGGAATTATTAAACAAAGCCTTGGTGAATTTATTACATTGATACATTACATTGTTACATTGTTAATATTTATTGTATTAAAGTATGTTTATTCTTAAACTCGTCACGTCAATATAACCTAAAATTGTATAATATACTTTTAACAGCTTTTATTACATTCTAAAGTTACGTAAATTCTTCAGAATGTCGAGGGAAAAGAAAAGAAAGAAGATTACGCGCAAAAAGATGTTTGTGTAGCAGTAAAAGCTTTTAAAACAGGCACTTCGTTACAAACAGCCAGTGAAAATAATTTCTGAATCTTATCTTGGAGATAAAAAGAAATGTTTAAATATCACAGTTCACATAAAAAACCACGGAAATTAAGTCAAATATTACGATTCCCAACAAATGATAAAAGTGATGAAAGAAGCGAGGAAATAATTCTTGTACCTTATCTTGAAAATAAAAAGAAAGGTTTAATCCCTTGCCTTATAGTATTGCCCTCAACGTGTGACGCACATAACTGAAACGCGACAAAATGGCTTTTATTTTCACCACCATTGAATTTCCAGCTTAATTTTAATTTTAATCTGTCCACCAATGATGGTCATATCCAAAATATTGAATCATTTGAATATTATTTGTCTGTCTCAACATTACGATAATGATTAACCCCTTGCACTATGACCTATTTGTCAGGTGCGTCAGTCAGAACTAACTAAACACAGCTACAATATTAAAACAGACAAAGAATGTTGAAATGTTATGACAACATGGTATTATGCAATCGTTGACTATGCAAATTATAATTGGACATGAACTCCAAATTGAAGCATATGCAAAATTCGAGTAAAATTGATCCCAACTGAAATACCAGTGCGTCACGAGTCAGACTCGTCAAAGTAGTGCACGGGGTTAACCTCTTAGGCACGCGTAAACAGCACTACAACGTGTGACAATGCTGTCCCCTTAGCGAGTACATTGGAACGAAGTTTTTCATGATTGAATTACAATTTTTCCCAAAGATATGATATGCTTTAACTTTGATAATTTACTTTTTTAGAAAATTCACAAAATATGTAATTTCCAAATGTTTCCAATATCGTGTATTACTGCAAAGAAGTGCTCCCATGGTGCCTAAACTTGGCGTTACTTTTTATTTACATGTAATGTACTTTTGTGGGATTTGTTAATACTCTTATAAAACGTGGTGAAGACAAAAGATGCGAATCAAAACATATGAAAAGAAACATTCGATTGAAACGGTGAGTGAGACAGTAGAGTGAGCCATGGCGCTATGTAATCTACGACGACATTCGCGAAAGCCACTATAGTGGACCGTCGTACAGAGAGATGATTCGTGAAAGCCACTATAGTGGCGCGTCGTGCCTAAGAGGTTAAATCTTATGCATAAACAAACGCAGTACTAAGAATACAGTACTGTGAATATTGATGTAACTGTGTTAAACAAACGGCAGTGTTGACATGAGAAAGCAGATCGCTGTCGAATTTTGATTGACAAATTGTAAAGTCGATCGCACGATATTAGAATGAAGAAAGAATAAAAGAGACTAGGGTCTCCAGGAACAAGTTGAATAATTTTGGATGCACGTTAAGAGCCACTATGGCGCTATGTAATCTACAATGACATTCGCGAAAACCACTACAGTGGACCGTCGTACAACGAGATGAAATCGTAAAAGCCACCATAGTGATGCATTATGCCTAAGAGGTTACGTCGTTCCGACTGACGTACTTGTCGACAAAATTATAAGTTAAGAGGTTAAATATTATAGAGAAACTCCGGGTAATGATGTTAAATAGAATGATTCACAAAAAGCAGATGTTAAGGAAATTCCAGCATGGAGACCATTAGGATAGACTCGGAGAATGAACAATAAACGTGTTTGTCAATATTTCATCACATCAAAAACCACAGGAATGAAGTAAAATATGCTTTTCAATAAATGATACAAATAACAAAAGAACAGAGAAAATGATTCTTGCATCTTGGATATAAAAAGAGAGGGTTAAATATCATTGATTACAGAAAAGATCGCGGTAATGATGTTGAGTACAGTGGTTCACAAAAAACAGATGTTAAAGATGACAAAAGGGAAATGCCGGCATGGAGATCAGAGAGATAGACTCGGAGAATCGACAATAAAAGAATCGTTAATCGATATTTCAGTTCGGTCGACGCGTACTTGGCCCGGCTGGATTTAGATGGAGCACGTAGCTGAGTTTCGGCCACTCGAAGTCGATCGAGAGATAACTCGAATCGTGATGGATTTACTGTGGTGCCGACGCCGCCCAACTTTTGGATTACACACGGCTTTGTGGGCTGCGAGAAGTTTATTTGTGTTCGCGTGTACAGGGTACTTTGAGCGCACTGAGATTTCCGCTAGTTTCCTGAACATGCCTGACAATTCCAATATTCAGACCATACCAATTTCAACCATTTTATGATCAATGCGCCATCGCCGAATCCACCGTCTCTCGGATGCTGGGTCAATAACGTGTCAATGATTTCAGTTTTATTTTTTGTTCGAAGGTTCACATGTTACGAGATTGTAGGATATGAAGTTTTTAGTATTCGCACGTTACAGTCCTATGTTCTATTGTTTCTAGGTTATCACATTTCAAGGGTCGAATATTGGAAACTTCAACTGTTGAAAGGTTTTCGGTGATCTATGATACTAGTATTTGGGATGTTTTGGTATCTTCAAGGTAATGAAATATGTTCGTATTCGAATAATTCAGTATTGGAACGATCTAATACTAGAATGTCTAAGTCTTGCTACGTTGTCTCATTTTAAGGTTTGAATATTTGAAGCTTCGACTAACTCAAGGTTTTATTATGATACTAGTAGTCAAAATATTTTAATATTTCATATTACGAGTATTTGAATATTTTAGTACTGTACTGACCCAGTACTGAAATGTCCAAGTATTTCCAGCTTATAATTCCAAAGTTTCAGTATTTGGAGCTTCAACTATTTCAAAGTTTTCAACAATCTACTACTATTTGAAATGTTTCAATATTTCAAGGTTCCAATATTCGAATATATTAGTATTCGAATTTTTAGTATTTGAATGATCTACTATTGGAATGTCCTAGTATATCGAGGTTAAAACATTCCAAGCTTTGGGTATTTCAAGCTTCAATTATATCAAGGTCGTCAATAAATTATGACTGTAGTGTTTAAATGTTCCAATATTACAAGAGTACAGTATTTGAAACACTGGATCATAATGTTTGGAATATTGGAATATTCGAATACAAGGGACTTAGAAATATTCAAATAACTAGAAGAACGTCGATATGCTGAAAGATTCGAATACAAGAGAACCTTGGTACATTGAAATATTTGAATACAAAGTAGGGTCGGTCCTCCGACATTCTGTCGTATCTCGTGTTTTTCTCCCCAAACATTTGTATACATCAGTAAGTGAGTCGGTCAGTAATCGAAACGGGGTTTTAAGGGTTATAGACTACCTAAATTATTCGAATATAAAAAATTGCAGAAAATCTTGAAAACCAACTAGCCGGGATTCGAATTCGACACCTTCGTATTGCTAGTCCGCTACTCTCCCCACTTCTCCAACACCCCTCTCCTCTCTGCTCTTCCCATTCCCGTTACTTCCAAAGCGCGCGAAAATTTGAACCGCCCAATTGAAATCGGAGTATCCACGTTTCGTGACTCCGAGTGACAGTCGAGCCCTGTATCCGCTGTTAGACGAAGCACGCACGTTCTAAACGGTGTTGGTATCATTACGGAATCTCGGAGCGTGTTCGTTGTTCCCTTAATTGCTTTTTAACCGTGGCACAACGGTGCAAAGAGAAAAAAAAGGAGGTGAAAGAGAATAATTTTGATTCGCCACGGATAATGGAGTCCAACGTAAGAACCTTTCTGAGCAGCAAGCTTCTGATAAGCTCGAGCTTTTAAACGATCCAGACAATAGCCTTGCGTGCGGCAGCGGACATTTCAACGTAGACCAGTAGTTCCAGTGAAACGCTCTCTACGTAATTAAACCGTGATCTTTTGTCTCGATAGAACGATTAATTTAACATGTCTGCCGCATTAAGGGAACACGACGCGAGATAATGCGATAAGACCGTGAGAATTACGGCCTTGTTTCTTTTCATTTTTTTTTCTGTTTTCGTTCTTTCCATGCTGCGATAAATAACAGTCGTTTTAAATCAAGATGCATCATCACTGATTTTATGCACCGAGTACGAATCGGATTTGTGAGAAGACGGAGTGAGATTTGTATACGTTGCAAAGTTTACTGTTACAACGATTTGAAGATTTTTTAGTAATTTATGGTGTATCGCGGGAGTTTACGCTGAGTATTTGGGGTAATGGGTTCTTCGGGGTCTATTTATGGGAATTTGACAGGTTCGGAAATAAGTGTGTAATAGTACACAATGCAAGGAAACAGTGATCTAAAATTACTAAATCGTTGCTAGTAAAACGGCTGAAAACTTTGCAGATTCAGGTAAATCATCAAAATCGTCAAAAAGACCTTAGAGTTCTCAATTTATAATTCTTCAAATCTGAAATTTCTGAATCGACAAAATTTCAAATTTCTAAATTCTCAAATTCCCAATTTCCAAAATTCTCAAATTGCCAAATTTCCAAATTTCTAATCTTCAAAATTTCAATCTCTAAATCGTCAAATCCTAAATACCCAACATCCCAAATTTTTAAATCCTCAAAAATTCCAAATTTTCAAATCCTTAAATTTCCAAATCTTTAAGATTCCAAATTCTCAACTCTGAAATTTTCAAAGTTTTTACTCTTCGAAAGTCCAAATATTCCAATTTTCATAATTCTAAATTTCTAAATCGCTTAATCTTTAAATTCCGATTTTCCATATTTCCTCGTTCACACATATCGAGATTGACGAACAATATATGAACGTGAACTGTCGATATACAATTGTCAATATTTCATTGTTATCAGCAAATATTGAAAACGATGAAATATTAACAGTACATATCTCGATTGTTTGAATTCACCGTTACAACTTTTACCGCAGTTATCGATTAATGTAGTAAAATCGAAAGTTGATATTTTTTGAAATATCTGCACTTTCATTCATACATTTCATCACTTTATACAATTTTCGACGTAACTGAAATTTACTTGCAACTGTGCACATAAATAATTTCTTGTCAGTATTAGATAAAATGGAACAATTTTTTTAATTTTCGATAAAATTGGTGAGTTCAATGAACTTTTCGTTGTACTAATCAACTAAATATTTGTAGTCATCTCTAAATATTTATTATTGAAATAAAACTGCATAATTAACTAAACCAATCACATTTTGCAATCAGATACAAATAAAATAAAATAATTGCAATAACTCAACGTTGTTTCGTATAATAATATTATATTTATCAACTCCCTAATTGCATTTGAAAATTGAATATTACGCGAAAACATACTTTAAATAATACCTAAACTTGCGGAAGGTTAAATTGTATATAAAATTACGTAATTAATTAAACCAATCACATTCTTCGATCAGAAATACCATAAAATAGTTGCAAAGACTGAACGTTACCAGCATCGACATTTACCAAAATAATTTCGCATCGCCGCAAAACCTTTAACCTAATTCGATTAGCCCGTCATCGAACACCAATCACGGATGAGGTTTCCCGAAGCCTGCGACGTACCGGAAGCCGGGATAGTTCGGTAAGTAGTGAGCAAAATTTTCCTACAGGACCAAGGAGTTCTGCAAAGAGCCATGATGGTTAAGATAGTTGAGTCGAATCCCTACGGGGTTTCGTTCCGAGAAGTCCAGATGTCTCTCGGGTAAGTGTAGTGCAATCCCGGCGGTTTCGCTTCCACCGGAAGTCCAATGTGTTTGCGGAGATCTTGGTGATCCTCGCTATTACAGAACTGGCATATCGCTCGTATATCGTTGTCCCATGGGTACGCGTATGCTGATATCGAGTTACATGCCTCGTAGATAATCCATATGGGATTTCACGAGTTTCCGATTATCCTCATTAACTTCCTCAAGTTCCGAACGTCTGTTCTCTCGGCTTTACTGCTTACCAAACCGTTTTATGACCTCGCCAGTGTTTCCGATACGCTTAATTAATTTATCATACGACTTTGGAAAGTTTTTTTACATATTTTTATCGTTACGGTTAATTATTTTGAAAAGTATCTTATCATCGAATTATATGTGAAGTATTAAAGAACGGCGTAAAATGAATTTAATATGATAAAGAACGATATAGAACGATGTAATGAAGGAACAATATAAAATCATGCGAAAATATGAAATATGTTAAAAAGGATCATAGAACTACTTAGAAAAAATGTAATATGATAATGAACAATATAAAAGAATTAGAACCATGTAATATTGTGAAGAACAATACAAAAGGATATAAATCAATGTTATAAAGAACAATAACAAAGCAATATGGAATAATGTAATGCAGAAAAGAACGATATTATACGATACAAAATAATATAATATACCAGATGACAATATAAAACAATATAGAGCCATGTAATATAATAAAGAACAATATTGCACAATAAAGAACCCATGAGCTCGGAAACATAAAGAAAAATTAGTATTGTACTTATCCACAACTAACTGCACATAATAACAACGTTATCCATCAATTAAATACACGGATTTCAAAGACATAAGACTCTGTACTAGTTTCCAGCATATGTCAGTAGTATAAACCTGCATAGGGCTGCATATCTGCAAGTAATATTAACTCACGTATAGTCAGACAGATGTAAGTAGTACGAAGCCGTGTGCAGACGACCAAATGCAAGTAGTACGACCGTGTGGATATTCAGCCGCTTTCAAGTAGTACAACCACGTATATTCCTCGTCATGTCGAGAAATTATACATAGGACTATGTAAACATGTATCTAAAGCAATTTTAACGCATTCAAACAATTATATCTCACGATAACAAATAATAATATTAATTGGTTTAACTACAAAATATTAACAGGTTTAATTATTAATATATTATCAAGTGTAATTACAAAATGTTAACAAGTTTAATTATCAAAATATTAACAAGTTTAATTACAAAATATTAAGAGGTTTAATTATTAAAATATTATCAAGTGTAATTACAAAATGTTAACAAGCTTAATTATCTGTAAATTTTCTTCTAGCAATTTGCAAAAAAGAGTGATGCTATTTTCAATAAATTTGTACCTGTAAATTCTTTCTTCTTGTACAATGTATTATATAGATATAAATAAAGAAATCTATATATGTGCATATGTGCATATAATAATACACTGCTACGATGTGTACATATACATGTATACCACTAGTATGTGTACATATGTATACATAACATATTACTACTATGTACACATGTGCATGTGGTATGTATAACATACCACTATGTGAACATATGCATACATAATATACCATCATTAAGTGCATAAAAATATGTTATTACTATGTGCACATCTAACATACTAGTACCATATGAACATATTATACATACATATGTATAAATATACTACTAGCATCTATAATGCACTGCTATTCTATGTATAAATGAATTCTATCTATGCTTCCAACAGACCAACATCATTTTTAACAAATTGATGGCTCTTGAACTTTCCCCGAATGCTTCAATCATTCCGTTCACAGGTATTCAATAAACGATGACGCTGAATACGTTGGACTGATTTATCCGGTTGAGATTAGTAACTGCAGACATTCAAGTGGCAATTCGAATTATTTATCTTGGTAGCCGGTGATCTCCATGGCCGATTCGACATGTACCATGAAATTCAACCGTGTCGGTCACGTAGCTTGCAAGTGTATTTGCAGCAATCCCTCTTGACACAGTCGGAATCACTAATAAGCTGTCGTGGATATGTCCACGAGGTCGAAGGACCCTTTCCAGCTGACGTTTGAAATACGTAATATCCGATGGCATGCTTGGCATCCTCGAAACGTGGCCTCTGATCGAGGATACACTGCTCCTTTTTGGGATCGTTCAATTTACTCTGACGCAGCAATTTTGCTTTTCACTGCAGAATCGTTTCGTCATAATACCAGTGATCTACCATATTTATGTAATGCCATCTAATTCACCGATCATTCAAAGATATTTCCATTTGAACGTATCGTGTCGGTGCGATTTTTCGAACTGGAGTAGTTATTTGGAATAACGAATCATTTATTGATATCAAAGACCAGAACGTTTGTTATCAAGGTCATTGTTAAGGTTTTAATCGACGTTCGAACTAGAGACAAATAAACGGAACTATCACGTTTCCGGGAAGTGTAATGAAATTATTATATTAAACCGTTCCGGGTTAAGGCATCAAACCTGAGATCTACATCCACATCTGACGAGGAACTAAAACTATTTCAAGTCCTCCATTCCCTTGTTCAAGGATTAAATCTAGGTTAGGTTAAATCGGGTCTCTTATTACCTAACCAGTGATCTGTACATTTTGAGGAAACCACGACGGCAATTGATCTGGAAACTCTAATGAAAGCACGCAAGGTGTTCTGTAAATCATGCTAAAATATGATGACAGACACGGTAGTTCTGCATGAAAAAATGTCTAAAATGTAAAGTAAAATTTGTTTATTCGAAACATGGTTTTCGAGAAAATTGGATTTGGACATTCGTTAAGTGCTCGTGCACTCAATTATCCACAAGCTGCTGGTTCATCCACTCGAGTGAGACGCTGGTTTTGATTTAGTACGACTGTAAATAATGCAGCCGGTTCGAAAGCAGAATTTTTTCTTCGACTCGGTTACAACGATATCGATTTCGACCGCGATTATTACGACGAGATACGAAAGCACGGTTGAAAAGCGTTCGTTCTGTTCTTTGTATTACACCGTCAAGATGGCGGCGACCGGTGTACCGTTGTTTGTAATATTCCGCTGTAACAAAAGCGCTGCCCTCGCAAGCTCCTGGTGCATGAATCGTATCGATGTGTCCGCGATTGCTATATCTTGCCGCTATAACGGCTTCAACATACCGGTAATTCTTTAGTAGAAATGACACAGACCGGCCAGCACAAGATTAACGATCTTGATATCGCGTACAAACAAATAGCTACGAGCCAAATCGCGTAAACTGCAAAGCTCGCGGCTAATTGAGCACGCGTGCTCAACGAATATTCAAACACGATTTTCCCGAAAACGATGCTTCGAATAAAAAAATTGTATTCCACATTCTAGACTGATTTTTCCACGCAGAATCACCGATTTGGTTGCAGCACAGTTCACGGAACAGCCCGTGTATGATTGAACATCTTGCAAAGATGCTCGATACACTTTTTGCTTGAACGATTTGTTCCATACATGATCAACCGCACGCGCACGCGCACCATAGGATGCATCCTCATTAGTCTACTCTGACTCGGTCTGGTTAACTGATTGGCTCCCCAGTCATTATCTCCATTTCACGCTCCGCGGAATCCAGTGTCTGGTATATCCACGTTGAACATTAATAGCAACGGTGTATCGCAGATCGATTCTGTTCGGTGACAATGAATAGGCTTAACAATTTTACCACGAAAGGATTCTGGTGTCCTGCGGTTGTCATTCAATTATCGAACAGAAAACTCTATTTTCTACAGCAATTTGCGTGTATGGTCGAGGGAGTCATTCTTCGATGCTTGCAGTGTAGTTCGAGTGCTGGGAGAGTGAATGTAAATAGCAGTTAGGGTAATGTCGATACTGTAGAAGTTTTGGGGGTTGAGGTAGGTGTTTTAGGATTTTGGGATTTTTGAGGGTTAGAGAATGTGGGATTTGGGAAGTGCGGAATTTTTGATAAAGGGGAATTGGAGACATTGGGATCTGGAGATATGGAGATTCTTAAACTATGGGATTTGGAGACATTGGGATTTTTTAATTATGGGAATTATCTAGTAATTGTTTTCGTAAAGAACCTCTTAGGATATGAACACTTTCCATAACAAAATGGCTGCAAAATAGCCTTCTAACGATTTCGTACACACATTCTAATTGTAACTTTGTACATGCGTCGCAGTGTCTGCAATATACAAATTTTATTTCGTTTGAGGTCCTAATATTTATAACTGAACTGTAGGATAAATAATTGTATAACACCGATATGTCATTTCCATTTATTTTTATTGGTATTCCAAACTGAACGACGGTGTGTATATATGTATCCGACGTGCCGAAGGGAACAACCTCGTGTCTATATATCCGATGTTGTTCCGAAACGAACAACTTCGTGTCCGTTTCCTGTCTATCTTTTCAATCGTTTATTTCACAAAATGAAGACTCGGCGTAGGCGTACAATTTTTACGAACAAGGCGGAGGGAAATAGTTTCTGCGATTGGATACAAAAATTCGGGTGGAAACGGAAATTCAAGTGACGTGTGGGTCTATTGCCCAAAAAGTGACCGTAGAAAGTAATAAAAGGACTCTACTAAGATTAAGGGTTCTGGTAATCAGATGCGAATAATAATAAACTAAAAATACTAGATGGAATGTAAGGACTCGTTGCTGCTACGGGTGAAGCTACCGACTTGAACCTATACAAAGTGTCCGGAGAAACTAAACGGTATATTATTGTATCGATAGAAACTTGGATCTAATCCGCTCGCTGTGGTTTTGTACTCTAAGTTCTAACGACTTATTCACAGCTAACCTGTATAGTCATAGTCTGAACCGACTATGCGGAGACTTTCCACTGCGACTGATCAAAATTGACGGAATCTAACCTATACTCCAATCAAAGTGAAAGCCATGTTAGAGCTGAGGAATGAACTGAGTAATTGAGGACTTTCACTGAGTTAGATTGACCAAATTGAACTGAACCTAACCTATACCCTAATCAAAGTGAAAGGTATTTTGATGCTGAAGACTGAACCGACTAAGCGGAGGCTTCTCACTGAGTTCGATTGATCGAACCTAAGTTAAATCTAGGGAAAATCGTGAAATTTCGTTGCGTGTGATCGAAGCGATCAATTGTGTAAATCGACTTCGCTATCTGTGTTACGTAGTGAATATCAAGATGACAATTTTAGAAACTTTGTGAGGACTGTATAAATTCTTGTATATCAGAATTTCGACGCTACGGGATGATCAGTTGGAATATCAAAATTAATTCAGAGCACGAATAAAATGATTGAATCGATTGAGCAAGACACGTACATTTGTTCATGAGTTGAACTGAATGGATGGAGACATTTTATATTTCACAGTGAATACTGCGTCAGATTATTTATATTTCACCTTGAACAAACATAAAATTGTACGTTCAATTATCTAAATTAATCTAAATCGGTCGAAAAACTGTTCGAACCGAAAGGTATTTCAAAATAAGTAACTGAACCAACTATGCCGGGACAGTTCATATACTTCAAACTAAATGTTGCGTTAGGTTATTTAAATATGACCGTAACATACAGTTAACCTAAATAAACCTAAGAAATAATAACTCAAAGATATGTCAAAGATTGAGTTAATTACACGGAAACTGTTCATATATTTCAAAGCGCATGTTGCGTCAAGTTATTCAAATCTAGGTGCAAGTTAACTTCAAATTAACCTAACTGAACTAAAAGATATCTCAAAGTGGGCGATTGAACCGATTATATGGAAACTGTTTATATATTTCAAAATGAATGTTGCATCAGGTTATTGGAATTTTATTCTAACCCAACATAAAATTAATGAAAATTAACTAAAAATGTAATTCAATCTAAAGATATCTCATATTGAGCGACTGTACCGAGTGGTTCAAGACTTTTCATGTATTTCAAATCGAATTCTGCGATCGATTTTCAAATTTAAGCGTAATCTAACCTGATATTACTTAAAATTAAGCGAATACTGCCTCGGATTATTTATATTTGACGGTATATTATTGTATCGCTAGAAACTTGGATCTAATACCCTCGCTATGGTATTGTATTCTAATAGCTAACAAAGTTAATATCGTCGCTATAGAATTAAAATTAATGTCGTATGTATAAGAGCCATAAAGCTCGAATACGCTATGAAATACTGTAGTATTAGCAGTACGACTTAACTTATCGGGATAATTTCGCGCTTCTTATTCAAAGATGAAAAGGAAGCTTGTCTTACGACTAGAAAGGAATATGGTAATACGGCTTTAAAGCTGGTGAAACAATTAGAAACTCGTGCATCTGAGAGAATCGCTCGGCGAAGGAAGATAATATGACAGAGAATTTATATTCGAAGACTTGATATTAATTTTTCTCGAGGAATAACTAAAGTTGAGCATAAAACTTAAAACGCTTGGATCATTTCCTTTTAGTTTGCATTCCATATTTTATTGTCAAGGTACTTCAACTTAGTTCCGTCTTAAGATTTTTATTATACGAAAGTGTCTTGCAGAAAGGAAACTTTGTCTTACATGCAAATGGTGTCATTCTGTTAGGACAATTATCTTTCCTTTTAAAGATTCTTTTTGATGGAACATTTCTTAACCGTATTTCTTATTCAGATTCGGTACTGATCAAAAGAACTTTAGATTAAGGTCAGCCGCTATCGGGAATCAGTGATGGGAAATTGTATGCTCGCGAGGGTACGTTGCATGGATGGGAAGATAGAGAAAATGGCAGAAATCGATGGGTAGTCACTTTTTTAAATCGAGATATTGAAATTTTGGGCATATAGGAAATTTTAAATTAAAAGTTATTAGACGTTTAGAATTTTAAAACTGCAAGTATTCAAACTCCAAATTTTGAAAATTCGATATTTGACAATTTTCACATTTCTCAATTCCCAAGTTTATCAATTTCTAAATATCCAATTTTACCCATTTCTAAATTTCCAAATTTCGAATTTCCCAATTTCCCAATACCTCAATTTTCCAATTTTTCAAATTTCCGAATTTCTAATTTTCTAATTTTCTAATTTACTAATTTTACAAATTGCCAAAGTTCCAAATATGCAAATTTTCAAATTTCTAAATTCGTAAATTCCCAAATTCCTAAATTCATTAAAATTGTACAGCTTATAAAAGCCTTATTTCTTTATGTTTCCCAAGAAGTGATCAGCTACTGCTACGTGCTACCTTTACCTTAATTATTGAGTCCTAATTTAATTACTACGATTTATCCATCGTAATTTAATTAGGATCGGAAATTTCGTTCTATTTTCAAGGAAAGGATTAGTTTTTCTCAACTGGACCAGAGTGGTTCTGGTAGGGAGCACTTGATAAATTTCGGCTGTCCTCTTTGCTCTCGAAAAGGTAATTTATATGGGTCACCATGAAAAGGTTCCTTCCTTCACCTTCATTTACTTGGCGCTGTTCCCTCTACCTCGCTTTTTTTCTACCTCCTGTTTCCTCTTTACTGTCTTATACGACCAGCTAATCTCTCGCAAACTTTATCTTGAAACTCTTTTGAAATCTATACAACGTTACTCGTTTTTTTTTAAATAATTTTGCGATTATTTAAAAAAAGGTTTTTTTTATCGACTGTATTAATCTTTAGGCAATGTTGATTTAATTTAGTGTAACGTTACGGTACAGAGCATTCCAAGTTAAGGTTGAACTGGTGCCAAAATAAGGTGGTGGCAGTTTAATTGTTTTATGCTGCTATATACGTTCGTGTTTAAATGTGGGATTCAAATATACATATGTATATGAACATAGGATAAAAATATTTAGGATATGAATATTTACTTCTATGTATAATGTATATTTATATATACTTTATATATACATATATTATTTCCACGTGCATAAATATGTATATTTTTCTACATGTATAAACAGTAGTACACATTTGAGTATTTGGAAATACTTCAACACGTTTATACATATTTAAACGTATTTCAACATATTTCAATATATTTCAACATATCTTAACATATTTGAAGATATTTGAATATATCTGAACATACTGAAGCGTATCACAATATATTTGGATAAATTCCAACATATTTAACCTGTTAAACAGCCCACGCCACTATAGTGGCTTTCGCGAATTATCTCTATACGACGGTCCACTATAGTGGCTTTCGCGAATGTCAAGGTAGATTACATAGCGCCATAGTGGCTCTTAACGTGCGTCCAAAATTATTCAACATGTTCCTGGAGACCCTAGTCTCTATTATTCTTTCTTCATTCTAATATCGTGCGATCGACTTTACAATTTGCCGATCAAAATTCGATAGCGATCTGCTTTCTCATGTCAACACTGCCGTTTGTTTAACACAGTTACATCAATATTCACAGTACTGTATTCATAGTACTGCGTTTGTTTATGCATAAGATTTAACCTCTTAGGCACGACGCGCCACTATAGTGGCTTTCACGAATCATCTCTCTGTACGACGGTCCACTATAGTGGCTTTCGCGAATGTCATCGTAGACTACATAGCGCCATGGCTCACTCTACTGTCTCGCTCACCGTTTCAATCGAATGTTTCTTTTCATATGTTTTGATTCGCACTTTTTGCCTTCACCACGTTTTATGAGAGTATTAGCAAATCCCACAAAAGTACATTACATGTAAATAAAAAGTAACGCCAAGTTTAGGCACCATGGGAGCACTTCTTTGCAGTAATACACGATATTGGAAACATTTGGAAATTACATATTTTGTGAATTTTCTAAAAAAGTAAATTATCAAAGTTAAAGTATATGTAACATATCTTTGAGAAAAATTGTAATTTAATCATAAAATCTTCGTTCCAATGTACTCTCTAAGAGAACAGCATTGTCACACATTGTAGTGCTGTTCATGGCTAATTTGTCTCCAACTCTGTCGTACAGAGAAGCAACGTAAACTGCAGCCCTGCCTAAGAGGTTAATAAACTATTCTTATTTCTATTAACATGTGCAACTTTGCCACTAATAGACAATTTTTTTAGATTTTCATTATTCAATAGTGTTTCGAGTATTGGTTGAAAAAAGTGAAGGTTTTATAATGTGGACTTACACCACTTTCAAAATTAATAAACTGTAATCGTTAATTAAACGGATATTTCAGTTATGTTTTCTCTTCATTTCTTTGAAGCATTTTGATCTGAATTGTCTTCATATTTAAATCTGACTTCAAGATTCTTCTTCCATTACTTTCACGGGTCTTATTTCTATAGACATAATAAAAATTGTAAAATTTCTTGGAAAGGAGGATTTTATTGGAGCGGTGTTATTACCTAGAAAAGTTCTTTTACTTTCTTACTATTACCTTACCAGCTTCACATACAGATGCATCGCAATTAGAATATTCGTGGAAATCATTCTGAGCCATATATTTTTTAATAAAGTAAATTACAATTCTTAATTAATTTTCAAATAATAGTGAGAGTGTTAAAGGGTTTTGTACACCAATATTAAAACAGAAACCGTAATTTGCGTCGAACTCTGTCATATAGAGAAACAGCGTGAAGTTCAGCCGTGCCTAAGAGGTTAATCATATATCAAAATACTTCACTATATTTGACCATTTAGGAACATGTTTGAACATATCTCAATATCTGACAATTTTACATGAATCATTTCGTTCAAATTTATAAATATCTATATCAACTAGATTAAATGAATTACACTAAATCACGCAATAAATAAAATAATATACGTATTGAACATATTCTACATATTATAGAATGAACAAACGTGCAAAGGACATATTGTCAATAATATTGAGAGAAAGTTTTCGAAGCATTGTTCGGGAAATTAGTAATACGGTCAAAAGGCAATCTAATGGGTCTATCGATTCAGTGTGCACAAGACACGTGAAACTGTAGCTGGTCCGTCGAGCAGCAGTTATGGTTGCATTGTTTTCACTCATGCTCGTTCAACATTCAGACTCGACTATCGAATTGACCGTGGATTGATTGCTGTGGTGCTCCAAATCATCTGCATTGTTCAATCGTCTAACACACACGGAATAATTATGCTGCTTTCTTTCATTCTTTTTTTACCTTCAGTTTTCAATACATTTTTTCTTCAAAATATAGTTTTGCAAATTATATTTGGGAAAATTATACTGGGAACAGTTGACAAGTTTTAAAGTTCTAAGGTTTTAAAGTTTGAAGGTTTTAAAGCTACAAATCTTGAGAGTTTTAGAATTTCATAGGTTTCTAATTTCAGGAATCTATCAAAATTTAGAAGGGTCACAAATTTCAAGGATTCTAGAACTTCAAAAATCTCTACATTTCGAGGATCCTTAAATTTCAAAGGCCCCTAAAGTAGGGTTTCCAAATTTGAAGGATACCTAAATTTCAAGGATCCCTTAATTTCGAGAATTTTTAAATTTCAAGGGTCCTTAAATAACAAGGATCCATAAATTTCAAAAATCTATAAATTACAAGGGTCTCCAAATTTGAATAGTACCTAAATTTCAAGGATCTCTACATTTCAAGAATTCGTAAATTTCGAGGGTCCTTAAATCACAAGGAGCCATTTCAAAGGTTCTTAAATATGTCGGCCCCTGAATTGCAAGAGTTTCCAAATTTGAAGGGTACCTAAATTTGAAGAATCCCTAAATTTCAAGTGGGTCTCCAAAGTGTAAGGATAAGATCTAATTAATTGCAAGGATAAGATCTAAGATCCTAGCTTTGAAGCATGCAAAGTGCCAACCTTCAAAAATCCCAAGAACCCAAAATTCCAGCAATCTTAATGCCCAAAAATTCGAAAGTCTTCTAAGACTACTATTTTGAGACGTTCAAAGATTCCAAGTATTTCAAGCTTCCAAAGTCGTAAAATTCTGAAATGTACTAAAAAATTGCAATAACCAAAAATCGCAGAAACACTGAAATCTCAAGAGCGACAAGGACCGAAAGTTTTAACCGAACGAAATATTTCGTTTAGCCCGACAGAATGGAAACGCGGTATTTAAAATTTAGCACAAAGGTGCTCGAAATACGGCCAGTGTCCTTGCATGGATCCATAGTATTCGATTCTTGTCGGCTGTTCCGCATTGCCAGTCTTCCACAATAGTTTCGTAAACAATGGATGGTTATCGTGTATGATTCAGCTATAAGTGCGACACTCGATGTATTGTCGCCGATACATAGAGTCTTGTATCAGCTACGTCACGATTCTCCGCGTACATTCGATGCACGTCTACTCTTTTGTTCGATGGACACGATCATTTTCCATACGTAACAAAGTTATTTCGTTTCCCTTTGTTATGAGAACCCTCTTGCGGTGATCCCTGCTTCATATCGTGCTCGTATCTCCACGAACGTAGTCGAACCACCAATCAGATTGGATATAGAACGGATGTTATAGAGCACTTTCATAACTGGTTCAACTTATGAAGGCTTCATATACAACTGTTTCGATGTTAGACATGTGTATAGCTCAAAAACGTTCCGATAACCGACCGACTCACTGACTGACGTGTACAATATTCGGGGAGGACACGAGATACGACAAATTATTTTGTCCGAGATTTCAACACCGTTTAGAACGTGCGTGCTTTGTCTAACAGCGGATACAGGGCTCGACTGTCACTCGGACGAAACGTGGATACTGCAATTTCAATTGGGCCGTTCAAATTTTCGCGCGCTTTGGAAGTAACGGTAATGGGAAGAGCAGAGAGGAGAGGGGTGTTGGAGAAGTGAGGAGAGTAGCGGATTAGCAATACGAAGGTGTCGAATTCGAATCCCGGCGAGTTGATTTTCAAGATTTTCTGCAATTTTTTATATTCGAATAATTTAAGTAGTCTATAACCCTTAAAACCCCGTTTTGATTACTGACTGACTCACTTACTGATGTATACAAATGTTTGGGGAGAAAAACACGAAATACGACAGAATGTCGGAGGACCGACCCTACTTTGTATTCAAATATTTCAATGTACCAAGGTTCTCTTGGATTCGAATCTTTCAGCATATCGACGTTCTTCTAGTTATTTGAATATTTCTAAGTCCCTTGTATTCGAATATTCCAATATTTCAAATATTATGATCCAGTTTCAAATACTGTACTCTTGCAATATTGGAACATTTAAACACTACAGTCATAATTTATTGATGACCTTGATATAATTGAAGCTTGAAATACCCAAAGCTTGGAATGTTTTAACCTCGATATACTAGGACATTCCAATAGTAGATCATTCAAATACTAAAAATTCGAATACTAATATATTCGAATATTGGAACCTTGAAATATTGAAACATTTCAAATAGTAGTAGATTGTTGAAAACTTTGAAATAGTTGAAGCTCCAAATACTGAAACTTTGGAATTATAAGCTGGAAATACTTGGGCATTTCAGTACTGGGTCAGTACAATACTAAAATATGCGAGTTCTAGAAACATGAAATATTAGTAGTACCATAAATTACCGAAGACCTTGAAATAGTTTAAGCTTCAAATCTTGGAATGTTACAAACTATAAATACTTCGACATTTCAGTACTAGATCAGATAAATTTAAAAAAATTTAGAATTTTCAGTTTAAATAAATTCACATAAATTCCAAATTTTCATTTCAGATACATTTACATAAATTCAGAGTTTTCACTTGAGATAAATTTACATAAATTCAGAATCTTTACTTCAGATAAATTCGGATAAATTCAATGTTCTATTACAGATAAGTCAGAATGTTCACTTCAGATAAATTTACATAAATTGAGAATTTTCACTTGAGATAAATTTACACAAATTCAGAATTTTGACTTAAGATAAATTTACACAAATTCAGAATTTCCACTTCAGACAAATTTACACAAATTCCAAATTTTCACTTCAGACAAATTGAGATAAATTCGGAATTTTCAGTTCAGATAAATTTAGATAAATTCAAAGTTCTATTACAGATAAATACTTTAGAATTTTCACTTCAGATAAATTTAGATAAATTCATGATTTTCACTTGAAACAAGGTTCCCCAAATTCAGAGTTATAACTTCAGATTTTCCATAAATTCAAAGTTGCCGCTTCAGACAAATTTCCATAAATTCAAAATTTTCACTTCAGATAAAATCAGATAAATTCAAAATTCTGTTATAGATAAATTCGAGTATAAAATTGTTCAACAACATGCACCTAATAACTTAAATGAAACAAATTCTTGCCAAACCAGCAGTAAAACAATAAAAATAATAATAATTCCTTAAACAGTCCTTCCACAATAAATTCGCAAAACACACGTTCATTCTCAACGTTTAAAGATAATTCCGTGGTAGCGCGTTTGGTATTTTCTCACGAGGACGATCCACATAAGATCGGTATCACCGTATCAATTCTAATCGCGAATTTGCGAGCATGTTCCTGTATTTGTATTCCGTCGGTGTTCAGCTAGTAGTACAGGTCGCGGATGTACGTATCAATGATCGGTTATCGATTATTTGAGCCGAAAGCCTCGTATATGCGTACAATCCGCTTCTGTGTATCCGTCTCGTTCCCGTTATCAACGCTGATGATTGAAGAACCATACGTGGGAATGTTCGAATTCAGTTTCCAGCTAGATCAAAGTTCCCGTTCTACCCAGGGACTAGCTATCTCGTTTGTAAATGCAGTTACGCGGGCTTTTACAGATAAATATCGAATACTTCGACACCATTATGCCATCTCTCATTCGTTCTTTCAACATTTTATTTTATTTATTTATTCGTAAAGTTCATGGTATTGTATCGTGCTCTTCTTCGATGTCAGATAACTCATATTACGCAGTTCGGTTTGAACGCATTGCACGGATTTAATACCAGTATTTGTTAATTAGATCGATACTTCTTGATGCATCCACAACTACTGAATACGTTCGATGTCAGAGAATTGTGTCATATGACGTAGTTGGGTTTGAACGCGATGCTCGAATTCAAGCGTTTGTTAATTATATCGACATCTCTTGGTATATTATTAATTTTTTAATGAGTTCAATATTGTGTCATATAACATAATTGAGATTGAATGTATTAGGGGCTTGTAATGTTGACGTTATTCAGGAAACGCGGAAGTAAATCTGCCGTTAAGAGAAAAGCTACCTTATCTAAATCTCTAAATCTCTAAATCTCTTAATATCCAAATCTATTAATCCTCAAACTTCTGAATCTCTAAATCTTCCCAAACTTCCAAATCTCAAAATCTCAAAATCTCAAAATCTTCAAATATTCAAATCTCCAAAACTCCAAGTCTCCAAACCCCTTAATTTCCAAATCTTCGAATCTCCAAATCTCCAAACCCCCTAATTTCCAAATCTCCAAAGCTCCATAAGTCCAAATCTCCAAACCAACAAATCTCCAAAACTCTAAATCTTTAAATCCCCAAATCCCCAAACCCCCTAATTTCCAAATCTCAAAGTCTCCAAATCTTTAAATCCCCAAATCGAGAGAAGAATTGGAAAATTGAAGAATTGAAAAACTGAGAATTTGAAAAGTATGGAAGTTATATAGTTAGAAAATGAAAGAATTCCAACATTGTAAAATCGAAAATGGAAAAAGTAAAATAATGGAAAATGGAAAAATTGCAGAATTCGAACTTCAAAACTTCGGCTTTCCCAAGTTCAAAGAACTTCAAATTCAAAATATCGTCAAAAATATTCCATCACTAATGTAACTCCATGAACTTCTTCCTCGGTGAACATAAAATCTCGTAATATTTCAATGAATCTTACCAATTCCTATCTCATCAATTAATCTTATTCCAGCACAGGTACTCGAAATCATTTGTATCCGAATAAACGTTAATAAACCGGCAATAAAAATAAATACTAAAAGACATCGAGCGGAAGCTGACGACACTCGTGTCGGAGACTCGAAGACGATGACAGAATCCCATTAGTAATCGTTCGAGTGTTCTCTAGCGCTCATCGAATCGAATTAGAATCCAATTGTATCGGGCCGATAACAGGATTAAATGAAAACGCAATTAGCGTGCTACTTTAATCACGCATCGGTTGATGGCTCATGGCCGGGTCACGATTGGTTAACGAGCTCCTGATAAATATATCTGATCAATCAACGATTGATGGTTACGTGTCAACCTTCGAAATTTCTCGATTAAGTATTTTAGCTTGTAAGCACATTGTTCGTGTCGTGTACCTGTCACTCGTTTTCGTGATTAATAGCGCATTTATCGAGCACAAGCTTTTGCGATAAAAGTGTTACAACGCTACACTAACTGTTCCCTTGTGCGATCTCTCTCCTTATATGCAAATTAATAATTACGCGATTTTGCGTTGCAATTTATATAAACACATAATGAATTTCGGTTTCAACACCTTGGAACTCAAGTGTGTAATATTACACATTGTGGAGAAGCTTTAATGTGTGTTATTACGTAGCTAGGTTTGAAAGTGTTGATATAATAGTGAGTTTACATATGTAAATATTTATTTGTTACATTCACTAAGTCAGCTGTGAGGCATTCGATCAAAAAGAGGCCATGTGTTTTGTTACACAGTTGGATCCGAGTGTAATTACGCAATTTTGCGCTGCAATTTATATAAACGCATAATGAATTTCGGTTTCAACACCTTGGAACTGAAGTGTGTAATATTACACATTGTGGAGAAGCTTTAATGTGTGTTATTACGTAGCTAGGTTTGAAAGTGTTGATATAATAGTGAGTTTACATATGTAAATATTTATTTGTTACATTCACTAAGTCAGCTGTGAGGCATTCGATCAAAAAGAGGCCATGTGTTTTGTTA
This sequence comes from Megachile lagopoda, assembly GCA_036983795.1. Classification (NCBI taxonomy): domain Eukaryota; kingdom Metazoa; phylum Arthropoda; class Insecta; order Hymenoptera; family Megachilidae; genus Megachile; species Megachile lagopoda. The sequence continues at coordinate 11,580,774 of CM072797.1, read as the reverse complement.
CACAGTTGGATCCGAGTGTAATTACGCAATTTTGCGCTGCAATTTATATAAACGCATAATGAATTTCGGTTTCAACACCTTGGAACTCAAGTGTGTAATATTACACATTGTGGAGAAGCTTCAATGTGTGTTATTACGTAGCTGGGTTTGGAAGTGTTGATATAATAGTGAGTTTACATATGTAAATATTTATTTGTTACATTCACTAAGTCAGCTGTGAGGCATTCGATCAAAAAGAGGCCATGTGTTTTGTTACACAGTTGGATCCGAGTGTAATTACGCAATTTTGCGCTGCAATTTATATAAACGCATAATGAATTTCGGTTTCAACACCTTGGAACTGAAGTGTGTAATATTACACATTGTGGAGAAGCTTTAATGTGTGTTATTACGTAGCTAGGTTTGAAAGTGTTGATATAATAGTGAGTTTACATATGTAAATATTTATTTGTTACATTCACTAAGTCAGCTGTGAGGCATTCGATCAAAAAGAGGCCATGTGTTTTGTTACACAGTTGGATCCGAGTGTAATTACGCAATTTTGCGCTGCAATTTATATAAACGCATAATGAATTTCGGTTTCAACACCTTGGAACTCAAGTGTGTAATATTACACATTGTGGAGAAGCTTCAATGTGTGTTATTACGTAGCTGGGTTTGGAAGTGTTGATATAATAGTGAGTTTACATATGTAAATATTTATTTGTTACATTCACTAAGTCAGCTGTGAGGCATTCGATCAAAAAGAGGCCATGTGTTTTGTTACACAGTTGGATCCGAGTGTAATTACGCAATTTTGCGCTGCAATTTATATAAACGCATAATGAATTTCGGTTTCAACACCTTGGAACTGAAGTGTGTAATATTACACATTGTGGAGAAGCTTTAATGTGTGTTATTACGTAGCTAGGTTTGAAAGTGTTGATATAATAGTGAGTTTACATATGTAAATATTTATTTGTTACATTCACTAAGTCAGCTGTGAGGCATTCGATCAAAAAGAGGCCATGTGTTTTGTTACACAGTTGGATCCGAGTGTAATTACGCAATTTTGCGCTGCAATTTATATAAACGCATAATGAATTTCGGTTTCAACACCTTGGAACTCAAGTGTGTAATATTACACATTGTGGAGAAGCTTTAATGTGTGTTATTACGTAGCTGGGTTTGAAAGTGTTGATATAATAGTGAGTTTACATATGTAAATATTTATTTGTTACATTCACTAAGTCAGCTGTGAGGCATTCGATCAAAAAGAGGCCATGTGTTTTGTTACACAGTTGGATCCGAGTGTAATTACGCAATTTTGCGCTGCAATTTATATAAACGCATAATGAATTTCGGTTTCAACACCTTGGAACTCAAGTGTGTAATATTACACATTGTGGAGAAGCTTTAATGTGTGTTATTACGTAGCTAGGTTTGAAAGTGTTGATATAATAGTGAGTTTACATATGTAAATATTTATTTGTTACATTCACTAAGTCAGCTGTGAGGCATTCGATCAAAAAGAGGCCATGTGTTTTGTTACACAGTTGGATCCGAGTGTAATTACGCAATTTTGCGCTGCAATTTATATAAACGCATAATGAATTTCGGTTTCAACACCTTGGAACTCAAGTGTGTAATATTACACATTGTGGAGAAGCTTCAATGTGTGTTATTACGTAGCTGGGTTTGGAAGTGTTGATATAATAGTGAGTTTACATATGTAAATATTTATTTGTTACATTCACTAAGTCAGCTGTGAGGCATTCGATCAAAAAGAGGCCATGTGTTTTGTTACACAGTTGGATCCGAGTGTAATTACGCAATTTTGCGCTGCAATTTATATAAACGCATAATGAATTTCGGTTTCAACACCTTGGAACTCAAGTGTGTAATATTACACATTGTGGAGAAGCTTTAATGTGTGTTATTACGTAGCTAGGTTTGAAAGTGTTGATATAATAGTGAGTTTACATATGTAAATATTTATTTGTTACATTCACTAAGTCAGCTGTGAGGCATTCGATCAAAAAGAGGCCATGTGTTTTGTTACACAGTTGGATCCGAGTGTAATTACGCAATTTTGCGCTGCAATTTATATAAACGCATAATGAATTTCGGTTTCAACACCTTGGAACTCAAGTGTGTAATATTACACATTGTGGAGAAGCTTCAATGTGTGTTATTACGTAGCTGGGTTTGGAAGTGTTGATATAATAGTGAGTTTACATATGTAAATATTTATTTGTTACATTCACTAAGTCAGCTGTGAGGCATTCGATCAAAAAGAGGCCACGTGTTTTGTTACACAGTTGGATCCGAGTGCGTTGATGAAGATTGGATATTTACAATATGATTATGGATATTTTTGGACACTCTCAAACCCAACTGTGTAGTATAACAATTCCAACAGATGATGATTAGTCGGGACTGAAATTGTTAATTGAAAATTGACTACACCAATGTAGATATTAAATTGAACACTTTCAGAGCCAACAATGTAATATAACATAACTCAATGAGACGTTCATGTGTTTTATTGCAGAGGTGGATCTGAAAGTGCTGATGGAAGATTGAATATCTACAATGAGGGCGTTTTTTGAACACTTTCAGACCCAACTGTGTAATATATCGACTAAAAGAGACGATGATGAGTTTTATTGCAGAGGTGGATCAGAAAGTGCTGATGGAAGATTGAATATCTACCATGTGGGCGTTTTTTGAACACTTTCAGATCCAACTGTGTAATATATCTACTCAAAGAGACGATGATGAGTTTTATTGCAGAGGTGGATCTGAAAGTGCTGATGGAAGATTGAATATCTACCATGTGGGCGTTTTTTGAACACTTTCAGATCCAACTGTGTAATATATCTACTCAAAGAGACGATGATGTTTTTTATTGCAGAGGTGGATCTGAAAGTGCTGATGGAAGATTGAATATCTACAATGAGGGCGTTTTTTGAACACTTTCAGACCCAACTGTGTAATATATCGACTAAAAGAGACGATGATGTGTTTTATTGCACAGGTGAATCTGAAAGTGCCGATGGAAGATTGAATATCTACAATGTAGATATTTTTTGAATACATTCTAAACCAACTGTGTAATATGACGTAACCCAAAGTGGTATTAATGTGTTTTATCACACATTTGGATCTGAAAAAGCTGATATACTACTTTAGACATTTACTGAACATTTTCAGACCTATCCATCAAATATTACATAATCCAAAGAGATGTTGAAGTGTATTATGATTCAGTTGGATCTGAACGTGTTAAGATAAAATTAAAATTACTGGAGTAAATATTATTTTCTTAAAATTTCGCAGAGTAATGACTTATTATATTAATATATAATAAATCTATATTAAATTAGAAATTATTGAATTATATAAAATTATGTATTGAATTTATATTGAATTACATATTAAATTTATATGAAATTATATATTAATTTATATTAAACTACATGTTATTAATTAAATAAAGATTATATTATATAAATTATGTTTTGTGCAATTTAAAAAGTCAGAAAAATAGTGAATAAAAAGTTAACAAAATTATAAAATGTAATATCTTAACCACTTTTGAACATTAAAAAAACAGTCTTAAAAAAAACTGTCCACCATATTTTATAAATTATGCAATGATATGTCAGTAATGAAATTGATATGCGAGTAATATAATATGCAGTAGTACCGACGATTTCACCGTACGAATTTAATTTCCCAAAGTAAACCGAGTGAATTAAATAAAATTTGATATGTCGATATTCGGTAAGAGATACCTCAAATTTTCGACACATAATAGACACCGTTAACTTTCACGGTACATTAAAAAGAGGTATTAAAATGATTAATAGAAAATGTGAATTATAATATTCATTTATCGCCGTTTTAACTCGTTTAAACCGTAATGCATTTAAATGGCGTGCAGCATTTAAAATTTTACTTAATACTTCAGTCCTATTAAAACGGCATTAAAATTGATCCAGTGTTTAATATATTAAATTGATATCAGCATATCATTTTAGATCTTTTCGTCTAAAATAATTTTCGAAAAAGTTGCAATTCTTTGAAATAACAACAAACGTTGCTAACATCTCGAGGTGGCGAATCGATTTATCGCCGTTGCACAGTGACTTGTACAGTCAAGTGCAAATCCACTTTTGTTGGGAGAAATATAGTGACTGAGAAAAGAGGAGGACTTCTACCCGTTGATTTATAGGGATTTTTGAGAACATGAAAGTTTGGGGAAGGATATAAGCATGTGGGGACTACCGGATTTGGGGATTTAGAGATTTGGGAATTTATGAAAATAGGAGTTCAAGGAATTGGGAGTTTAGGGAATTGGGAATTTAAGGGATTGGAAATCTAGGGAATTGGGAATTTAGGGAATTAGGAATTTAGGGAATTAGGGATTTAGGGAATTGGGAATCTAGGGAATTCGAACTCTAGGGAATTGGAAATCCAGGGAATTGGGAATCCAGGGAATTGGAAATCTAGGGAATTGGGAATCTAGGGAATTGGAAATCTAGGGAATTGGGAATTTAGGTAATTGGGAATCTAGGGAATTGGAAATCTAGGGAATTGGAAATCTAGAGAATTGGGAATTTAGGTAATTGGGAATTTAGGGAATTAGGGATTTAGGGAATTGGGAATCTAGGGAATTGGGAATCTTGGGAATTGGAACTCTAGGGAATTTGGAATTTAGGGAATTGGGAATCTAGGGAATTGGGAATCTGGGGAATTGGGAATCTAGGGAATTAGGGATTTAGGGAATTGGGAATCTAGGGAATTGGGAATCTAGGGAATTGGGTATTTAGGGAATTGGTACTTTAGGTAATTGGAAATTTAGGGATTTGGGAATTTAGGGAATTGGAAGTTTAGGGATTTGGGAGTTTAGGGAATTGAGATTTTACGAATTTGGGAATTTAGGGAATTGGGAATTTAAGGATTTGGAAATTTAGATATTTGAAAATTTGGAAACTTGGGAGTTTGGGAACTTCGGAACTTGGAAATGTGGAAATTTAGGAATTTAGTTAACTTGGAGTTTGTAAGTTTGAAATTTGTAAGTTTGTACAATTTAGTAAGTTTAGAAATGAAAAGAACTTGAAAAAATGATAATCCGCAAAGTAATTCGAAAAATATAAAAATCTTGGAATTTAGAAGTTCGAAAAGACAAACAATTTGGAAATACAACTTAAGAATTGAAAAATCGGGGAGTCTACATCACGCGTTCTTATCGAACGTTAGCCGGGCGTTGCACCGGAGTGTACACCGGCCGTAATATCTCGACAGATCTTACTCACGTTTCGTATGAAACCGTCTCCTTATTTTCCTTCAGTCCTCGTCACTTCCATTTCTCTCTTTTACGAGCATCAAGCTCGCTCCGAACGTAAATAATATAGTCACGCAACTTGTCGTCTTCTCCGTTAACTGCCACTTGAAATTCATGAAAAGTATCAATACGTTATCGAATTCTCTGCAGCAAATTTTTACCGTCTCGTAACGTTAACAATAAGAACAACAACTTCCGCGGGCAACATTTTAATACGGTCTCGTGTATGCCATGAATTGGCGAGAAAATATTCAGAGCACAACAGAAAAACAGGAGAGCGAAGGCACGTAGAGAGGAATAAAAAAAAAAAGAAGAATGAAAGAGAACGAGAATGCGGCGAACGACGGAAGAATGAAAGATAAAAAGAGGAAAGATATAAAATGGAAGGTGTGATGGCATCGTCGGCGATTTTGAAGTCACGCACGATCGTTAATCTAAATTCCGCTCCTCATTCCCCACATTCGAGGGGGAACGAACATACCAACGTTGGTACGATGAAAATGCATTCGACTTTGCGGCGAGGCCGCATGCTTCGATTCAACGAACTTCCGGAATGAGACCGGATGCGGTTCACCAGCCTAGGACCTTTCCAGACACCTTCCTACGACAGCCTGTTCTGTAAACTAATCTTGTGCAACGTTTCGGTTTCACTGCCTTCGTGTTTAGCCTGATGTTCCCTTTCCCAACGATTCACCGCGCTAAAAATCGAAAGTGTTTTGAAAGTGGGACAAGTACGTTTCTTTAAGGGGGGCAATACCTTTAGATAGATGAAAATAAGCTGATATTTGTGAATTTTTTTGTATAGGATATCATTGTCTTGTATTTTCGAAATTTCAGGTATAATTTATTATAACTATTGCCTTTTACAACATATTTTCTTATTTTAAAAATATTTAAAAATGGCGGAATTATGATAGTCTTTCCTGGAAGTGTTTCGGCGCGTCTCGTGAAACGGCGTGATTTCTAGCTTTAGTTACATTGGTCTGAAACAAGTTTGCAAACGACGTTTCGATTATTAACATTCACAGTTGGTAGATGAACCTAAGAAATTTGAAAAATATGGAAAATTGAAGAGATGGCGCGCTTTTAAAGAAATACTTTGAATTTTACTGAAAATTTTCGCAATATTTTGCAATAAAAAAGGACTTTAATGTTAAATTTATTTTGTACATTTAGGTTCATATGTTAGATAGTATTGTCGTGGATATGTGCAAAAAATTTGAGCGCGATCGATTAACTAGTTTTTGAGTTATCAGTCACGCCAATTTTAAAAACGTAGTTTTGAGAAAAATGCGTTTAAAGTTTCGATAAGTAAAACCTGAATAATTTCAATGATTTACCAACTAATCCGCGATTCCTGCGCCATATAATAATCCTTCGGCTTACACGTAAAGTTGATTTTTCTCCATAAGCTCATTCTCCGTAAAAATACAAAATTTCAAACCCAGCAATGGCGTGATAATAACAAATCTGCTACATAGCTCTCCGCACCGAGCGCGTGAATATCTGCGGCGCGATACCAGACATGAGTCACGATAATCGGCCATAACTTCAAAAGGGCTCCGTATTACGCTTTAAAATTTTGAGACTATATTTTTGAGACGTTGCACTAACATTTTATAAAAAAAAAATTTTGCAATTTTTTAAGATTCTAAAGGTACAATATTTACTTATATGTATAAGGTATATTTACTTATATCTATAATGTATATTTACTTATATGTGTATAAGTACGTATATTTTTATACATGTGTACATAGTAGTACATACAGAATAATTAATACATGGATTTAGATGTGTCAATACATTTGAATATACTTGGACATACTTCAACACTATTATACATATTTAAACGTATTTCGACATATTTCTATGTATTTCAACATATTTTATGATACTTGAACATATCTGAAGATATTTGGAGATATTTGTTGATGTTTCATGATATTTGAAGATATTTGAAAATATTCGAATGATATCCCAATATGTTTGAACACAGTTGAACTTGTTACGTCAGAGTTCAATATATTACAACATATCTAAACATATTTGAAAATATTTGAATATCTGAACATACTTGAATGAATCACAATATATTGGGATAAATTCGAGCATATTTAATTTCTTATAAAATTAATTTATAAGAAATCAATTTCTTATTCATAGTTAGTTTCTTTTCGATGTAATTTTCTCACTGCCAAACAATCTCGAAAAATATTCACAGTTCGCAGAGAAACCATTCATACTTTACAGTACTTACATACAGGTTAAAGTTTACCAAACATAATTTGCTACTGTAGGAGAGTAAGATTAGTCGGGATTGAAGTCGGGCGTCATTTATTAAAATCGCGCTGTCTTACAATCTTTGCGATGTTAGCTATTCAATCTTGTTCGCTTGAATCTCCCTGCGCGTCGTTCTTTAAAAGAGAGAACGTACAACATTCTTTCTCCGCGGAAACCCTGATGCAGCTGATTCTATAGGGTTGGTCAATTTTACCGATGAGGTGGAGAGCGATCGGGTTTCCATCAAATTAGGTCTCCAAATCTCTAGACCGCCAAATACCTAAATTCACAAATTTTTAAATCCTGAAATACCTGTATCATCAAAATTCTACCCCTCAAATAGCTAAATTTCTCAAATTCCCAGGTTCTAAATTCCGAAATTCTGAAATCTTTGCATCTTCAAATTCCTACATCCCCAAATCTCAATGTCCCTAAATCCTTAGACCTCCAAATAGTTAAATTCCAAAATTCCTAAATCCCTAAATCCTTACATTTCTAAATCCTTACATTTCTAAATCCTTGCATCTCCAAATACATACATCCAAAAATTCCTATATCCTAAATATCAACATCCCCTAATCTGTAGATCCCCCAATAGTTAAATTCCCAAATTCTTAGATCCTGAAACCTTTGCATCCTCAAATCTTCAAATTCCCAAATTCCTACATCCGCAAATCCTTGCATCTCCAAATCCCTATATCCCCAAATCTCAATGTCCCTAAATCCTTAGACCTCCAAATAGTTAAATTCCAAAATTCCTAAATCCCTAAATCCTTACATTTCTAAATCCTTACATTTCTAAATCCTTACATCTCCAAATACATACATCCAAAAATTCCTATATCCCAAATATCAACATCCCCTAATCTGTAGACCCCCCAATAGTTAAATTCCCAAATTCTTAGATCCTGAAACCTTTGCATCCTCAAATCTTCAAATTCCCAAATTCCTACATCCGCAAATCCTTGCATCTCCAAATCCCTATATCCCCAAATCTCAACGTCCCTAAATCCTTAGATCTCCAAATAGTTAAATTCCAAAATTCCTAAATCCCTAAATCCTTACATTTCTAAATCCTTACATTTCTAAATCCTTGCATCTCCAAATACATACATCCAAAAATTCCTATATCCCAAATATCAACATCCCCTAATCTGTAGATCCCCCAATAGTTAAATTCCCAAATTCTTAGATCCTGAAACCTTTGCATCCTCAAATCTTCAAATTCCCAAATTCCTACATCCGCAAATCCTTGCATCTCCAAATCCCTATATCCCCAAATCTCAACGTCCCTAAATCCTTAGACCTCCAAATAGTTAAATTCCATGATTCCTAAATCCCCAAATTCCTGCATCTCCAAATCCTTGTATTTCCAAATGCCTACATCCCAAAATCCCTATATCTCCAAATCTGTAGACCCCCAAATAGTTAAATTCCCAAATTCCTAGTTTCCCAAATTCTGAAATCTTAAAATCTTTGCATCCCCAAATACCTATATTCTCAAATCTTCAAATTCCCAAATTCCTACATCCGCAAATCCCTACATCCCCGAATCCCTATATCCCCAAATCCCTATATCCCCAAATCCCTATATCCCCTAATCTCTATATCCCCAAATCCCTATATCCCCAAATCCCTATATCCCCAAATCCCTATATCCCCAAATCCCTATATCCCCAAATCCCTATATCCCCAATTTTCTATATCCCCAAATCCCTATATCCCCAAATCCCTATATCCCCAAATCCCTATATCCCCAAATCCCTATATCCCCAAATCCCTATATCCCCAAACCTCTGTACCCGCAAATAGCTAAATTCCCAAATACCCAGGTCCACATATTCCTAAACCCTGAAATGCCTCTCCAAATCCCAACATCCCCAAATGCCTCGATTCCCAAAACTCTAAATCCTGAAATCGTACCCTCGCACTACATTTTGTGTTTGAAACGGAAAGGTAGCTACTGACTCTCGGACACCGATCGAGAATCCCCCAGCGTATCCCGCATCACACTTGCCCACATTCTTTCGTCCATCTCATTCACCGGCTCGGTACACGGAAAAGGTTCCAGATGCGATTGTTCACTTGGCAGTGGTCGGATTTGAATTCATTGTTAGCAAGAGCCAGTTACAGCGGCTACCCATGGACGATATATTATCTGTTATTGCAGCTCAACTCGTAGCCACAATGGCCGGCTTTACCGTCCGGCTTGATCTCCATATTTTAATTAAAAGCCACGGCGACGCGGCTGCGTTCGCAACATGCGTGCGTATTTCTCCGTGCGGTCGTTAAATGAAAATTCGAATGCATATCCGGTGTATCTGGATACCGTTCTTTCTCCGACGGCGAATCTTTGCGCGAATTGAATCGAACCGTGACGGCCTTCGTGTAAGTGGAAAATGTAATACGAGCGTGGAGGAGATTTGCTGCGTGTACAGAGAGGCTGGCAGAAAGGGATTCGAGGATTTGAAGACGAGACAGCATTATTGTGAATGTAAAGAAGAAAGCGATCGGTGGAAATCTGCTTCCATGGCGACCGCTATCGAAACGAGGACAAGTGTTCATTACAAACGAAGGAACGATTCTGGTTTCGATTTCAACGTCGTTCGTCTTCGGATGTATTTTACCTCGAAATACACGGTAACAATGAATCCTCGGTAGACGTTCGACAATTTTCGTGTACAGAAATTAGGTTAAGTTTATTGTATACAGATGGCGCTTCCGAAAGAGGATTTCTTACGTTCCTCGAAACGTCCTGTGAAAGATATTGTATGTAATTTAATAACCGGAGCTAAATTTAGTTCACAGACTATTTATATAGTACTTTCGGGAACAGTACGCTTCGTTGCACGTGGATAGGTTAGGGTTGTAGAATCTGGGTCATTGGAGTTTTGAACTTGCCGGATGATATCGGCACGGTTATATTGTTGATACAGCTAAGCTACTTCTGGACTTTCGGAACTGTCAAGTCCCTCGACTAACGTGGACTTAAACAGATTTGACTTGGATCTAGCTCAGATGTAAACTTGGACGTAATTCAACGTAGCTGCGGATGAATGAACATTGTAGGCTTTTACTCTTGTGGCTAGCTTATTGATGTAACTCTATCTGCATGTAATCTTATAGGCTTAATGAAGATCTAACCTAATCTTAATATAGGATTAATTAAAAGCTAATTTAAACACTATGTAGTGCTAATGAACCTAAATTACAAGATTAATGAAGATTTAGTCGCATCTAATTCAATTATAATAATTTGAACATATGTAGACTTAAATGGGTATGGAGTTTTAATTGAACCGAATATCCTGAGAATTTAAAGATACAGTAAACTTTAAAATTAAATTATTTTGAACAATCAACGTAACATAAGGGAACTCAGACCTAACTCGAATTAGACAGAGCTTAAATCCAGCCAGGAATAATTTCTGAACATGTGTAAATTAATCAAATTATATAACGTAATTTAACGTAAAATAATGTAATTTAACCTAATCTAAGCTGATCTGAGCTGATCTAATCCAATCTAATCTAGTCTAATCTGATATGATCATGTGATCTAATCTAGCATAATACAATGCAATCTAAATTAATCTAACCTCAGCTAATCTCATATAAATTAATACAAATCTAAGTCGAATGTAATTATAAGCAAGCTCGGACTTAACCAAATTAAGTATATGTCGAAAGTAATCATAACCTAACTCAGACTTAACCGAATTCAAGTCTAAGTTGCATCTGATCATAACCTAACTGAAATTTAACCAAATAAAGTATATATCGAATATAATCATAACCTAACTCAGACTTAACCTAATTCAAGTCTAAGTTGCATCTGACCATAACCTAACTCGGACTTAACCAAATTAAGTCTAAATTGAATGTGACCATAACCTAACTCAGACTTAACCAAATCAAGTATATATCGAAAGTAATCATAACCTAACTCAGACATAACCAAATCAAGTCTAAGTCGAATGTACTCATAACCTAACTCAGAATTAACCTAATTCAAGTCTAAGTCGAATGTAATCATAACCTATCTCAAACTTAACCAAATCAAGTCTAAATTGAATGTGACCATAACCTAACTCAGACTTAACCAAATCAAGTATATATCGAAAGTAATCATAACCTAACTCAGACATAACCAAATCAAGTCTAAGTCGAATGTACTCATAACCTAACTCAGAATTAACCTAATTTAAGTCTAAATTGAATGTGACCATAACCTAACTCAGACTTAACCAAATCAAGTATATATCGAAAGTAATCATAACCTAACTCAGACTTAACCAAATCAAGTATATATCGAAAGTAATCATAACCTAACTCAGACATAACCAAATCAAGTCTAAGTCGAATGTACTCATAACCTAACTCAGAATTAACCTAATTCAAGTCTAAGTCGAATGTAATTATAACCTAACTCAAACCTAACCTAATCCAATTACAATACGAATTCCAGTATTCCATAAATCTCCCCCGAAAGCCTGAAAGGTAAAAATAAGAGAAAGACATAAAAAATTGTTGAAAAGTATTAAAGAATCGATTATTTTCTTATGATCCCGTATAATTCATCGAATAATCTATTTTATCCACTCGGAACATTAAGAATCGTTGGAAACCGAGACGAGAGTACGTTCGGAAACGTCGTTACCCGATCCGAGACTCGATTAGCCGTAGAGTCGGCGACGTCTCGGTACAACGGCAATTTCTCGTTATCTCTGGTTCGCGTTTCTAATAAAAGCAGGGTGGCCTTGCCCCGTCGAACAAAGAACAGCCGTTTCGAAATCCCGCGGTGGCCCGCGACCCCTCGTCTCGCTCTATTCGCCCTTCGTTGAATAAAAAACTTAATCTCCCAATTGCCATTGGCTCGCAACTTCCAGCATCCCCATATATATCCGTAGGAACGCTTACCCCGAACGATTTGCGGTTATCGGCACACATTCAATCCGCAGTTATCCCACTTTCCGGGGCTCATACAGACCCGGCCAATGCATCGGGGAAAGAATCTGCTAATGGATCGTTCGGAACGATTGCATTCAATATAAAGCATCCGAATGAGCAAGAACGAGAAGCTAAGGAGTCTAGGAGAAAGACAAAGGACAAAGGAGGGACAAAAGGGCGAGAAAATGAGGGGCTGCCGTATCCTGCAGCGGGGTGTCACTTTCTGAAACTGAGCTTAATCACTTGCTTCCTGTACAGCAACCAGCAAATCCGGCATACCTGCAGAAAATATGGATGGAAAATAGTTAACACTACTTCCAAGAGGTGTCAAAAGACATCTTTCAAATTTTAACTTAAAATTATTCTCTAAGTTTTCTCCGCAATTATTTTTTTCAATAGTCGTCAGATTAATTCAGCGATATCATTTTCTTCCAGCTCTAAATATAAAAATGTGCATATAGTATACTTATTTCTACCATGTGTGTTTTGACACCATAAGGATTTCATGACAGTGCCTAATTTTAAACCATTTAACATAGAAATATCAACGCCATTTTGTAGCATCATATCAATTATAATCAGATTAGAGAATCCCGATTTCAGTTGTAACGGAAAATAGGAGTTGCTGCATAACTTTGATATTCCTTCATTTCCGCCATGTTGCATTTTAGTGAACTATATTTATATTTTGTAGATTGATGAATTAAGCTAGAATTTACAACCTGATAATCTCTAATAGAAACACATCAATGTATCGATAAACATATTCCTGAAATTATTATTCAAGGTGTCAAGTTATTATCAAAGGTGTCAAAAGACACATTTTGGTCGAAATAGATATACACAAAATAGAAATAGTCTTAACCCCTTGCACTATTTTGACGAGTCTGACGCGTGACGCACTGGTACTTCAGTTGGGATCAATTTTACTCGAATTTTGAATATGCTTCAATTTGGAGTTCAAGTCCAATTATAATTTGCATAGTCAACGATTGCATAATACCATGCTGTCATAACATTTCAACATTCTTTGTCTGTTTCAATATTGTAGCTGTGTTTATTTAGTTCTGACTGACGCACCTGACAAATACATAGGTCATAGTGCAAGGGGTTAAACGGGAAGAGGTCTTGCACTAGTTGATGTTTAAGGATTTTTGGGGATGTGAACAGTGGGGGTTGCGTTGAGTATTTGGGAGCATTCTGGGATTTAAAGACTTAGGAATAAGGGAATGTGAATAAATAGGGATTTAGGAGTTTGTGAACAAATAAAACATTTTTATCGGAATGTTACATTATTCTTACAATACATTACATATTTTACTACAATATATTACAGTACACGTAATTGAAAATAAAAATCCAGTACTTAAACATAAGTCAAACACTAAATTATACAAGAAAATACAATTATCTAATATTTCGTCGCTCCGCCATTTTGATTTACAATCCCAAACACCTAAAAATCAGCACCTACCGAGTAAAACGTCGCTTAAATTGAAGTCAAGGTTTTCGTCCAACCACAAACAGATACCCGAAGCATAAAACACTTAACCTACCCTTATTACCCGCCGTTTATTCCATACTACATCAAGTATCGATAAAATTAAACCAATCAAACACGCTCCCGTCGTATATTTTCAAAAAGATATCTCCCGAGTACAATTAGTCCAGCCACTGTAGTTAAAACTACTAAATAATTAATAGCTATTCAAAACTTGTTGAGTTTATCCGCCAACTGCGCCAAACTTCCTATCGTATACTAAGATGGTATAATTTATTCAAGGATTTCATTGTATACCGAAATTTACGGTCACCGATGCTGTTCGGTTATTTAAATTCTCCAAAGTTCCGAAGTCGTAAAGTTTCAAAATTTCGCAAAAAAATCTTGAATATCTTAAATATCCCGCCGTCCTCGAGTTTTGATAACAATGTCAAACCAATTAAACCCGTGTTTGTTGCGTATTTTCAAGAAAGAAATCTCTCGAGTGCAATAATTCGGCCAGTCACTGTATATATGAAAATAATTGGTCGTAAGACTGGTACGTCTATATGGGGTGGCTATTGAGCGTGTAGCCAGACGGGTAGTCTAGGGTCTAGGGGCAGAAGTGGTGGCATATGTCTTATATGGCGCCAACGTGATTCCCATGAATACTGCTCGGCATGTCCTTGCGTGTCCTAGCATACATGTATACCGTGAGCTAAGCCTGTGTGCGTGCCCTGGAAGGGTAAGGATTTTTTTTATTCCTGAGCGTCGGAATTCTGCAGCAATGGTCCTGTATCGATTAGATTACTATACTATATGCAGTGATTACTATATTTTGTGATAGTGGTATTAAACTATGGAAGTGATATTAACTTATAATTTAGAGTAATTATTTTCTTTCGTGGTTTTAGTTGTAATTCTTTAATCGCAGTCGATAATATTTTAAAGCAACTGTATTGGTTTATAAATTGTAACATTACTATATAGCAGTCATAGGAACTAACATCATCGGAATGTTATTCTGTAGCAGTGATAATTTACATTTTATAGTAATTTTCTTTATTACTCTATAGAAGTAACTAATCTACTTAATAGTTACAGTGCTCTATATGATATCATTAACATTACTCGTTACGATATTATTAACATTGTTCTATAGTGATATTATTAATATTATGTTGTAGTAATATTATTAACAGTGCTATATAGTGACATTAACATTGTTCTATTGTTATATTATTAACAGTGTTGTATAGTGATATTAACATTGTCCCATAATGATACTCTTAACATTGTTGTATAGTGGTATTATTAACATTGTTCTATAGTAATATTATTAACAGTGTTGTATAGTGATATTAACATTGCTCTATAGTGAGACTATTAACATTGTTGTATACTGATATTATTAACAGTGCACCATAATGATATTAGTGCTAATACCATGGTGTCGTAATAAACATTGTGTCATAATTATGTCAACTCACATTCTGTAATATTATTCCATAGAGCTGGTATTAACTGTAATTTCATAGGAATGATGGAAACCGAAATTGTATAGTAACTCTACTAACTCAAATCCTGCAATAATCATATTGCCGTAACGAACAATTGTGTGACACGATTTCAGGTGCGTAGGTAGGCCAGATTTCATGGCTGTAGTACATAGTCGTAATTATGACCAGAGATTTGCAACCTCAGACCAGCAAATGTGCGAATTACACTACACAGATATATATCTGTTACGAGCACGACGTGTAGTATCTCCCTGAAACACTGCTTGAAAGCATATCGTTGAGGACGTGACACGATTAAATCAGTTCTTTGAGGGAAATTGTTTGAAAAGGAGGGGATTAACACGTTCGCTAGTACAGCTCCGCGAAATATGCTTCTGTCATCCTGTAACATGAATTGTTAAGTACATTAAATGTTAATTTTGTGATCTTCTATTTCCAGTTCGAGTTATTAGTGTAATCTATCAATAATTACTTTGTGAAGAATTAATATATTAACCTGTTGATTATCATAGTACTAGACTCCGCCATGTTTGATATACTGTACTGTCCCAGGTTTTTACCACCAAACTTTATCAACATATTCCACGCACAAAAATAAGAAAAAGATGTTATATAAACATAGGGGTTTAAACACTTTATTAAAATATTGTGACAAAAGTACAAAATGACTTTTGACTGATTTGTTTTTCGATGCCACATACGGCGTGGCTCAGTTTTGTACGTAAAACTTTGCTAGCATGTTCTATAAATAAAAATGATAAAAAATTGTTGTATAAACGTAGAGTTTTTAATGTTTTATCGAAAGATTGTGAATATACGAAAAAATAATGAACGTTCCTGGATACTACGTATGAATACTCGACTTTCATATTATTTTTAATAACTTTTAATGGTGCATTCGAGCCTATGTTCATATTAATATTTGTGTTATTTTTATTTATAGAATATGCTAGTTATACGGACAAAACTGAAACAGTCCGTATGTGATATCGAATGAAGCAGTCTGTTTCCATTTCGTATTTTTGTTATAATAAAGTGAAACTAGTTTTTAATAAAGTGAAAGCCTATGTTTATACTGCATTTTTTCTATGTTTATGAATAGGATATGTTAATAAAGTTTGGCGATAAAGCACTAAGGCTTTGTATGGTACCCTGAAGATAATTTTGACCACGTCAAAAGTTAACTTTGACCACGTCAGCCAAGGGTGAGACTTAAATTTGCATACAAATCTATCATCTATATTATTACGAGTTTGTTCACTAACCTGGCTGGAAATATTCATATTAACTATTTAAAATTATGGGTAATAATATCATTAAAATGTTTAATAAAAATACTATCTATCGAAATTTTCACTTCTTCGATGTGACAATCAACATGTTAAAAATTAATTTCATAATTTAACACTTGATTCTTTCATTTTCAATTATCGTGATTTTAGCCATACTTTTAGTATCGTATTTTCGTTAAAAAATACTATATTATTCACGTATAATATAGCACGAATCAGTTTAATTACCCAAATTTTAATTCCACCCATTTCAAGTATATCAAATATTAATATACAGCTATTTTAAACATCAAATATTAATATACAGGTATTTTAAATGACAATTATTGATACACAGATATTTTAAATATTTGTTATTATTATAATATAATCGCGTAACTGAAATTATTTTATAAATAAGAGATCACGGTAGATAGCGAGATTATGATTACAGGACAAAGTTTGTCGGAAAATTTCGAAGAGCGTCAAGTAGTCGTGTAATTTCTCAGCAGCCATCGAGTGGAAAATTGAGAAAAACTTTTCGGGGCGCATAATTCATCCTCAATAATTGCAACGGTAACCTGAAGAGCGAATTTACATGAAAGCGAGGCTCGTGAAATTGCAATGTTCGCGAGAAGCGAATTGAATTCATTAAGACCACGTGTTCTCCTTTCCTTTTCACCTATTTCAATCTTCAACGGCTCGTTTTCTTCCGTTATTTTTCTTCCCGATTTCCTTCCTACTCTCATTTTAAACTACCCGCTCTATCCTTCGCTTTGTTCGTCATCCGTATCTTCTCTTTTCAGCCGCGTTCTTTTGTTTTTTTTTTCCCCCCGTTATCTTCACCCGTTCTTCTTTTATTTTATTCGAAATCGATGAAGACATTACGTTTGATTTTCTTTTTTCAACTTTTCCACCGAGTTCACTCCGATCTCAGATAAGTTTCTGCGCCATTGCGATTCGACAATCGCCGTGCGACATCTGACGACAGAAAATACAAACACGGGAGATTCTCGGTAAACGTTTTTCTCGCAATTCCACAGTTAATGAAAGATCTAAATTTCTTCTTAACTATGTCGTTTCATTTACCCTGAATTTTGCAATGAAGAAATAAATGATTGTACATAGAAGACAATAGAAGACAGAAATATAACTATTTCTTCTGAAACAGTTGGTACATTTATGGAACGTCTGAAAAGTCTCTACGTAAATATTTATGTTAATAAAATTCTTTGTACATAATTTCTTTACGCAGTTCAAATTAATATTTAAAGAATGATTGTAGTGGAAAATTCAGATTAATAAAAACAAAAGAGGTTGATATATTAATGCAATACTAAAATGTTGCGTGAAATACTACGTGTACTCCTTGCAATCGAATTGATAAAAATCACTGATTTTTCAAAGACCACTGAAAATAACTGTGGACCTAGATTATTATAAAAAGAATATTTTGCAAAGGAGATGAGAAAATGTTGATTCTTGACCTCAAGACCAAAGACAGTTTATAAAAATGAAAGACAAAAACAAAGTCGCATTTCTGACCACAACAACATAAGATAAACAAAGATGGCTGGAGCTTATTAATTTCCAGAGTCGATAAAAATGATACTCGGAGTATTCGGGCACTTAACGATTGACACGAGATCAGCAGAATGTGTGGTTCGTTGAGCTGTCGATGCAGGCAAGGATAATGGAACGGCCCATTTGAGTACGAAGTTAGAGCACACCTCGATGAAGTTTGCTGTGCGCAACAATCTGGAATTAATTTCGGCGTGTGGCTGAACTTGAGGATGGAGTGAGCCCAAGAACTGCAGGAAACCGACTGACTTTATACGATCAAGATTAAAAGCCAGTCCCCAGTAAAAAGCAAGCATCGTGGATTCTTTTATCCTGATAAGACCGGCAATTTATCTTCAGCCCGTGCTTTTTCAACTGTTGCTTCGTGATCGAGGAAAAATATGAATTTCACTGGATGATAGATATTAATCTTAATTCGGTGTAATAAATTCATGCTTTCGTTGGCCTTGAAAGGGAAACCGTCCCAAACGCTAAATAAGATAAATAATAATTTTATGGCGTTTCAAGGTCAAGTTACATTAATATTGCGGTATACCTGTATTTGTTATTGTATACAGGCAGGGATATACTGCTTACTTTACAAAAACATGATGTATTATCAGAATACGATAAAACCTCATCCCAACTCACGCATGCAAATGTACAAGCAGATCCGTGCAGATATGATTCTTTACCAGAGAATCAAACTTTCCTATAATGGGCAAAAACCTGCAGAAAAAGTGTCAAAAGTGCCGAAGGGTGGATAACGAGGGTCTGAGGGTGGACAGGCCCCTAGCGAGCGAAAGCATCTACATAAATCTACATTTATTGTAGATAGAAGGTATATAAATTTTGATGTATAATACATCTTAAACAACAGATCAAATTTTCACGTTAATGTTCGAACATATACATACGTTCGGACTACACAGCTCCCAGTTGCCCAGCAGTCACATTATGGTGTGGGTCAACGCTACGTTACAAGCTTAACGTTAAAATTTAATAATTTTGTGTATATTGTTGAAAGCAGAATGTAGTATTACACGTTGTTGGTATGGAATCTCTCTAGGATACAATAAGTTGGTCACACTATTGCAATATGCATTCTTTTGTTTATCGTGTTGATTGTACTGCGAAGCACGTTGCCACGTGTCTTTACACGTCACTTAATATTAACCATTGCATTTTGTTAACTAGCATTTTTTCGTTAATAAATTATTCTTATTTCTATTAGCATGTGTAACTCTGTCACACGTGTAAGGAATTATATTTTTATTTACAAAATATTTACTGATACTTTCAAAACTAGGACCGCAAACATATTCGCCGTTAATATGAAGTCGTTCAACGAAAACTTTAACTCATGCTGGAACTTTGCAATTATTATTTTTTCACCGAATGTCAAAATTTTAGGGGGTGCGACTATGAAAAAGTAAAAAAAGTCGAGCTCTATAATTAAGGGCCATCCTAAAGGCTCGAAAATTCTAAGTACGGTGCATCTGAATGTCAAGCTGGTAGGTAATAATAAGAAAATAAAAGAACTTTTCTTGGTAACACCACTCCAATAAAATCCTGATAGAAATAAGACCTGCGAGAATAATAGAAAAATCTTGAAGTCAGATTTAAATATGAAGACAATGCAGATTATGCTTCAAAGAAATGAAGAGAAAACATAACTGAAATATCCGTTTAATTAACGATTACAGTTCATTAATTTTGAAAGTGGTGCAAGTCCACGTTATAAAACCTTCACTTTTTTCAATCAATACTCGAAACACTATTGAATAATGAAAATCTAAAAGAATTGTCTGTTAGTGGCAAAGTTGCACATGTTAATAGAAATAAGAATAGTTTATTAACCTCCTAGGCAGGGTTGCAGTTTACGTTGCTTCTCTGTACGACAGAGTTGGACACAAATTAGCCATGAACAGCACTACAATGTGTGACAATGCTGTTCTCTTAGAGAGTACATTGGAACGAAGATTTTATGATTAAATTACAATTTTTCTCAAAGATATGTTACATATACTTTAACTTTGTTAATTTACTTTTTTAGAAAATTCACAAAATATGTAATTTCCAAATGTTTCCAATATCGTGTATTAGTGCAAAGAAGTGCTCCCATGGTGCCTAAACTTGGCGTTACCTTTTATTTACATGTAATGTACTTTTGTGGGATTTGTTAATACTCGTATAAAACGTGGTGATGGCAAAAAGTGCGAATCAAAACATATGAAAAGAAACATTCGATTGAAACGGTGAGTGAGACAGTAGAGTGAGCCATGGCGCTATGTAATCTACGATGACATTCGCGAAAGCCACTATAGTGGACCGTCGTACAGAGAGATGATTCGTGAAAGCCACTATAGTGGCGCGTCGTGCCTAAGAGGTTAAATCTTATGCATAAACAAACGCAGTACTATGAATACAGTACTGTGAATATTGATGTAACTGTGTTAAACAAACGGCAGTGTTGACATGAGAAAGGAGATCGCTATCGAATTTTGATCGGCAAATTGTAAAATCGATCGCACGATATTAGAATGAAGGAAGAATAAAAGAGACCAGGGTCTCCAGGAACAAGTTGAATAATTTTGGGTGCGCGTTAACTGGCGTAATTTTCATTCGGCTAAGCGGTCATTACCGTTTAATGGCCGCCACTTTTCGTGTAGCTTCGTGCAAAGGGTCAAGTGAAAATTGCTTCCAATTATTCCGAGTAACGCGAACTGAAACGCAAAAATTGAAACGCGTTTTAATTTGCGTTGGAAACAGCGTCGAAAACAGAGAAACAAAAGCGAGACTATCAGCTTTTTAATAAAATAGCTCGAGAATGAAAGAGCATTGATTTTGAAATAACGTTTCGGCGAAAATTTTGCTCATCCCCTTGGCACTATTTTTCCTTTTTTTTTGTTTGCGTTCGTACAGTGCCGCTTTATTGGCGGAGAATCGAGTAAATGAAAACGAGTTGAACTTGGATCGAAATTTCGCGAGACGAGAAAAACGCATGGGAAATGAGTTCCCTTTATCTTCGGTTAGTTTCATTGAATACGGAAACTGGAAATATAGACGGAAGAATAACACGGAGGAAGTGATTCTCTATCTGTAGTAAGAAAAGCAAATGGAGATGGGACCGGTTGAATGAAAATTACTCGATAGAAACAAAGAACAACGGCGAAACGCGCGAATTTGATAAAACTAGGTTAATATTTACGTTATTGGCAGATATTGAAGGCACACCTGTTTTTAAATTGCTTACTGTAAATATGTTACATGTGTTATATGTTTAATTTGTTTATCCGATCAATAATTGATTATTCGATACCTGAACAATGCGTCATATTACACAGTTCGTTCTGAACGCGTTGAACGGATGGAATATCATTACTTGTTAATTACGTCGGTGCTTCATGATATATGCATCATTTTTATAAACGTTTAATGTGGGAGTAGGGAGTCATATTGCATGATTGGATATTATACAGATATTGAAATGTAGGGAATTGGGATTTAGAAATTTTTGGGATATAGATACCGGATATTTTTCCAATATGTATTATTTTTCAACAACAATACACGTAACTGAAAATAAAAATGCAGCACTTAAACATAAGTCAAACAGTACATTACACAAGAAAATACAATTATCTAATATTTCGTCGCTCCGCCATTTTGATTTACAATCCTAAACACCTAAAAATCAGCATCTACCGAGTAAAAAGTCGCTTAAATTGAAGTCAAGGTTTTCGTCCAACCACAAACAGGTACCCGAAGCATAAAACACTTAACCTACCCTTATTACCCGCCGTTTATTCCATACTACATCAAGTATCGATAAAATTAAACCAATCAAACACGCTCCCGTCGTATATTTTCAAAAAGATATCTCCCGAGTACAATTAGTCCAGCCACTGTAGTTAAAACTACTAAATAATTAATAGCTATTCAAAACTTGTTGAGTTTATCCGCCAACTGCGCCAAACTTCCTATCGTATTCTAAGATGGTATAATTTATTCAAGGTTTTTGATTGTATACCGAAATTTACGGTCACCGATGCTGTTCGGTTATTTAAATTCTCCAAAGTTCCGAAGTCGTAAAGTTTCAAAATTTCGCAGAAAAATCTTGAATATCTTAAATATCCCGCCGTCTTCGAGTTTTGATAACAATGTCAAACCAATTAAACCCGTGTTTGTTGCGTATTTTCAAGAAAGAAATCTCTCGAGTACGATAATTCGACTATCCACTGTAGGTTATGTTTCAGATGCCGAGGGTAAACGGGCACTTTTTTCGACTGGATGTTTTAAAAGTTCGCAACTGGGAGGCCATTGTTTGTCCAACACCGAGGGAAACCTCGGGTCGGGGCTTTGATTAACCCGGTGCCAAGAGGCGAAGCCCTTTTCGCGATTGTTTGCCATCCCTCTTCTCCTTTTCTCTTTTCGCCTTTCCAACGCGGCGTTTGTCGTTTCCGTTGTTGTCCCTGTCTTTCTTTTTTTCAGCCGCAACAGCCATTGATTCTTCTCCTTGGCTTTATTCCGTACTTTTTTTTTTCGCGTGTTTCTCTTTCTTGGTCGCTGTTTAGTTGCGCGTCTGACGAGATACTTCAATTAAGTTCGGTCGAGAAAGCAAGCGAAACTACTTTCCGTACGCATCCGGTCTATTTGTAAGCTACGCGAGACTCCGGTCCGTGAGCTGAAATTCATTTGAACCTGCCACGTTCTAGGAGAACCGATTGATTAGTTCTCGCCACTTCGAAACTGCGGGTCAGGAGTAATTTCAGCCAAAAAAGACCGAAAACTTTATAGCACTGATATTGCTTCATGGTAGTCATTTCATTTTATAGCGCTGATACTACTTTGTAGCAATTATGGTTATTTAAATACTATAGCATTGATGTTAATATAAATTCTATAACAATGATAATAACTTAAAAATTTTGCAGTATTGCTATTAATCTAAATGCTAAACTAATAATATTTTTGTAAACTCTACAGCAATGATACTGTTCTGTAATAACGTTATTGTCTGAAATTCTATAGCAATAATATTCATTTATACTTTATACAAATGGTGTTATTATGTACCACCATCATTATTTTATGTAGTGATATTATTCTATGGTGCTAAAATTATTTTATAGCAGTGATATTATTTTGAACAGTATAACCTAACCTAACCTCAATATTAGAGTAAATATTATACAATTAACTGTATATATTAATTAAGAAAAAAATAATAATAAAACGATTACATTAGTAATATTAATTCATGCTTTATTAATATATATTAATATATCAATTTTTTAAAAATATTAATATTACATTAATTTAAAAAAATTAATAGGGTAACGACAATATTATTGTTATAATGGTAAAATTAATGGAATTAATTCACGTTTATTAATATATACTTATCTTCAATACACCTACTTTCATTTTGAAAGAAATAAATGTAATTAAAATTTGTAGCCATAACTTTACCCTCTAACAATGACTTCAGCACATAACCCACACCGATACTTCCCTAAAGCAGTAAAACAAATTCTCACTCTTCAGTTAAAACACGAACCGTCTAACATTTCCCAAAACTAGAAATAAACACAATTTACGAAAACCATCACCAAACTCGTTCGAAAGTACTGCGCATTAACATTGCAGCTAAAATTCGTTATAAAACTTTTAAGCTGCACAAATAATGATTCTATTAAAAGTAATAATAATAACAACAAAAACAATAATAATTATTTTTAATAAACAGTGGCTTACGTCTAGACACTGTGGAACTGCACCCCTTATTTTCACTTAATATTATCGATATCATAGCAATTAAAAAAGTTTGATTTTTTTTTTAGGATCTTATCAAGTTTCCAAATAAATTTTCTTTTTACATGTGTCTGTTTTTTTTTACACAATTTTAAAACAAAGGTTAAACATTACTGCTAATAAATAATATTTATTATTTACTAAACATAAATATAATAACAAATATTATTTACTAAATATAAACATAATAATAAATATTATTTACTAAATATAAACATAATAATAAATATTATTTATTAACAAGTTAAAAATTAAAAAAAAACAAAAACCAAGCCTACTAAATATTTTTAAAACGCGACATTTCAACGTAGGACAAACTTCTCCATATTTTACCACTAATTAACTGATCACCTATTAATCAACAATCAATTGATATTCCATATGGGTAAACTTGCCTTCAGGTAGCTAGTAACAAACACGTCTAGAACCGACAATAGTTAGCTATGGGCACCCTATGACGTTAGTTTCACTTACCAGTAAACCTGGTGTAACTGTTCCAAAGTGAACGTCAAATTTAGCACCACCCTAGAATAAACGTTGTTCGTGGCAAAGCGGGATCTTGCTTGCACGTGACACCGCCAAGGGTTAAAATAACTAGGTTACCATAATTAGCAATTACACGATCAAAACTACGTTTCCGTTCTCTTTGCAACATCAATACCGCAAACTTTGTATATCATCGTTAGCTTTATGAACGTGCAAGTTACGTAATTAATTGCATTGTGTGTGTTTATATGATTTTTGTATATGGAAGTTTTATTTTAATAATTGTAAAATTTCTAAATTTCAGATTTTTAAATTCAGAAATTTCCAAGTTTTAGATCTGCAAATTCACAAATTATCAAAGCCTAAATTTCCAAATCACTGATTTGTAAGTTTACAAATTACCAAATTTCTAAACTTTCAAATTTCAGGTCTCTAAATTATCTAAATTATCAAATTTCCAAATCTCAAATCTGAAATCTCCAAATTACCAAACATCCAAATTCCTAAATTCCCAACTTAGAAATTCCTTGAATGTCTAAAACTCCAAATTTCCAAATATCATATCTCCAAATTATCAAATTACCAAACTTCCAAATATTAGATCTCCAAATTCCCAACTTACCAAATACCTAAATTTCTAAAATTCCAAATTTTCAAACACTTAAATTTCTAAAATTCAAAAATTCAAAATCTCAAATCTCCAAATTGCCAAAATACCAAATTTCCAAAACTCCTTACCCAAATATTTCTTCCTCCCTAATAAAAATCTAAATTCTAAACCTTCCAAATCTACTAAATTCTATACAATCTCCTCAAAAGCACAATTACAAAACATTAAAATTAATCAAAAACAGTACATTTTGTTTCACAAACGACTCGAAACGATAAAATTTCGCCGCACGTATAAACTACTTGTAAAATTGAATGATTTATAGAGCCGTGAACAAACAGGAAATATTTTGCGGAAAAATAGTAATACATACACAATGGAATTGAAAGACGTATAAAGTGAGGAGCACATACGCGGAAACGATACGGAAAAGTTGAACGCGTAAACTTGAAACCGGTTGCTGGCTGCGGTCTATGGATGCTCGATAGGAATTCCTGATATGTTCTTGTTTCTCATCGAACTTTCCGACTTCTCCTGTGTTCCGTCTTTTGTTCGTGTTTCAGGATGTGCTCCTGGCATGTCGTCCTGATATAAGCAATTCCTCTTTTCCGTCTCTTCCGCGTTATCGCCATTTTGTTCGTTCTTCTGTTACATTCTTGTCGGTTCAATCCTCTGTGGTATTAATCTATAACGTCAAATTTGGGGCTTTAAGGTTCCTAGGATTATAGACAATATTATTATGGTCTATAGACAATTTTGTATAAAATTATGGGTGTACCGAATTGACCGACGTGTGCTTTGGATGAACGAAAGGGGGAGTCAAATATCAAATGGTATCGCATCAACCTATTACTTTCGATGTTAATGAAAAATTTTCAGCATAATACATAGAATTCTGTCTATTCATAACTAACACAACCGTTTTCTTTGTAACTATCGTTGTACTGCCCTCGACCTGAATATCTACAGGGTGTCCCATATGTATAAAACACATTATTTTATAAACTGTAGCTCACGTTTACTTTAACCTCGTTCTACTTGTTTCCACGCGCTGCATACGAACATGATTTTCATTTTTGCTGGAAATAACAAGCTGTCGAAATATTCGCAAACAACTTTCTTACCGATACAAAGAATTTTACTTAAGAGTGGACCTATAACACGGTCACAAGCATAGCTGTCTTCTGTTTGTGTACGATGAATTTGTGAATTTGCCACTTATACATATACGAATAGATAACATTTCAGTTCGTCTACAAATATTGGACCACGACATGATTAGGTTAGGTTATATTTTCCGGTGAGGGGTCTCCCGCTTTAAAGCACGGCGATAATTGCTTTGGAATAGTGAAAGTATTTTATCCCGCTTACCAAGAATGCAAAATATACTAATGCAATGGGTAATGCATCGGTGAAATTCTTAGTGGGACACCCTATACATACCGAGGTCGTGGTTCCCTACTATGTCATCGGTTGATCGTCACTTGACAATAGTTACTACAGAAGATGGTTATGTTACGTACAGGTAGAATTCTGTGTATTCTGTCAAAAATTTTTAATTACTATCTCCGAAACTAATAAGCTGATACCGCTTGATATTTGCCCCTCTCCCCCCGGAATGAGTACGTCCACCGGAGCACTTTGGTACTATATCCCAATTTTATATAAAATTTTTAAATTTCATTTACAATTTCATCTCATCATCTCTCGCTCGTTGACAGTGATGACTACTACAGAAGAATAGTGTTACGTCTGTACCGGAAGAATTCTGTGTATTATAATCTGAAACTAATACAGCATGATATTTGAGATCATCCCTCTCCCCTTCGCCCCCTACATCCCTCCACCACGACGGTACTATTCTATACCAAATTATAAAATTTTATTCGTTATTTCATCGCAACACCATACCCGGGTCCGAAGGTGTTAAAGACCGTTCACGATCAGAAAATAGTGCTGCTCCTCGATGTTTGGAAACTGTCGAGGCATCAGGTTGAAAAAGTAGCTCGATATTTTCACGTCGCTAGACTACGGCAATTAAGCAAGGTGCTCAGGTAACCGCAACAGATGCTCGCAAGCTTCCGATTTTCGAGGTCTCGTTCGGGCATTTCGCCCGGGGATGGTGCTTTTAAGCGTTTCACGAGCGTCGGCGAAGATACCGTTCGTCGTTTGCATCCATCTTCACCATTCGGGCAACTTATTGTTCGCGACGCCGATGGAGGAACCTTTTTTTCCGTGGTTCTGTTTCCAACGGATGCACCGACGCTGAGATATTTCAGCAATTCCTCTTGCAGTTAACGGTTCCCGGGCACGTTTCTTGCCCGCGCGAGCCTGTCTCCGGGACGAACCAATGACTCGAAGAAACAACTTATTTCGCGGCGGAACTCGGATCCACGACGTGAGTGCACTTCTTCCTCTTCAGACTTTTGTGAGCGTTTGAAGAACTTGAAGAGGGAGGATGTTTCCGTGAAATGAATCCTTTGATGCTTCCGACGTTGTTGCGTTTGAATAAAACTGTTATGGAACCTGTACTTATTATGGGATAAATAAGTACAGTGACTTATTAATATTCAAAATATCTGGTTACAATCGTTTTATGATAATAACTGATATCGAAGTGTGCTCTACATCTTCCTTAACAGCTGTATGCTTGTAAACATCATTAAAGCTGCAGAAGTATAAGCAAGAAATGTTGATAAATATTAAATGTTGGAACATTTTTGCGACGTAAAATTTTTCTATTGTATCATTTGTTATATGACAAAATAATTAGTTTGAATATATCAAATTTGGAGTATTGCTACAAAAGAAAAAGTAATATGTTGATTTAATTGTATACAAATGAAGGGAATAGTAATAGAGACTAGTGTCCGAGTATTAATAAGAGACACTATAATTGGAATTAAGAGTTTATAGTCCGCCATTTTGAATTCAGTACTATAATAAAATATTAGGGTAAGGTTTATTCATGAATTACTTAGAACAATGGACTGTCTATTATTTTATTTCTTTAGGTTACATTCAAGTTCATTTTGAGTCGATACAAATGTAACAAGTTTATTGATAACGTTGACTATGAAAAGTAAATGACCTTGAAAATTAAACGTATGCGCAGTCGATAACGAAAAGTGATAAACATGCGCAGTAAACATTACATAACTAATATACTCGAATAAAAGTATAATAATTTTACTGCGCATAATTATTATGTACATCTAACGACTGCGCATATACTTTACATGCAAGGTTAATTTTACAAAAATTTAACTAAAAATATTACTTAATGTTGTTCTCTACATTTTGTATATTTGGTGATATTGTAGTTAAAAAGTCTCTTATATTGTAGTCTTAAAAATTGTAATTATTATAAAAGTGTAATAAATATCTCTAGGTTAATATTTGATGATCGGAAGTCATTTCGTGGAATTCGTGAGAAATAGGAACTATTTGCGCCAGAAATCCCACACTTCCGCGATTTTTCTCAATATTGGGTTCCAGACGTCCCTTAGGCTCGCGCCCAGCCATTTTTCTGTGACATGCACCTTCAGACGTCCATTTTGTTTTAGTCTCTTGCACCACCAGATGCTCTTTGTTCTCGGCTTTTTGCTTCAGGGTACGTCTTCCCATTTTCTACACTTAGTTATAGGCGTCCACTATTTTTCTTCGAATTCTCATTCTCTTTCTTCCGTTTCACTAGATTTTCATTACTGATTTTGTCATCTTAAGTTATTACAATAATTAAATTGGTAATATCTCTTTTTTCGTTGTGTTCTCGAGATATAGGATCTAGGGATTTTATGTTCACATTCGTTAACCTCAAAAGCTATAGACTCTGAATTCTAGGATTTTCTATATTATGTTTCTAGAGATTTTAGGGATTTAGAATAAAAATATCTTGCGATCTAGGGACATAGGATAAAAGAATCTATTGATCAAGAAACCTGATAGTTTAGGATTTCAAATTTTTAATGTTTTTATAAAAGTTTTAAGAATTTTATCAACTTTTAGATTTATTACTACCTTTCTA
Source organism: Megachile lagopoda (assembly GCA_036983795.1). Classification (NCBI taxonomy): domain Eukaryota; kingdom Metazoa; phylum Arthropoda; class Insecta; order Hymenoptera; family Megachilidae; genus Megachile; species Megachile lagopoda. The sequence continues at coordinate 11,551,438 of CM072797.1, read as the reverse complement.
TATATTCTAGAACCCAGTGGCTTAAAAATCTAGGGATTTGAAGGTAAAGAATTCCACATTTCGTATGTTTCTATTATTATTTATCAAGTGTCTAGGGATTCTGTTGATTTAGGTTTAAAGACAGGAATCCTATGGAACTAGGAGACTGGAGCTCTATCTAGGGATTTTTGTCAAACTTCTAGGGACTTCATAAACCTATGTTCTAAAATTATAGAGTCCGAGGGCACTAGAGTTCTAGATTTCTGTGTTTCTAGTGATTTCTGTTAAATTATTAGAGATTTTATGAATCTAAAATACATAGCTTTAAAAACCCAGGGACTTGAGGTTCTAGAAATATGAATTTTAGGGTTTTTATTAAATTTCGTGGGACTCTAGAAACCAAGAATGCCATTCACAAAAAAATGATGACATTCCTTAGAATTTAGTATAATTCCCTAGGATACACGCTTACTGATCAAACTTTGGTCTTATTCTTCAGAATTTACTGTAATTCCCTAGAATTTAGTCTCATGCCTCAACAATGGTCCTATTCTTAAAAATTCGGTATAATTTCCTAGAAGTTACTGTCATTCCCCAAACTTTGGTCTTATTCTTCAGAATTTACTGTAATTCCCTAGAATTCAGTCTCATGCCTCAACATTTGGTCCTATTCTTAAAAATTCAGTATAATTTCCTAGAAGTTACTGTCATTCCTCAAACTTTGGTTTTATTCTTCAGAATTTACCGTAATTTCCTAGAATTCAGTCTCATGCCTCAACATTTGGTCCTATTCTTAAAAATTCAGTATAATTTCCTAGAAGTTACTGTCATTCCTCAAACTTTGGTTTTATTCTTCAGAATTTACCGTAATTCCCTAGAATTTAGTCTCATTCCTCAACATTTGGTCCTATTCTTAGAAATTCAGTATAATTCCTTCGAGGTTACTGTCATTCCTCAAATTTTGGTCTTATTCTTCAGAATTGACTGTAATTCCCTAAAATTTAGTCTCATGCCTCAACATTTGACCCCATTCTTAAAAATTCAGTATAATTTCCTAGAAGTTACTGTCATTCCCCAAACTTTGGTTTTATTCTTCAGAATTTACCGTAATTCCCTAGAATTCAGTCTCATGCCTCAACATTTGGTCCTATTCTTAAAAATTCAGTATAATTTCCTAGAAGTTACTGTCATTCCTCAAACTTTGGTTTTATTCTTCAGAATTTACCGTAATTCCCTAGAATTTAGTCTCATTCCTCAACATTTGGTCCTATTCTTAGAAATTCAGTATAATTCCTTCGAGGTTACTGTCATTCCTCAAATTTTGGTCTTATTCTTCAGAATTGACTGTAATTCCCTAAAATTTAGTCTCATGCCTCAACATTTGACCCCATTCTTAAAAATTCAGTATAATTTCCTAGAAGTTACTGTCATTCCCCAAACTTTGGTCTTATTCTTCAGAATTTACTGTAATTCCCTAGAATTCAGTCTCATGCCTCAACATTTGACCCCATTCTTAAAAATTCAGTATAATTCCTTCGAGGTTACTGTCATTCCTCAAATTTTGGTCTTATTCTTCAGAATTGACTGTAATTCCCTAGAATTTAGTCTCGTTCCTCAACATTTGGTCCTATTCTTCAAAATTCGGTATAATTTCCTAGAAGTTACTGTCATTCCTCAAACTTTGGTCTTATTCTTCAGAATTTACTGTAATTCCCTAGAATTTAGTCTCACTCCTCAATATTTGGTCCTATTCTTAAAAATTTAGTATAATTTCCTAGAAGTTACTGTCATTCCTCAAAATTCGGTCGTACTTCACAGAAATATAGTCTCATTTTCCACAACTCAGTGTTTTCGCTCACTCCAATCTCCAATATTTCTATTCTAAAAAATATACATCAACGAAATTCTCCAAAAATAGCGAAACCGTACTATGTTTGCCGCGTTCACGGACGCAAATTGTCGCGCGCACTAAATCGTGTCCCATTTACTAGAATTCGATTCTTAAATTCGAACTTTTAATTTATTGCCGTACATTTCACATTATAAACGCGATATTAATGCGGTGGCGGGATTTCCGTTTACTTTCGGCCCTTTTCAATGGCCGATCGTAAACAGTAGTGAGCGATAAAATATTTTGGCGGAACAAAGGAGGGAGATACGTCGATAAAAAGGGACGGTTGCGTGTTTCAGTACCGAGAGTGGAGATCGTCGACGAACACGGTGCCACGGCAGGTGACAAATTCTACAAAGCGGGCAGCACGATAGAATTGAAGTGTGTGGTCAGCAATATACCGCAACCCACCGGGTACGTTACGTGGCGGCACGGATCCCGAACGCTAAATTACGACACCACTCGTGGAGGAATCAGGTGAGTCTCGAACATACGATTTAATGGCACAGAAATTGATTTCGCTGCTAGCTACCCTCCAGATATAATTCCCGGGAAATTCCAGCCATTATCGAACAGTGAAATCGAAATTACGCCTCTGGTCTAACTTACGTACGACCGCCATTTCTAAATTTTGCCACGATGCACATATCCTCGGTTTCTTATTCACCCGTTAAATGCCGAATTTTTATTTTCATTTTATCGCATGTGTCGAATACTTTTACAAGTTATAACATTGGACGAAAGTAATGTTGAAAACTGTAAATGTTTATACACATTTTTATATAGAGTGCTTTTTAAATCGTACTATAAAAAATTAAACAACGTGGAGAATAAGTAAAATATATGCAATCTTTGTTGGTATGTGGCTTTATTTTTACAAAAAATTGAATTTGAACATTTTTTAAGTATTGAAATGTTTGTTTACTGCGTAGAAAATGATAAAGTCAACAAATTTCTTAATTCTGCATCCCCATATTTAACCTTAATCTAAAACCCTCCTCTCAAACCTCGATAATTACCTGCGCTCGGGGCTCTAGAAGGAAAATATCAAGATTTCACAATAATGAGACAACCTAAAATTCTAAACATATAATTTTCACCGGTGACACAAATCATTATTTGAACGTATATAATTATTTCTAAAAGCAACTATTATACATATTTAAATATTATATATCTATATATATCTGAGTTCAATTTCGTATATGTCGTGTCACGGAAAAACTGAATATTTTTTTCACGAAATTTCGTACGGAGGGATATTCAATACTGTAGATGGTTAGGACAGGTTTTGTGGTGATCAAGATTGAAGAGTACCACAAAAGTCACTTTAACCACAATTTCAGAACGAATTGTACATTCTCTGTTACGTCGAACGCACAAAGAATATTAGTTCATGGAAGAGATCTGCGATAGTTACAAGTTATTCAACCAGCTAGATTTCAAGAATTAATTGGCTGTGAAATTTTACCATTTCTAATATTCTGATTTAGACAAAATTTTTTTAAATATTTCAATCATTACAAAAAATAAAAAATAAAAATAAATTAGATAATAATTACATCAATACGTTACCTCTTCTTCAAAAATAAAGCATGCGAATTTCATGAATTCTTATTGAATCATGCAATATTTATCTTTAACTCTATGAAGAGGGTAGTTTGACATAATCCTATTGCACGAGATAAAAAGAAGATATATAAAAGTATATATTCAAATCCCCATTTGGGGATCAAATGGGTTAAGGATAACAGTGGGATATTATTGAATCACACGGATTTTATGAGGACACTTTATTTTGCGCTTCTGTATGTACTGTTGTCAACCCACGAGTTGGCGCGTGAAGAGGCTGACATGTTTAGAAGAGCTACTCCAATTGGTCAGAATAGAAAAATGCCCACCTCACACGTATTTTCGGCGGTACAATTGGCTCTCGCGGTCAGGCACACCAATTAGGAGAAAAACAATGATAGTCGGCAAACGTCTCTCAAGTGAGTGAGATAGTGCTTGCGCGAAAGCAGTTGTTATTGTCATTGTTATTCTTATTTGTCTGTATGTAACGCAGGAAGTGTTCACGGTGCGATAGAGCTTCTTTTACTTTGAGTCGATCACGCGCCAACTCGTGGGTTGATTACGGTGCTGTTGCTGTTCTTTAGTCATGCGCCCTTCCTGTATTCACCGAGTTTCTCTCAATAGTCCTCCACCGTTCTTAAATATAATTATTTACTTAGCTTCCATTCCACGTGTCTTTTATTTCACATAACGCCTTCGACAACTGTAAGAGTGTATTACGAAGCAATAATCGAATTACACTAGAGCACTTTCACGAGTTCATGAATGGTAGAATAGTCTTCCATGATAATAGAATTCACGGTGGGGATAGAGTTTTAACTTTGGGTCGATCATGCGCCAACTCTTGGGTTGACATCTGTACTCTATTCTCTAAAGAAAGTGTACGAAAGAAAAACGCATGCGTACCACTGCTCAGCAGATGGCGCATACAAAATTAGATTAAAAAGGAGGAGGGAAAAGGGGTGAATCTAATGATCTAACAGATATCAGCCATTTTAAACATAATTTCCATTTCGTTCCTTTTTTCTCCTCTGCGAAAACACAAATGTTATGCGCATTTACGTGCTCGGAACTGTACAATATAGCACACAGAGAGCGCGCTTATTAAGTTATGTGCACTATTTATTTTGCAGACAATTTGTTTTTATACTCGAGCAACGTTTCGTTTAAATTTTACTTGATAAATATTTTGTTTGAATTTCCCGCCTTGTGTAAACAGTGCTGTGAATGTTTGCCATCTTGATTTGTAGTTCTTAGGGAATTTTTGATATCTTTATTAAATTATTAATATTTATATTAGGATTGAATTTTTAATATTTATGTTATTAATAAATTGTCAATTTTTATTTTATTATTCAATTGTCCTTATTTATGTTATTATTAAATTGCCCATATTTATATTGTTATTGTTGTTGTTCTGCATTGTTAATATTTATTTTATTATCCAATTAATTAATCCAACAATTAATTTTTTCTATAATTCGTCTAATTTTTTCCTATTTTGATATATTCAATAATAAATCTAAATTTCCATAATTATAAAAATTAAACATATTTATGTAATAATACGTTGTATATGAACTTGAGTTTCTTAATTTAATATAAAATAAAATAACTTAACACAACATAAGAATATAAAATCGAGTAACCTTAACGTAAAGTATATTCAACAAAAACGTTTAATTTACAGTTTAATTCTTATGAATGACAATGTTTTATAAATACATATTCGTTAAAAAATATTCATGAATTTTATCGCCGATCAAACGCGACGAATATTGAATCCTTCGATCTATGAATAATAACGAGTCGTACAAAAATTCGAGTTTCACGAAAGTCAGTCCTCATTAGACGAAATCAGAGCCGGGTAGTTTTTTTTTACGAAGTTACAAGAGGTAGCACAAAGTTTCGTTCCGAGATTGGAGAACTTTCGAGCTACTCTAAACTGGTATTGTAAATGTGAATTTCTAGTTAAACTTCAGATGATCGCTGTTGAATCATGGCCGCGATTGTTAGCGTTTGTTAGCCACGAATAAGTGTCTTTGATTAAAATGCAATCAAGCTAAGGTTAATGGAAGCTCTTCGAGGTTTCCGAAACAAAATTTAATATTTATGAAACGTGGTATGCATATAAATATGCAGATAGACTGCGTTTAATTTTAGACGGATGATACTGCAGAATAAATTAGAACAATTTTATTACTACAATTCATATTGTTTAGTAATTATTTGTGATACGGTGGACTCTACTTATATTGCCACTTTTGACATCGATTTATAATTTCCATCCTAATATCTATGTTTCAGAATTGCTAGAACTTTAGAATTTTCTGTATTTTAAAGTTTATGTACTATACTCACGCTCTATCCTTGTGCTCTACAATTTCACACATTCTATCATTTCTGCGCTCTAGAATTCCCAACACTCTCAAATTTGCACCCTCTAGAATTTTTCCAATTTTGCAATCCTGATGCTCTAAAATCCCAATGCTCTAGAACTGGGAAGCTCTAATTGGTTAGAGCACTAACACTCTAAAATTCCCACTCTCTAGAACTTCCATGTTATAGAATTCTCATGCTATAAGGTTCCCTCGCTATAGAGTTGTCATATTATAAAATTTTTGCGCTTTAGAATTCCTATACCTCAAAATACTCACGCTCTAAAATCCACAAGCTTTAGAGTTCTAACGCTCTAAAATGTGAACTATCTACAATTTGATGCTCTAGAAATCTTATGCTATAGAATTCTTATGGTTTCGAAAGTTCCCTTGCTCTAGAATTCCCATAGTCTAGAACACCAATGTCCTAGAACAAGTGTCGGCAACCTTTCTGGAGTTAAGAGCCATTTTCCCGATGTGATAAATTATTTTTTTAAAGAGCCAAATATAAGTACATACATCGGTATGTATTAGAAAAAATAATATATCTGCTGTGAAACATGTATTGATTGTGAAATCAAAACATTCTATTTTGCGTAGTAACAGAACATATAGAACGTATTAAAGAAAACGGAAACACTTTTTGGTTTTGAGTGTGGCGTCGGTGAGTGTGGAGAGCAAGGTTAGCTAAAGCTAGGTTTACATGCATGCGATCTGCCGCGCATTTTGATGCGTGCGCAGGATTATTATATTTGTTTGGCAATTGCAATATTGCAGTTAATTTTTCAATATGTACTATTAAACTACTCAAGAGCCACAAGTATGATTCTACTGAGCCACATGTGTAACATGCGTTCACATATCCCCAATTTATTTATTTTTCTACTTTAGTTCAAATTTAAATATTAGTGACCATCGAACGTCCGCAAACCTAGTGTTAATCTGAGATCACAAATATTTAAGTTTCTAGAACCCAGAAATTCTAAGATCGTAATTGAATTTCCTCGAGAATTGTATATGAAAACGAAAAGAAATGATACGTTACCTCGTCATAAACCGGCAAAAGAGACACACGATTAACGTTCCATCAGGAAACGTCAAAGGGCTTTCGTTGAAATACGAAATTGACAAGAAGGAAGTCGCCTTGGCGTGACAGTGAACGCATTAAAACGTGAGATGCATGGCCGCGAATCGATTTATCGACGGATCTGATGGTGATCGAAAGGCGTGCCAGTGGCGAAGGCCGATAGTAACCGAACGAAGCTATTTAAAATTCATGAATTCTGTCATATCTATAACCAATTAGGTCACACACGTTGGCGATCAACGTCTGCCGGTTCACAGAACTATAATGAAAGCCTCTCAAAATTCAACGAACGTTCCATTCTTTATCGAAGCAATTAGAATCTACCATGCAGCCTGCATAAACTATCGGCCGGACGAAAACGGTATTTGAATATTGCCTATGCGGTCAGATGTTGCAACATATTGCTCTATTTTAATAAAAGAAGAGAAGAAGAATAACGAAACACGGAGGAGAAATAAAATTGTCCGATATTCCTATAAATATTAACTAATATCAATAATTCTTCGATATTTCTATAAATATTAATTGTCTCTACTATATTATTATTGCTTAACATCAAGATATTTCATTGTGGTTCAACTTTAATAGAATTATAATTTTAAAAAATTATATTAATTAATTAAAAAATACTACAAGAATAGCAATATATTATAGTATTATTATTAGTAATATTATTCCTAACATTAGTATACTACTGTTAGATTTTAATAAAATGGAGTGTAGGATTTAGAACATGATTCTAGAGTGAAAAGTTTTAAGAGCAACGAGATTTTAGAGTGAAGTTTTCTTACAGCATAGGAATTTTGTAACCTGAAGGTTCTGGAGCAGTGGTCGGCAACCTGCGGCTCGGTAAAATCATACTTGTGGCTCTTAAGTAGTTAATAGTACGTATTGAAAAATTAACTGCAATATTGCAATTGCCAAACAAATATAATTATCCTGCGCACACATCAAAATGCGCGGCAGATCGCATGCATGTAAACCTAGCTTTAGCTAACCTTGCTCTCCACATTCACCGACGCCACACTCAAAACCAAAAAGTGTTTCCGTTTTCTTTAATACGTTCTATATGTTCTGTTACTACGCAAAATAGAATGTTTTGATTTCATAATCAATACATGTTCCACAGCAGATATATTATTTTTTCTAATACATACCGATGTATGTACTTATATTTGACTCTTTAAAAAAATAATTTATCACATCGGGAAAATGACTCTTAACTGCAGAAAGGTTGTCGACCCCTGACCTAAGACATTCCTTAGCTTCACGAAAGTTGACATATATTTTTATAAAAATTTCTTAATAAGTATTTAAAATAAGAGACCTATGATCCGTCATTTTAACAGGTTCCATAAATGTAGTGTTAAATTCTCTTGCTGCGCATTCTTTATGCCTTAGAATCGCGGCGATTTGGAATCTGCTTGCTCTAGAATTTTCGTGCTCTAGAATCCTCATGCTCTAGAATCTCTATGGTTTGTATCCCGCATGCTCTAGAATCTTTACATGTTAAACTTGCAATTTAAAATTTCTGCACTCAGGAATTTTCACGCTCTTATTTCTATAGTTTGTAACTTGTACGCTCTTCAATCTCCACGCTTTAGAATTTCCACGTTCTAGCCTTCACGCTTTGGTATTCTCACGCATATGTGAATTTTTTATCTTTTTACATTTCCAAATTTCTAAATTATTTCAGTTTTCAAACTATACATTCCTCAATTTTTTAAATCCGCAAATTTGTTCTTTTAGAAATTTTCAAGTCTCGGAGGTCTGAAATCTCCACATTTCGAAAATCTCAAATTTAATCAATTTTCTAAGTTTTCCAAAGGAGGTATTTAAATTTTCAGATTTCACAAATATGGAGATATTTAAATCTTCAAGTTCCAAATTTCTAAATATTTAAATCTTCAAGTTCAAAATTTCTAAATATTTAAATCTTCAAGTTCCAAATTTCTAAATATTTAAATCTTCAAGTTCCAAATTTCTAAATATTCAAATCTCCAAGTTCCAAATTTCTAAATATTCAAACCTCCAAGTTCCAAATTTCTAAATATTCAAATCTTCAAGTTCAAAATTTCTAAATATTTAAATCTTCAAATCTCCATATTTCTAAACATTAAAATCTCCAAATCTCCACATTTTCAAACATAACAATTTTCAAATCTCCAAATACTAGTCGAAACTCCGAACCCTTGAAATTTCCAAATTTCTGTATTTCTAAATCTGCCAATAAAAAAGTCAGCAAGTATTAAACCACTTCCTCTATAATTATCAAATTATCCCCATGGAAATCGCATTTACTCCGCACTCTATAACCCAAGCTACTCCGCACTCTATAACAGCTACCCACAAAATCCACCCTTACACACCACTCATTGCGAACCACTGCTCTACAACTCTCCGATAACGTTTAACGCAATAACCAAAACGGGCAGAACAAGCGAATAAAACAATTTCCTTTCTCAATTACCCGCAATTGAGAAGTGCATTCATCTCTAAAATGTGTTTTACTTTCGGTTCAAAGTAACTAAAAATCGTTTCCCGCTGGCCGAGGATCAAAGCGAATCAACGTAACTCGTCTTGCGGACTAATTGAACTGCTGCGTAACGAACGCGCGTATGAAGCACGCGTTCACTAAAACAAAACAAAAGAAAATGTACTGTTGTTTTATTTCACGGAATTATTTGACCGTCCGTTCACGAGTTGACGTTGAAAAAGCAGCAGTTTTATTTAATGGAATACCAGCCGTGGGAAAAAGCATGGCAACAGGAATCTGGACCATTTTCTGAATCCTTTGACTGGAGCACGCATTCGAACGCAAAGTTTGACAGAAACAAAGCGCAGAAAAATTCCGGATTCGTCGGAAATTTTCGATGCTCGCTTACACGATAGCATTTCGGTCCGCGTCAAAAGGTTAAACGGGATCGCGAAATGCTACTCGGTCTTTTAATCGCGAATTATTTCCGATCGAACGCGTGCTCGAACGGGAGAAAAAAGAAATCGAAGAATTCCCGCCACGCCATTAGGTCGTGTGTCGTTAATGAAGTTTGAAATGAATGCGGGGTTGATATTGATCATAGCCGGATTAAAGGTGAATAGAGCTCGGCAAATAAATTGCAAATCCCGGATTCGAACTGGTGGAAACGTTAAATCGAGTTTTGCGTATAGCGTCGGCCAGACAACGAGAAAAAAAAAGGTTAATAAGTTCGTGTATGCATCGACGACGAAATGAAAAATGGAATTTTGCCGAACGACATCGCGCGTGACAGCCGCATCCAGAAATAAACGTTCGAAAATAACTGGATTTGAATTCGTTTCGAGTTCGGCTAGTAACCCGCTAAATAATTTCCTGTTTGATCCTCCATTAGTCTTCCGCTTCGATCTTATTACCGATTGATACCTCTGTATATTCTCGTCTGCAAACCTGTATCGGCGCTTGTCTATAATTCACTGCATAACCATAGGTCTCCCACGGGATCACTGTACCAGGTATTCGACCATTTCTGAGAATCTCTGGACTTCCATAATGTAATTCTATGCAGTTCCTTGTCGCAGCTTTGTGCCAAGTATGAGAGCCAACAATGCCACTCTGCCTCCTTAATGTACCCTTAATTTACTCGGTTAGTCCTGTCTTAATATAGCAGCGGCTCTAAAGGCTAAGATTACTCGCGTCTTACCGGATTAACGTCGATCGCCCTTTTAGTTCCTCAACTTAGCGCTAATGAAGATTCGAACCGCCGTTGCTTCTCGGATTTTAATTAACTCGAAGCGTTAACCCTCGAGCTTCGATCCTTTCAAGGGGTCAATTTGCAATTTATCTTAAGAAATTATACTGATACAAATAATTTTTTATCTATAAATAATTGAACTACAGCAAATAATACTGTTATAAATATTTGTTAGACTGCAGCAAATTATACTACTATAAATAATTGTTTATATACAACAAATAATACCACTAATAATAATTGTTAAACTATGAACTAATAATACTACTATAAATAATTGTTTATATACAACAAATAATACTACTAATAATAATTGTTAAACTACAACACATAATGCTATTGTGAATAATTGCTAAGCTATAATAAATTGAACTACTATAAATAACTTTTAAACTATGAACTAATAATACTACTATAAATAATTGTTAAACTATAAATTAATAATACTACTATAAATAATTGTCCAACTATAGCAAATAATACTACTATGAATAATTATTAAATTGCAGCAAATACAAGTACTATAAATAATTGTTAAATTGCAACAAATAATACTACTACAAATAATTGTCAAGCTATAGCAAATAATACTAGTATGAATAGTAGCTAAACTATAATAAATAATATTACTATAAATAACTGTTAAACCACAACAAATAATACTACAATAAATAATAGTACCATAAATAATTATTAAGCTACAGCAAATAACACTACAGTAAATAATTTCTAAATTGCAACGAATCATACTGCTAAAAATTGTTAAACTAAAATAAATAATACTATTATAAATAACTGCGAAACTACAACAAATAATACTACTATGAACTATATTATAAATAACACTGGTATAAATGGCGTGCTGTTAATAAATAATTGCCATCTTTTATATCTTGATATCAATCTTACCACATCCGTTTATTCAAGTATCTCCTCCACGATATTGATCATTTTAATTTAACCATCCGCGGCAATCAAGAGTTTCAAGGAAGTTATTAATCGCAAAATTGTGTCGTGACGTTAGTCGCCAACTTTCCATTCACGAACCGGCAATTTTAAATGTTTAAAGTAGTTGGCGAAGTAGAAAGCTTTCTATTCGCCATTCTACGCCGTAAACTCAAGTTAACAGCTTTCAGTCCTAATTGCAAAATTAAAGCATAATTTCGTCTCGACGAGGCTACCTCGTTAATACCACTCTGGGTACGGATAGAATTTCAGTTCAGATAATACTTTATGCGTCAGAAAGTGTCCGCGCATAGTCGGTTCGGTGAACCGTTGATTTTTTATTCATTCGCTTATAATAGATTCGGTCATTTCTAATCGGCTCAGTGGTTCGCGGACCCTCGATTCGTTCATATTCACTCGATTTACTGACTTATAGTTTGCTCCACTTCGTAGACCAACCATATGCTTACTCTTTGAATGAGAAACGCTATTAGTCGGCTTTTAATCGGTTTGATAGTCCACTTATCACACGTTCACTCACCTCTCTAGAAACGCTGCTACCATTTGATTGATCAGCTTGTTTGATTAACTTGGCGATTAGTTATATGCTTGTCTATTGACTTCAAAACTGATCTAGTCCACATTCAGTCGATTTAGTTGCTTCTAGTCAATTCAACGATTCAGTTACACTTGAATCGTTCGCTTCTAGTCGGTTCTTTTGCATCTAGTCGATTTATCCACATCGAGTCGGTTCATTTATGTCTAGTCGATTCGTCCACACCTGCTCACTTCAGCCACATCTTGTCGGTTTGTCTACACGTATCTAATCGATTTGTCCATATCCGGTCAGTTCGTCCACATCTACTTGGTTCATTCATACCTAGTTAGTCTATCTACATCTACTTGGTTCGCTCATATCCAGTTAGTCCATCTACATCTACTTGGTTCACTCATATCCAGTTAGTCCATCCACATCTACTTGGTTCGCTCATATCTAGTTAGTCCATCCACACCTGCTTGGTTCGCTCATATCTAGTTAGTCCATCCACATCTACTTGGTTCGCTCATATCTAGTTAGTCCACCCACATCTACTTGGTTCATCTACATCTTGTCCGTTCGTCCATATTTAGTAAATTCATTCACATCTAGTCTGTTTGTCCACATCTTGTCGATTCATCCATATCGAGTCGGCTCATCCACATTTAGTCTATTCGTTTATATCTAGTCACTTCATCCATATCCAGTAAGTTCGTCCACATTTTGTCTGTTATCCATACCTAGTCAATTTATCTACATCATGTCAGTTTGTCCTTATCTTCTCAATTCATCCACATCTTCGTCCACATCCAGTCGATTCGCCCAAATCTAGTCAGCTCATCTACATCTACATCTAAACACTTGATTCATCCACTATCAGCCTGTTTAATTGTCCCTAGTCGGTACAGTCATCCAGTTCATAGTCAGCTAACCGCTAGTTCACTCTCTACTTAAGAAGTACTTCAGATCAGCTCGTAGTCAGCTTCTTGGCCCATTTCCTATACGTTTATCCGCGATTCCAATCCATATCTAATCGATCCAGTCTGCTTCTAGTCGATTCGGTGTTCTATTCCACGTTCCACTTCATAATCCTCTCATCCGCTCGCCGTCCGCTTAACAGTCCACTCCAACTGTCTCCCCCCAACTTTCCAACACTACCAATCCATTTCACAATCCGCTTCTTGCATTTGTACCGCATGGGAAACGCTTCCAGTCCGCGCTCAGTCGGCTCGGTGTTCATTGCCCGCGACCGATCCACTTTCCGTGATTCGCGCATTTCATTCCCCATTTTCCACCTCCTTTTCATCCATTCGCAGTTTTAAAGCGAATAGCGGGAAAAAATCGCCGGGAATCCGTGATAATTAATGCAATGCGTCTGCCTCTTTCTCTGTTGCCGCATTCCTTTGGACGAAGACAAAATCTGTCGGGCGTATCGTTGAAAATTTAATCATCTCCAAAAGCGTTCGATTATTGTGCCGCAACACGTGACGCACAAACCTGTTCTCTATTCACCATTGTCGAAAGAGGGAGTGAAGGGGTCCTGAATAATACATACCGCGTTTCCAATAAATTCGCGAAAAAGAGACGCGACCGTAGCCGGATTTCAATTATCAGCCACGTATCGGCAGTTGTACGCTCAGTAATTCTTATGAACAGGGATCCCATGGATTCTTGGATGACAGTTTGACGTTTATGAACACAGCCGCGCACGTGTCATGAAAGAAGATTCTCGAATCCAGTGATTACAGCTGTTCGAGGAAAACTGAACGAGTCACTCTGAATGCCAGGCGTAACAATCGAACAACAATTTTCACATGATTTCGTTTGATCAATAGATAGAAGGATCCATGAAAAGCTCAGGTACCCGAGCATCGAAACCATCAATGTCCACATGAACAATAAACCTGTCACGATCACATAACTCTCGACTCATCGGCTGATCAAAATGGAGGTAAATCCCGATGCATTATGAATCGAAAGGCAGTCATTCGTGATAATGACGATCGGATAGCCGTGACGGACGGTTTATCGGCCATTTACAAAGGGCCAAAGTTTCTGGCGCGATTGCTAATGCTTTTTGAACGATGCGCCATTATTGAGTCGACAGAGGCGACCTATTATGATTTGATTGGCTTCGAGCACCGTTTTATCGGGATCGTCAAATGCTGCGATGTAAATAATTTCGACGCATCATCCTGCGTCATCCTAACTGAGCAAGACCCTTGGGCTCCACTGTGGTTTCGAAGCTATAATGATCACTAAATCCTGCGCCTACTGGCTACTGAGCTACCTCTGGCTACTGAATGGTTACATAGAAAGACTCAGTTATTGTACAGAAAGGTGATGTGCCTCACATACGGCATAGAGTATGAGCTAGTTATGGAACCAGCAAAATTCTACTGAGCTGAAAGTTTCAGTTAGAATGTGGAATGGTTAAGTGATGAGTAGGTTAAGGATTAGAACCACGATCTAAGAACTCAGGTCTTATTTAGCACATGGTATGGCTGAGACTTAGGACAGGTATGATGAGGAGCAAGCTGTGAGGTTTTGCTAACGTGGATTTTATAATTAAAATGTGACGTGGCTGAATATGAGGGAAGAATGACTAAATCCATACTCTAGAATCTTAGGGTGTTACCTTAGATGTGGAGCAGCTAAGGTAGGTAACATAAAGAGCAAACCATGCGGTTTTGCTAACCTACAGATTGTAATTAGGATGTGGTTTGGTTCAACACTGAAGATTAATACGATAGAGACCCATCTCTTGAGACTCTAGTCTCAATATTATTATATGAAGTTTAAACCTGAGGTAGATAAGGAGTATAACCTAGGAGTACAACCTAAGTGATCCAAATTTAGCATCACCAAACTTAGGGGCTAGCAACGAATGAATCTGTAGGCGATGTCCATAAATGTGAACCCATTAACTGTTTGTGACATCGTTGAGATGTATAGGTTTATCAATGAGTTGGCATGACAAAATATCGAGAAAAGCAGATCTCCAATCTGAGATATGACGTTGCCAGGTTGTGATATGTAAGTTAAGGAGCAGATCCATGATTTAAGAGGGATCTAACCTGGAAGGCGACGCAGTTAAGTCGTAATTGGTAGGATAAGGAGCAGACCCATAATCTGAGGAGGGTTCTATTTAGACTACGACATCACTGATGTAGTGAGGGTCTTATCTAGGATGCAGCGTCACGGAGTGGTAGGACAAGCGTGATAAAGTTGCTCTTCGACACTGTACCGCGTATCCAAGCGGGTGAAACTTAATCCACCTGATTGCAGGTGCTTCAGCTCGGCTTTCTATCATCCAGAACGTCGTCGCTTAATTATTCAGCTAGACTGCACGACAGACTTTAAATAAGGTTGCCTTCACGCTTGCCTTGATGCGTTAATTTCACCAAGTTAGACGCGATTTAATTAAAATCCCGCGTACCACGATTAACGATGCGCTATAACGAACGATTATACGAAATTGAAAATTCAATGATGGGGGCCGAACCAATTTCGGCCACGGTTGCACCGAATATTTCGTTGTTAAACTTTGATAATCTCGAAAATGTTTATTATGTTTCTTCCACGACCTGCAGTTGGTTTTTGAAGTTTTGCCACATTGACCCAAATAACTGTTTGGTTATTAGGCGATAACCGAATGGATCACGCGATTAATATTACGGGCGCGACGCCATCTAGATTACATCGGCTTGTAAGATGGCGTACGCTGCAGGCGTGTACTCAACGAGCTTGACCAACTTTCTAAGAGTCCATGGTGAAGGGTAATAGACAGAAAGGTGGCGAACCGTGGTACATGCGGGATAGGATGCAGCGCGGTAACGCAGTACACGGCTGACTTTATAATAACATTATGGTGCAACCTAACTTTATCGATAGAGTTCGGGACACGCTGCAGCCCCTCTCCAATCTTTGTTAATTTCGGCGACCGTGTAATTCGTGTAGTCGTAACTCGTCGACGAGAAAAAAGTGTTTCAAACTGATACGGATTACAATCCATTGCGAAGTTTCGTCGCGATAGCACCGAGCAGATTAGCTACACGTATGGCTGAGGTCTCCGTTCAAATTAGGATATAAAATGTATGTTTCAAGTTGAAGGGACGCACAGATGTCGCGAATGTTTCAAAGTTTTAAATTATGCACACTATGTAGCTCTGTATTAACGACATTTTGTTTTAATCAAAATTTCGTAAACTCTTTATGCAAATTTCATGAAGATAAACGAACACGTCGTCCGTTTGTAGAATCTGAGTAAATTCAGATTGAACGAAAACAGTGAACACTGGTGGAAGTTTGAAATGGACGCGGTAACGCGCTACTTCTCTTGAAATGGGAAGTTCTACTTCCGTGAAGCTTTTTACTTGTCATCCAGTTCTGTTGCAAGAATATATCCATGTTTTTAATGCTTTGCACACTTTTCCTGTGAAACAATGATTAAAACTGATGCGTTACTTATGTAAACACTTGACGGCGCACCTGGTGCGTCACATACATGATTGATTAGATGACACACCTGATGCGTTGTCTATGTAAAAGATTGACACAAATGGTACGATACATATACGACTAACTAGATAATACACCTGATGGATCACCCATATGATTTAGTAGTTGACACACCAGGTGCGTCACATATACGATTCACTTGATGACACACTCGCTGTGTCATAGGTGCGATTGATTCAATGCAATTGAGTTTATGACACATCTGATGCGTCGTCTGGACAGACGAATGACACACCCAGTGCGTCATCTGTACGAAAGAATACAGGACACACCAGGTGCGTCGCCTATATTTTAAGACTGCCTCGATTTCTATCCCCAAGTTGAACGTTTAAAACGGTTCGAGTACCTTGAATGAACTTTCTGGTGTGACGGACGACCAATAAAGCAATCATTTCCCCGTCGGTGCTTTCCAAACACCTCTAAGATGAAAAGAACAAAAAAAAAAAAAACAAACGGCATCGGTATAGAATATTTGAAATATACGTCCCGTTCCAGCCGCGTCGGGACATCGATATGCACGTGTCCCGTGCACACCAACGAGGAAAAAAAAGAAAAGGGCAGCGGAGTTGCCCGTTGTTCCCGATGAAATATTTCGTCGGCGTAGTCTCGTTGTGTGCGGCCGATAAAACAAAATCCGATTAAACGCTTTGTTTTCGCCACTCTTTTTTTTCCATTTTTTTTTTTTCTCGTCGACCACCCCTCACGTTGCCACGCAGATCGTGCCTGTGCCCTAATTGATTTGCCGAGTAATGGATCGACCAGTCCGCACTGTCAGCCGGTGCTGAGCCGTCCAAACCATCGTCCGCCAATAATACAGGACCGGTTGCGCGGCATAGCGATCCAATACGCGACCGATCGAACAATTTCACGTGTCGATGACCGAAGAAATGATTGGGCTTACTCGTCACGATCGTCAGAGTGCGCTTGTACAGCGATCGAAACGTTCACAGAATACGGATATAAATTTCATACAGGAAGGGCAATTGTTGAGCGGTTTGCGGGACAAACGAGCGTGCTCGCCTAAATAACCCCAAACGGACGGGTAGCTTGACAAACGTCAACGGTGTACGGGGTCGATTGCGGCCACCTCGTTCGTCACGCAACACTTTTTGACGCTTACGAGGTATCGCCGATGAACTGTGAATTCCAGCGTTCTCTATGTTTATTGAAAACAGACAGAGTACGGGAACACGTTCAGTTTGCGGTTTTTGCCATAATAGACTCTCAGATGTTCTTAATTGGCGCCACGTTGTAGATCATTTTGTCAGTAATCGGGATGTTTCGTTGGAACTACTTTTAACCATATGCGACGCACCTGGAGCGTCCTATGTGATGTAATATTCAGGACGCATTGTGCGTCATATACATTTGACGTGGAAGACGCACCTGGTTGTATACGAATAAACTAGGCGACGCAACACGTGCGTCCTATAGATGTAACATAGGGGACACGCCATATGTGTCAGATAGATTCATATACGCACTCGGTGCGTTCTTTGTTGTAACATAGAGAGTATAATGACGCAACTGGTGCATCATTACCTCATCATTACAGGCATGTGAGTTTCAATCTGTAGTATAGGTGACGCACCCGTTGTGTCATTCCCTCTGTAACATAAGTGACGTATTTGATGTGTTCTACCTGCAATATAGGTGATGAAGACGGTGTGTTCTTCCATCCGTAAGATAGGTGACGCACCTGGTGTGTCTTTTTATATACAGTATATGTGACGCAACGGGTGTGTCGCTTCTATCTATAGTATATATGGCGCACCTGGTGTGTTTTTCCATTTGGTATATATATGACGCACTCGATGTGTTCTTCCATCTGTAAGATAGGTGACGCACCTGGTGTGTCTTTTTATGTACAGTATATGTGACGCATCGGGTGTGTCGCTTCTATCTACAGTATATTTGACGCACCGTGTGTGTTCTTCCATCTGTAGTATATATGACGCACCTGATGTGTCCTTTCATGTGCAATACAGATGACACACACGTAGTTTTATATGACACACCTGGTGTGTTTTTTCTTCTAGGTGACTTACAGTGCAAGTCAATTCCTTAGAAATAACTTTCAAAGGAATTTTGTAATGCAATCAGATTCTGAAAGTTTTCTCAAGCTATCAGAGCTCAAGAATGTCTCATGGTTTGAAACTATTTCACTAGTTCAAGGAATTCTGTAGATTTAAGGAATCTTTGAAATTCCAACGATTCTGGGAAGAAATACAAGATTGCGAAGGAATCTTCAAGCTTCTTGCCAGTTAAAAGTTACCCTTAATCCCTTTTGTTAAAATTGAAAGAGATTCCTTCGTTTTATTTACTTCGTAATTCTATTTTTATCGATTTTCATATCTGCCGTTCTCAGCAACGTGCAAAAAGAGACCCACGAATGTTATCTGTATTTTCAGCAAATTGCTCTTCCTTCAAAAAATTTATGTTTCGCTTATAACGCTGCTGCGTAATCCCTTTTTACTCAAGGGCTTATTCAACGCAACATAGGTTTTTCCAAATAAAATGTTTCTTTTTAACTCCCGCAAAACAGAATTTAAATATGATGCAACGACGGAACGTTGGTTTTCAATTAATTTCAAAATTAACTATAATTAACATGTTAAACAATTTTAATTATGGAATGGGTCCTTAAGACTCAGCCATAAAATTCTACGTCGAATTATCAAAAATATATTTCACAGGTATTTAAGACAAGTAAATTTTCATAAATTAATGTTTCAACTTTTGAGAGATGACTCCAACATTTTCAGAAAATTAAAATTCTATTTTAGACGGTAAATTCCACTTGTTGTGTTTTACAATATGGAAGGTCCGTTGTGTATCTTACAGGTTACGGACACACTTGTTCGACGTTATTGAGCTATCGCTCTTGAAGAAAGCAGGCTGTTGGCCGAAATTTACATTCTCATTTTCTCATCAACCCCGCGATTTTATGGCTGACGGGTTCGCTCGCTGCGGACGTCGAAAGTTGGCTGCACTGAGCGGACTTCCGGTACAGACGCCACTTACGCGCGACAAATCCTTGCGGTTATCTTTGTTTCGTAACGGAATCCGCGTACGCGGCAGCTCCCCGCCGGAAGTCGTAAAGAAGTCACCGTGTAAGTATCGTAAAAGTTCACGGAGGATGAAAACTTTCGACTCTGCGGTTGCTGCACCTTCGCCAATGTGATTTACCCTTGCTTTTTCCTCGCTCAATTTCCCGCTAAGATGATAAACTTGTCGACTTTCCGGGATACTCCTTGAGTGGTTTTGCAACGTACTTCAAATGGACCATAAGAATTTTCCAGCTCTTCGTTTATTAATCTTTATTTTAAACTCTTAATAACGCCGCTACAGGGACAGCAGGTGCAGCCTGACACTTTAAACTATTAAAAAACAGCTTGCTTTGAGGCCATCTTATACTGTCCTCCATTTTGGAGTAAAATCTCATTTTATGTACATTGCTTTATATCCTACACTCTTAAGGCAGGTTCTTAATTGTTAACACGCCCAATTTTAGGCTGATACGTACAAGAATTGGCATGAAAACGTTATTTTGACCATTCGATTCTGTATATTTTCAAAATTATGTGATTTTATCTTGCAGGTACATGCAGTGAGTAATATTACCTAACTGGGTTTGAACACATTACGAAGTTAACGTTCTAACAGATTCCATTTCGGAATTAGTTTCCTTAAACTCTTATTTGCCATTCGAACTATATTTTGTACACTTTCGTACTGTTTAAGGATCAAACTTGACCCGAAAGTTCACATTTTTCTTGTACATGCCCAAGTATTTATATTTCATACTATCTTTAAATAGATGTAAATAGATATGGCTGTATAAATTTCTAATAGATCGTCACTTTTTTGGATTGAGTAATATTTCCCAGTTGGGTCTGAGTGCATTATGCAGCCATTTTAAGGGATTAATAATTTTGCTCACGAAATTATCCTTTCTAGTATTCATACCCACTGTTAAAGTATTAAAAGTATTTTCATATTATTTAATGGCTAAATATGGCTTAAAAGTTACTTTTTAGTTCCTACGGTAGAAAATTGCTGTATTATATTGTGACCTTATAAATAGGTGCCCCATGACATTACAGCAATATGAACTGCTAATAAGAACTTCTCAAAGCTTCTTTCTAGATCGGGTAATATTACCCAGTTGGGAATGAACGTATTACCAACCTAATGTGGAATCGTAACAATTGCTGATACACAATTATCCTCCTCCATGTTTATATCTACCGTTAAAACTTGGCACATTTTCAAGTCGTTTAAGGGTTCAATGTAATCCACAAGCTCGGATCTTTTTGTACACAAGTTGTTACATTATATTATAATTATTATGTTATAACAATTGTTATATTATATTGTAGCTTTGCAAATAATTGTCTCGTGTCATCAGAATAAAATTAGATGAACCGCCCACAAAAATTTGTCGAAGATACTCGTTTTTCTTGAGCGAATAATATTACCCAGTCGGGACTGAGCGTATTGCGGGTTTAGTTTAACACTTTAACGACCACTTTTTCCCAAGTATTCATCCTCATACTACTACCTATCGTTCGACTATTAAGAACAGTTTCAAATCGTTCGAGGGTCAAATACGACCCAGAAGTGCACGCTTTCTTACACGCATCGCGAAAAGAATTGTTACAACGTACTTCACTTTTATATAATGGCTTTTAAGCGTAAGAATTGCGAAGGTGATTTTCACATTTTTCAAAAGTTTCCGAGGGTTTCAGTTAAAATGAAACGCAACACAGAATCGTGGTGGTTTCTCATTAAACTCCGGTGTTTATTGAATTTTTTATGCGTTCTGCTTTGCATTCCTTGTTAACGTAGGATTGTTTCTGGGTCGCTGGATGGATAACGGCACCGTGGACTCGTTAATGAGAACGCAAAGCAATCATTGCGATCTAAAGCATAATAACAATAATAATAATAACGAGCCTTTGGCTAAGCAAGAAAGGTGCGCGAACCAAACCGAATATTACGCTGCTAATGATCGTGGAAATTTAAACATTCGCCGGCGTAAACACTCGGGGAAAGTACCCTTAAATATTCACGATTACGTTTACCTCGTATCCGTTTGTTATTTTTTGCGTGTTACAGCGGAGAACGCGGCCGAAAGAGAAACGAGAGAAAGAATGATTAAATCTTAAAATAGGGTCAAGTGTGTTCGCTGTAACTTTGCATCATTTTATGCTCGCATTCTTGCTATTTATTTTCATTTGTCCAGTTACAACTGTGCTTTCTTGCTCTTATTCGAAAGTTTCTCCGAGAGCACATTCTATCTTTAACAATTATGTAGATTGTCACGGTTTTTAAAATATCTGCATTTAACGTCATAACGCAGGCAGTTAGATGTAAATAACTGTTTGCGACGTGAAATTATTCCTTTCATTGGAAAAGCTTGTCGCGATCGAGGGTCAGTCATTAAATCGAGATTGCCGGCGTTGAACGAAATATTATCGCGCTGGCTATCGAATGAATTGCATTCTGTTCGACGATCGATTCGCCTTTTCAACCAGGGGGAAATGACATTAGGACCCGTACAAAGAGCTTGCAACTTTATTTGCAGAGTCAAGAGCTCCCGGGCAAATGAAATGACAAACTTGGAAAGTCGAATTAAATTGCCCTTTGATGCCCGACGATCTCTTTTTTCATGCAATTGTGTCCGGATTTTTGCGTAAACGTATTCCTCTTAAATTACCCACTTACGAACTGCGAACGCTTTATTTTATTACACAGCCATCCTGATTATTATTCATTACACGAAATCCAACTTTCGTTATTTAACCAACTCGACGATAAAAAAATGGAATTATGAATATTCATCGAACGAAGTATTCAAATTAAATACTAATCATTATTCATTAGACAAAATCCAACTTCCGTCGTATAACTAGCTTTTAAATTAAACAAAAAATAAATGATAAATATTCAGATTCAATGCTAATCATTATTCATTGCTTTCGCAATGTTCCAGATATAACGTTATTAATTGTAATTATTTGGAGTATACAAAGTTCGTCGTGTAGGTTAAAAGAACGTTCGAATGAATTTCAGAAAGACCTTGTACAAAAGCTACTTTGCGACTGCAACATGTTTTCGAGGGGAACATCAAAAACGAGCAAACAGCTCTGAAACAACGCGCATATCTTGCACCAATAACAAATTAGCGTGTCAACATCGGGGTGCACAACACCGTTTCGTAACAAGTTCCTCAACTTTCTGCCCGTAAATCTTCATTCATTTCGAGAGCGGGAAAAAATAGTAGGTTCAGTGTCCTGGTAAGTTACGAGCATGGTCATTTCCCCGGAAACACCGTTTTTCTTATGATTCCCTACATGCCAGAAACCGCCACTTTTCATCGCCGGCGAATGAAAACCTGACAGGAAGAATTCGAAGCGTGAATACCGCGGTGGCAGATATTAATTCATGGTTTTATTGATTTTATCCGGTAAGCTATATGCACGTGGTATATGCGTTACGAGTGAAGGATGACTGGTATTAAGCGATCGACATTCAACCGGTTGCAGAAAGTACACTCGAGTTCGACCAAGCTTTCTTATGGTACGGATAGTTATTGGAAAACGAGGTTTTTACTGCTGTTTTCCGATCCTTGGGAAAATAGAAGGAGAATTTATGTAGAATTTACGAAATTTTTTTAAGAATCTAGGGAGAGACTGAGGAGAATTGTAGAATCCATGAAAAATTTATGAAACGCAAGGAGAATTTATGAATAATCTAAGAAAATTCAAGAAAAATTTAGGTGAAACCTATAAAATATCTAGAAAGAAACTAGGGAGAATGTAGGAGGAACTTGAGAAAAATGTAGAGAAAACAAAATTCAAGACCTTAAGGGAAAACTAAAACAACTCTGTAAAGAACTTAAGAGAAGTCTAAGGTAAGACCAAGAAAAATTTAAAAGCAATCTAGGAAGAAACTAGAGAGAACGTAGAAGAAACCTAAAGAAGGACCTAGAAAGATCCTGTACAGTGATTAGAAGTCTAAGAAAATTCTAAGGAGGGACTAGAAAAAATACGCCACTTATTTGAAACGTCCACTGTTAGTATCTTGAAGAACACTACCAAGCGGGATTGTTATGTTAAGAACATCTACTATTAAAAGCCCCTCCTACTAGAAACGCCCACTATTAAAAATGCTGTCCATTCGGAACGCTTACTGTTAGTATCGCACCGTAAGTGCCATGAACACTCTCAGTTAACATTGTTACTTTCTAAAAATATTGCATACTAGAAACGTTTCTAACTAGAGTCATTTTCTCTTAATAACTTAATCAATTAATAACGCTCTTTATTACACATATTCCCAATTAAGGGTGTTCTATGTTTAGAATTAGTATTCTATGTTTAAATAACCCTTTTTAGAAGCATCAACTGCTAAGAACTTGTATTATAATAAATTGGTATTAAATCTCCTACTAGACACGCCCCTATTGCAACGCCCTGTACGGAAACCTCCTACTAGACACGCCCCTATTAGAACGCCCTGTATGGAAACCTCCTATTAGACACGTCTACTATTAGAAACACCCTGTATTAAAACCTTCTACATGCTGGCTATTAAAAATGCCTTATACTGAAACATTCTATTAGTCACGCCTACTGGAAACGCCTCTATTTGAAATACTTCTGTTAGAAGCACCCATTATTAGAAGTTTCATGCATTAGAAGCTCCGTCTGCTGGAAACACCATTGTTAGAAACACCTTGTCTTACTAAACATATATTAGAAACGCTCCTATTAAAAATACTCCGCATTAAAACCTCCTACTAGGCACGCCCACTAATAGAAACGCCTCTATTAGGAACGCCTCTATTAGAAACGTTCACTATCAGAAACGTCGCCTGTTAGATACTCCGCCTATTAGATTGGTACCTCCTACTAGACACACCCCCCATTCGAAATGCCTCTATTAAAAATATCCGCTACTAGAAACATCCTGCGTTAGAAACTCCTACTAGAAATGCCCGCTATTTGGAACATTCTGTATCATCAGCTCACTCTATTAGAAATACCCGTTTTAAGGAACGCCCCCTATTAGAGACCTCCCCTATTAGGAACGCCCTCTGTTGGAGTTCGCCTCATAACCAATCTACATTATTCAAATAATAATGTATTAATTTTCCTGTCACCGATCACTATTTAAATAACAATGTAGTAATTTTTCCGTCATCAATCTGCATTATTTAAGTAACATTAAACTTGATACACTTTATTTTTTGTTACGCTTGCATTAGTTCACTATTTCCACGTTGAAATTGATCGTGGACGCTGAATTACACCGATGCAAATTTAATTGAGCGTATTTTACGCAATAACAATTTAACGCAATAAAGAGTTCCAGCGAGTTGAATTGGACTTTCTCACGCGATCTCACCGACCATTCGTGTGCACGTACGTGCAAGTGACAACTTAAATCAAGCCCAGTTTGGAGCTCTATGCAATCGTGAAATTCGCAGCTACGGATTACAGGTTACAGCCAGGCTGATACCAGCGATACAACGGTTGCTTCTGTGTCCAACGATGGAGATCCTGACGAACGGGTCCCGTTGCGAATGGCATATACGAATGTGTCGCGGCAGCGATAAAAAGGGACCCGTAGTCGAGAATTTCCGCGCGAAACGATTCAATTGTCAGACAGCTGTATAACTTCGTTAACAGTAAAATTAAAATATTCTCTACTACGAAATCTCGACTAAGGTTCAAATAAAAACTTCACAATTTGTGACCCATTATTGAAACTGGTCATCCCATAATAAATCTCCTTTCTGTTTGAATGTACAGGGACTCGGCGGATTAAATAACATTATGATACCTTTCTGGGTGTCAGGTGTCCTGTCTTTAAACTTGAGCTTCACACCGAAGATCGATGATGATTGAACCGATCTGTAAGTGCTATAATAAAACTTGAACGAGCCAACCACGCTGGCTAAGCACCTGTTCTCGTCTAATCATTAAAATTAAACGACCCGAGCATGGTTACTGTTAAGAACAGTAATCGTCTTTATGACTTCGTGTGCTGTTCACATTAGTGGTTCTAAATCCATTTGATATTCTGAATCCCTTGCTGAGAAGTATAACTGCACTGTTACCCCAATGAAATATTCAATACAGTTTTGCTAAACAGAGAAATAATTCTGGCAACACTTTAACCAAACTACTTACACAATTATACGTAGTTTCATTATTTCCGCACACAAAAAATTGCGGAATACTCCTCAAACGTTAACTAAAATGCTTATAAAATTTTAAATTGATATGCTTAGTATATTTGTTTAAAAAAATTATTAAAGATCGCCAAATTTTTCGATTGTCACATTTTGTTAAGGTGACATCAGTTTGCTAAAATTGTTACAGTTTTCGACAAAACCGTTATTTTTGGAATCAAAAAATTTCTAAATGTTCTTCAAACGAATAGTAAAAAGTGTGAAATGTTTGAAGTTCATAGGTTTATTAATGATTTTTAAAAAAATTCCAAAAGTTTTATTCTTTCGATTATTACATTTGGTGTTCCTTAATTTGTCTATTTGTCGATTTGATAAAATTGGTACAGTTCTCGTTGGTTATATTGTCGCGTTGCTTCTTGCGACAGTTCCATAATTTGCCAGGAACATGGAATTCACCCAGGCAAAATTCGAGTAACCGTTTGCTGGATTACTTCCAAATGTTTCGACTTCCATGCGAGATCGTGACTCGTCCAAAATTCGAATTACTTCGCCGGAAGATCCGCATGGGAATAATAAATGCGGGTCCGGCTTTTAATAAGCCACCAGAGGGACGGAAAAAAATAGAGAATAGTTCGATCCACCCCCATGCCAAAATCAGAGAAAGCTGGGGGAATATTTGCGATACCGTCGAAAGCCACTTGGCGCGAAAATACTGCTAATTACATTGGACTTGGGCCAAAATGCTCGTTTCTAGAAAATATTTTCGAATAGTACTGCGTTGCTGGCCATCGTAACGTCTTGTCGATTCAGTGACTAGACAATTTCCCTAGGGACCCATAACATCAGTACTTTTCAAACTTTTCATAAATACGTGCTAACAGAAATTAAAATTCAATAATGCGCGTACCGTAAAGAAAACTATGTCGTGTACATAGAAATTCTTATAATTATAGTAAATTATATTTTATAATTATACAGAATTGGTGCAATATGATTAATAAGTTTGTGGATGAAAACCACATATGTTTGTAATTTTCAAATACAATTTTATAATAATAATTATAAATTACATATATTTATAATTTTCAAATACAATGTAATTATAATAATTACAAATGATATTTATAATTTGGAATTATAATGTAATTTATAAACACAATTATCTTGCAAAACATTTCTCTGTAATTAACTCAAAGTTTGCAGAAATAGCGCTGCACGGTTGCAAGTTCCTCCGATTCAATCAATCAAACGGGCAAGCACGTTTTCCATAAACAACGCAAACATAAAATTGAACGGAAGACAATCGGGCATGGGAATAAAGTTGTTGACAAGGACAGTTGAACAACAAATTGTCTGGGCAAAGCGTTGAAACTAATAGCCCATCGTGTTGTTGATGTGGCACACGTGAACCTGCCAGAGCGCCGAGAGAAAATAAACTCGGCCAATCCAGTCCGGACGAGAAAACGTGACTCAAATTTAACCGGAAGTTTGGTCGCGTTACGAACAATCGTCGCCGTAGGGTATTCAACGAATTTCCCTTCCCCATTTTCCCAAACAACACGAAATAAAATGAATTGGAACGTTTAAGAGCGGTCGTTGTTACGAAAGGTGACGAGCGTCTGATTAAACATCGGGTAATACTACTTGTACTGCAGCAGCAGCGTTTCCCATTCCCCCTTGTATTTTCGATTAAATTTTTTCAGTAAACGAAATAACGTATATACCGTTATATACGTTCAGAAATACTATTGCAATACCTGTAACATCATTGTAAATGTATAAAAATGTAGCATCATTTCTGGGTCGTGGAACGGTATCTAACGCTCTCAGACTGGGGAACGATGATGAGATGAAATTGTAAAAAAAATTTAAAAATTTTATATAAAATTGGGATATAGTACCAAAATGCTCCGGTGGACGTACTCATTCCAGGGGAGAGGGGCAAATATCAAGCGGTATCAGCTTATTTGTTTCGGAGATATTAATTAAAAATTTTTGACAGAATACACAGAATTCTACCTGTACGTAACAGAACCATCTTCTGAAGTAACTATTGTCAAGTGACGATCAACCGATGACATAGTAGGGAGCCACGACCTCGGTATGTATAGGGTGTCCCACTACGAATTTCACCGATGCATTACCCATTGCATTAGTATATTTTGCATTCTTGGTAAGCGTGATAAAATACTTTCAATGTTCCAAAGCAATTATCGCCGTGCTTTAAAGCGGGAGACCCCTCCCCGGAAAATATAACCTAACCTAATCATGCCGTGGTCCAATATTTGTAGACGAACTGAAATGTTATCTATTCGTATATGTATAAGTGGCAAATTCACAAATTCATCGTACACAAACAGAAGACAGCTATGCTTGTGACCGTGTTATAGGTCCACTCTTAAGTAAAATTCTTTGTATCGGTAAGAAAGCTGTTTGCGAATATTTCGACAGCTTGTTATTTCCAGCAAAAATGAAAATCATGTTCGTATGCAGCGCGTGGAAACAAGTAGAACGAGGTTAAAGTAAACGTGAGCTACAGTTTATAAAATAATGTGTTTTATACATATGGGGCACCCTGTAGACATTGAGGTCGAGGGCAGTAGTACGTATAAGGGTAGTTACTACAAAGGCGTTGGTTGTGTTAATTATGTCTGTATAAGCAGAATTCTATGTGTTATGCTGCAAATGTTTCATTGCATCTCTGGAACTAATAAGCTGATGTAGATACCGTTTGATACTTGAGGTCTCCTCACTCCTGCTTGCATGCTTCCAAAACATATATCGAGCGGCCATTGAGGAACTTCAGTACTACACCCAAAAATTCTACTACTATACCATTAATACAATAATGGTCCTCTAAAAATACTATCATAGGACCTTCAGTGCTGTTGTGGATCTATAAAATACCGTTGTAATATCAGTATAAATATTAATACCGTTATAAACGTGTAAAAATGAATTAAGAAGACTACCATAGAAATATTTTATATAATATTATCATAAAACAGCAAATATTTTAATTTAAATTTCTGTAAATCTCACCAAGGTCATCTCGTTTTGTCAACGTCATTACCAAGATATACTATGAACCTGTTTTATTCTTGAATAATACCAAAAAATGCACTCCATTTAAAAACAGGGGATGACCCTGTCTTTAATGAAAAAATTGAAGATCCATAATAGAAAAATTGAAGGTCATGACCCGACTAAAAAAATCGTATTTGTTTTTGCCACCCTGTATAATCTGCGAAAGAAGAAAGAGTAAATTTATTTGCCACCGGGTGGAACATAAATATTCGTGGGATTTTATTTGTCGCTGCACGGGTTATAAATATTCAATACAGCGTGTCAAAGTTAGAACCATTACAACGGTTCGCTGAACGGTTACTGGCGATCAACTCGCCCAGCCCTGAGATTTGAATTTTACGGCTAACGCCATAACTCCTCGACGAGCCGGCAATCTTACCGAATTCATCCCTGGGGTCTTAGGTAACACGACCCAGTGACTTCGAATTCTTATGTCGAACACGGAACGTCGCTACGACGTAATTCGCGGTCGAATAAAAATTTTTTACCAGCTCTCCGTCGTGCTCTGTTTTCATTTGTTCCTCTCCATTTTTTCATACGCCGCTCGCTGCGAGCGAAAACTTTTTACCTACACGATTTTTGACGCACTCGTTTGCTTTGTGAATTTCCTTAAGCCGGTTCCCCTTTAAGCAACTTGCTTGCCGAGGATTTTAAAAAGAAAATTGGCTGAGTTTTGGAACGAGAGCCCGGAAAAAGAAACGGGGAAGAAAGTTTTTAAGGAAACTTGCTAACGAGGATTTGAGGACCAAGTTTCGAGCACGGACGTGTTATTTGTGTTTGTTGAATTACTGTTTGTACAAAATGCACGAATTTTATACGCGTTTCACAGATATATGGCTACTCGAATGATGCGCCGCACTGTGCGAAATATAATTGGCATATACTAATTCATCATTTTATTGATTTCATTTTGTAACCTATCTGCATATCGTACACGCAACAAGAGCGAAGAATAACTGATATTAAGCGATTGATTTTCGATTAGTTGCAAAAGTTTTATGCAACATAGGCTTTCTGTGGAAAGGATAAATATGGTGAAAGTAGCCTTTTGAAGTTTCTTGAGAATTTTGAAAAAATGTATGGAAAATCTAGAAAACAGGAACATCGGAAAAATTTAGGAAGAACCTAGGAAAGTGAAAGGAGTACACAAGACCGTATTAGGGAGAATTTAGGAAAAAGAGAATTTAGAAATTTCGTATAGGATACGCCCCCTGTTAGAAACGCCCCCTGTCGAAAATGTCCTCTATTCGAAACGTATATTTGAAACGCCGGTATTAATAACGCCCCTTCTTAGAAACGCCTCCTATCTGAAACACCCGCTACTAGGAACGCCCCCTATTTGAAGCACTGCCAATTTAAAACACTCCTGTTTGAAGCGCTGCGTAATACAAACGTCCTATATTAGGAACGCCCCCTGTTAGTAATGCACCCTATTTGAATCGCTTCCTATTAGAAGCGCCCCCTATATGAAACGCCCCTAGTAGAAACGCCCAGTATTAATAACGCCCCCTGTAAGGAGTATCTCATATTTGAAATATGCCCCCCCCCCCCCCCCTAGAAATGTCCCTATTTGAATCACTTCCACTCTGAAATGCAACATATTAGAAACGCCCCCTATGGGAAACGTCCCCTACTTGACACGCCTTCTGTTAGAAACGCCTCCTATTGAAAACTCCCCGTATTAGACACGCCTCCTATTGCGAATGTTAGCCACACCCCCTAGGTCGGACACCCTCTGTTAGGAACGAGCAATACACAACTTTGTATGAGACATAAAGTATAAAATGAATAAATAATCAATTTAATTAAAAAAAGATTTGCTGCCTCAAATACCGTTACCCATTTTTTATTATATATGTGACACCTTCGCTATGTTTCTGTTTAACTCAATCGATACGTAATATTACTGGGAAGGAAGGGATACTTTTTTGTAACGATGTGATTATGTCCACTTAATAGAAAACGCGACAAGAAAAAACGAAAGCTGAGCCCAACGTTATCGGCTCGACGATCGAAGGAAATGAAATTTAAGGAGGGTGTCATTGGTTCCCTGTCCTCTTTCGATCAAAACATCTCCGCCCCTTGCACAACGCTGAAAAGTGATACTTTTAACGCGAGAAAATAGAGAGAGGTACACGTAGCCGTCAATTTCCATCTGTCGACTGTCGCGTCTCGATTTAAAGCCGCTCGAGTGTACACTTGCGATAGCATTATGTCGATTTTCTCAGTATTTTCTATCGCAGTCAGCTAAAAGCGTGCACGAACCGTGTACACAGGGTGTCTCGGTCAAACAAACACCTGTACGTTCGCGACATTGTTTCATTTTTGCTTCGATTAGCTGTTTCGCCAAGTATTCGTAACTATGTCATGTTCGTGACTATGGGACGCTTATCCATCTTCATCTTTACTTACACCGAACATAATTTCAACACATTAAAATCTATTGAAAATCGATTTAGTTCTATTACAGAGCTAGAAGACGAACAGGGAAGTTTCTAATAAAAGGTGTTCCTAATTGAGGCGTGCTTAATAGAGTTTCTAACACAAGGCGTTTTAAACAAGGATATTCCTAATAGGGACGTTCTGAATAACAGGCGTCGCTAACAGAAGCGTTTCGGCGAGAGGCATTCCTAATAAAAGGCGTTCCTAACAATAGGTATCTGTAATAGTTGGCGTTCCAAACAAGGGGCGTTTCTGATACAGGATGTTCCTATCAAAGGGCGTTGTTAACAGAGACGTAGCGGAAAGGGACGCTCACAACAGTACGTGGTTCTAATAGTGGGCATACCTACGAGGGAGCGTTTCTAATCGGGAACATCCTTACAGGGGGCGTTCCGAACAGAGGACATTCCTAATAAGGGGCGTTTCTAATGGAGGATGTTCCGAATAAGGGGCGCTTCTAATAGAGGAGGTTCCTAATGAGGGACATTTGTAGTAGAGGACAGTTCTAATAAAGAGCAATCCTTGTAGATATATTCCGAAAAGGGGTGTCCCCAAGAGTAGGCGTTGTTAACTAGGAGCACTCTTAACATACGGTATCTTTAACATGAATCATTGCAAATGCATTCTGAAAAGAGGCGACCCCGATAGTAGGCGTTGCTAATAGTGGGTGGTGCCAATAATGGGCGTACCTAATACTGGACGTTTTTAACAAGAGGCATTTTAAATACAGGACGTTTCTAACATGGAGTGTTCCTTACAAAGATGTTTTGACAAGGGCCGTCCTTCATAGTAGGCGTTCCAAACAATAGGCGGTCCTAATAGTGGCCGTTTCTAGGAAGTGTCGTTTTTAATACAGGATGACTTAACACGAAGCATTCCTTGCTAAGTTGTTCTGAAAAGGTCTCCAATGGAAGGTGGTCCTAATAGTGAAAGTTCTTAACTGAGGAGGTTTCTAACAAGGAAGTTTTTAATAAAAGGTGCTTTTACAGGTATTAAATTTACAGTTCATCGTACACTACATTTATTATTATAACCCATTTAACAATTACAATTGTATAACTACAATTATTGTGATAAATGATAAAGTGCTAAGTATACTAAACAAATCATTTTTCACTAAGCTATAACGTACTTTATACTTAATAACATTCAGACGTAAAAGCCATTGAACACTAATTTCTGAATGATTTAAAAAAAATGGCCAGTATAATTTATCAGAATTGCCAATTGGATATCTAATAACGTCGACAAGTTTGTACCAAATCAGTGTCCTGAAAGTGCATTCGAGACACTCAGTATACACCGTATATACGTATATTTGCCCGTGCCATATTTGCTGGAGAAAAGAACACGACTAGGCGTCGCACGCCCATTTACACCCAGCTGAAGGGGGCATGCGACGACGAGAGGCGGGAGGGGGTTGGTTGGTCGCTGTGGGGGATAGCGAGTGCCACTCGAGTCGCAGACGAGTTCCAAAAGATAGAAAAAGAGAGTACGAAGGAGGCGAGTGGCTGGTGAAAAAGAACGGTAAAAAAACAACGCTGAGAAGTACATCTTTCCTCTTTCAAACCTGCTAGGTGTACCGTGTGTATCCTCACTCGAGCATTGCCCAGGGAATTTAATTCCATTTTCAATTTACCTAAACCTCCTTACGCAAACTCGACTCCTCGGCTCCTGGAGCACCTCTGGACTCGCCTCTTTCGCGAATCAACCCCCTCCCCCGCGGCCCACCCGCTCGTCCGCCCACTCGTGCCTCTTCGCCGAGTGCCACCCTTTTCTTGCTTCTTAGGGATCTCCTTCGTTGGTTTCTTTTCTATTCGAGATCGTCGAGCGGGAAAAGCTTGTCCTCCTCGCCCCACGTTCTCTCTCCTTGTCCGTTTTTTCGTTTGAACTACCTTGGTAATCGTGAATGGAGAACCAGAGAGAGATGATGAATGGACGTGAAAGCAACCCCGGATCCGTGGCGTCGTTTAAACCTCTTTTTATACACGCAAACGTCTTCCACTCCCGTCGGTTATTCAGAGATTCCTTCGCCGGTGCACGGTCACCGCTCTTTTTTTGTTTGTTTGCACCACCTTCAAGTGTCTTGCGCAGCCACCAATTAGCTTTCAACCCCTTCTCCGCTCGCTTGTTTTGCGGTACACTCACTGCGGCCTTTCAAGATCAATTTTTTCCACCGATCTCAGGCAATCTTGAACGATTAGCATTTTTCAGCTGGCTTTTTCTACCGACCAGGTGTTTTATGGGATAGTAAAATGCTGGTGTACCTAATCCGAGCTTAACCAGCATTACGGGTATTATATTCCACCGGTCGAACGAGGGTAAACGATCTTGTACGATCGTGCAGTATCTTTATATCTAACTCAGACCTAACTTTGCCATTATCATAGATCGCGGTCTCGTTCTCTTCGTATGGAAAGCATTGTTTTCCTGAATCTTTATCTAATCCACGTAACGGTGATGTAACTAATGTAGAATACCAACGCAGAGCTAATGTGATCATTAGGATCAAACCATTCATCAAATTCCCTTCAGAAGATTCGTGTGAGATCTCCAAACTGCAATGAATCTTGTTTTAAGCGAAGAGGAACTCATTTGACGGCCATTTTGTCTCGGCGATTAAACAAAATGGCTTCCACGCTTACTTTGGCAACGCTACAATTCACGCGCGATCTGTTAGAAATCCGTGGATCTACCTGCGATCGAAATTTATGGTTCCGTTAGACTAGTCGGTGGAAACAGGTGCGCTATAAATCGGGACGTCACGATTCTTTTAAAGAAAAATAAAAAAAAAGAGGGAAAAGCGGGAGACCTTCCGTAAATTGTGACTAATATTTCTAACTACACTTGTTAAATCGCGGATACAGTTCGGTACGTCGGCCGTTACTTAGCCGAATGAATAAAGTGTACCGTCCATCGGCCATACACTTTGAAAGATTTATGGCACCGTGATGTATTTCGAAGACAAACAAGCAGCCAGTGCGTGTGTATCGGAATGGACGGTCGTAAAAAAAAAATGGCACCCCTGATGGACCGAGGAACGGCAGATTTATGTTTATAGTTTCATTGGCAGTTCACGGTGACGTTAAGGAAGAAACATGCACTCATGGAATTTTATTGTCTATTATCGATAACATTTCTCTTACCGTTTCTATTCAATATAATCTATGATTTGCTTTCTTTACTTGCATATTAAATGATTGTTCTGACGTGGACGAAATTAAACCGTTGAGAATGTGATTGTTTATTATTTTTAGGTTTGGTTTTACGGTTGCAAGATAGTTTAAATATGTTGCAATTTGGATGATAATGGTTGAATTTGGAGAAAATTGAAATATTGTGATATTGCAATAATAAAAATAACAAAAATATTTCAGTGATATTATTTGAAATTGTTATTAATATTATTGAGAACGTTAGTAATTTATAGTTAATATGGTTATTTTTTAAAGAAATTAGTGATTTATATCTGCTGTTAATATTTGTTAAAAAAATTACAAATTTATAACTGGTATTAATATTGCTCAGAAAGTTTCTCACTTATAGTTATTGTTGATATTTGTTCAAGAAATTAGTGATTTATAACAACTGCTAATATTTGTTTAAAAAATTAGCAATTTATATTTGTTGACCTACGCTCCCAAAGTCTCAAAGTTTGATAGTCCCAAAGTTCCTAAGACCCAAAACTCCAAACTCTAGCATGCTCTCAGTCCCAAAATTCCAAAGTCTGAAAGTTTCAACCCTCTAAGATCCCCAAATCACAAAATACCGATGACTTACGTTCCCAAAGTCTCAAAGTTTGATAGTCCCAAAGTTCCTAAGTCCCAAAATTCCAATCTCCAGCGGTCCCACAGTCCCAAAATTCCAAAGTCTGAAGGTCTCAACTTTCTAAGGTCCCAATATCCCGAAATTTCAATATTCTAAGATCCCAATATCCCAAAATGCCAATATTGTATGGCTGCAAGGCCCAAAAGCTTTAAGGTTCGGCTGCTGAATTTTAAAGTCCCAAAATTTATAAATCCCAAAATTGTAAAATTCCAAAGTCTTACACCACCAGACTTCACAATACCAAAGTCCTGAAATCTCTAAATTCGAGTATAAAGAGGACCTCAACTGTAGATGTACAGTCAACAGTATAGCGCCTTCGACCGTCTTCGTGCATCTTCGTGCACGTTCGCGTGCTAAAATGGCGGACGGTAAAGAAGAGAGCAGAGCGTTGCTAGAGTATAGAAAAATATAGATTTTACAGGTTGTACGTGTTATATTATAAATATTATAGATATCATATGTTATTTATAGAAACTCATTGTTCAATTAACGAAATAACAGGAGTCTACTGGAATATTAGCATAAAATAACTTACGTAATGAAAATAATACTACGTCATTATATTTGACATATTGCTGCAGTGGAGCATAATGAATTAAGCGGGTAATTAAATTTTCGTCGCAAAATATTCCCCTAATGAAATTTTACATGAGACTTTATTCGCATACGAAATAGAGTACAAATTGTATGCAACGTATGAATCAAAGAGTAATTGAAATACTGAAATCGTCGGACATAATTAATACACTAATTAATCAAATAACATTACAGATATGTAAAGTGAATGAGAACGAACGAGAAAAGGAAAAATGAAAGATAATTAAAAGAGCCGAATTAACAGAGGTTTTCAACGAGGATAGTTCGAATAAAAAGCTTTTAACTAAGAACAACGGCATAATAGTACTTGACAAGATTACACCTTGCTGAAGGGTAAATGAGGTTCCTGCGAACGATTTTGAAGAGCGTTTCTTATTCCATCAAGTAATTAAGAAATTAATTAGAGTAAGTTAATGGTGAGACGACGTAGAACTGAAGGGAACCAGAATCCTACTTACCATTGTAAATTAAACAATGAACGGTGTATTATTTTATTATTAATCCGTTCTGAAGAGTACAATCACGATCACAATAGTAGATCATTAAATACTGCATTTCCGTATCTCCTAAACACCTTAATACTCCTTTATAGAGAACAATCAACTGCCATATAAGGAAATATCCCATTTATACAACAAACTTGACCTTCCTGTGTCCTCTATAAAAAAAACTAATTACACAGTATTATACACGCTTCGATACTGTACAATTTTTGTCTAAAAAGTTTGTTAATACACTCGTCAGTTTCAGAGATATTTCGAGTGAAAGTTTCGACGACCGTTGATATAGCGCGGTCGTAAATATGAAGGACCCGCGAATTGAACGTGTATTAACATATTCGACGAGATTTACGATCAAGCTATGCTTCTGTGACCGCCACACGATCATTAACAGCCATAACGCCGGTAAGTTTGTTGCAGCCGGAATTTACGGAAAGCAACTAGATTAAGGAACTATGAGCACTATGAGATTAGGTGTCGCAGTTAGTATTCAACCGTGGCCCATATCTCGAGCTGCGAGATTACAGCGGCGTTTATGCCTTGAATAGGTGTACATTTACACGGGGATTCCCGATTTATCTTTGCGAAGCATAAACCGTTTCGCGCGAGCGGAAGCTGTGCTACGTCTTCGGGTTTCCGTTGATCCTTGAATGCCCGAATACGGAATTACCTTCAGCAACCGAGTTATGGTCGGCGGTAAAGCTCCATGTATGATGGTATTCTTTCGAGGACGTTTGATGGATGTAACATCGTCGAGGATTGTCGAGTTCCCATATCCGCCCCCTTTCCAATGGATATCCGTAATAGTAAACGTTAGAAATCAATTCCGATATATAGGACGACATAAATAATAGTATAGTAGCAACATAAGCATTGATACAATAGCTGCTGACGTATAGCGGGCTCGTAAATCTCGTCAACTTTGCTCACTGCTCTTGTAGTCGTTGTTCTACGTCTTTTTCCAACGGATATCGGTGACAGTAAATAATAAAAATCAATAACTGCTGGTATAGTAACTGCACGGGTATAACGTGGTCGTAAATTTCATCTCGTAATTTTAGTAACTGGTATTTGACGTTCCAGTAAAGTGGATGTCAACAACAATATATCGTTAGAAATCAGTACAAATATATAGGGTGATATAATTAAGATTATAATAGCAACTATAGCAGAGGTATAGTGTGATCGTAAATCTCGTCAATTGTGTTCACAACTCTTCTGGTGACGTTTGTCCTATTAAAATGGATATGAGTGAAAATATACATTAAAAATCAGTTCGAATACATAGGGTGACGTAACTAATATTATACTAGTGACGTAGCTGGTTGTACAGTAATTGTAGAAGTATAGTGCGGTCGTAAATCTCGTCAATTGTATTCATAGCTTTTGTGGTAGTTATTTGCCCTACTAAAATGCATATGAATGACAGTAATCGTTAAAAGTCAATTCGAATATATGAGATCTCATATTATAGTAGCAACGTAGCTGGTCATAAATTGCAGAGTATAGCAAGCTCGTAAATCTCGTCAGATGCACTCCTGCAGCTGTCATTTTACGCTTCATTCAAATCGATATAACTGAAAGTGATTGCCAAAAATCAATTCAAGTGTATAGGGTGACATAACTGATACAGCAGCAACGTAGCTGGTCATATGATAATAGCAAAAGTATAGTGAGGTCGTAAATCTCGTTAGGTATACTCACAATTCTTGCATCTGTCTATTCAAACTGATATAACTAATAGAGAATACTAAAAATTAATTCGAGTATATAGGCTGACATAACTGATACAGCAGCAGCGTAGCGAGTCGTATGATGGCTGAGGTATAGCGTGGTCGTAAATCTCGTTAGGTGTACTCGCAACTCTTGCATCTGTCTTACTCTCTATTCAAATTGATATATAACTAAAAGATCACTGAAAATCAATTCGAACAAGCAACAACCAACATTATATCAGTAACGTAGCCAATAATATAATCAGATATATTATGATCTTAAATCTCATTGTGCTCATAACTCTTCGTTCTCGTTTTACCAAAAGAATCTCAATGACAAAATCAGTTGAAATATTTAGTGACCTAGGTAAAATTATACTAGCAACCCAGTTAATCATAAAGTGATTGCAGAGGTATAGCGTGGTCGTAAATTTCGTGAAGAGCTCCATAATGTCACGAGGTTCACAAAGACCTGACGCGCATAAAATAATACGTCCTTTTTCGTCTTCAGTAAGAAGAACGATGGTTTAAGGCTAGCAAGATGGCCGCCGTGGCTAATTTATTAGGCTCGGCGGGTATCTTCTGTCAATGAGCGCGGCCATTAACGGGAATTAAAATGCAATAGAAGATACGATCGGCGTCAGCGTTTTGATTAATCACGGTGGCTCGGTGTAACGCACGCACGCGGAATAACGTGGACCAGCGACCGACATTAATCACGTTTAAACCGGATGTGCGCCTGTAGCTCGCGTGTAGTTCGTTGGAAGACCATCGTTTGCGGTCTTTTTAATAATTATCGTTCGCTTATACGCTGCATTCTTTGTTTCGCTATCGGACTTGTTTAAACGGTCGTTTATTACAATTTGCGTATCCCAACAATTATCCGCAATCCTTCAATTTTTTTCTTCGAAAAGTAATTATAAATTTCAAACTTCGAAAGTATAAGCAATTTTTAGTCGGAAGTGTCTGTAATCTTAGTTTGTACAAGTTCAAACCCAAGAGTGTAATATTACACATTCCATAAAGAGCGAGATGCAGTCTGGGAATTGAATGTGTTTACACAGTTTGTGAGACGGACAATTTATGTCGACTGATGTACTTGTTAACAGTTTCAAACCCGAGTTTGTAATATTACACATTTCAAAAAGATCGAGATCTGTGTAGCTGTTATACAGGGAATTGAATGCGTTTGCAAAGTTTGTGAGGTAAACAAGTCATTCTGAAATAACATACTTGTTAACTGTTTCAAACCCAAGTGTGTAGTATGACATGTTTCAAAAAATTAAAACATATACAGATATTGTTCTGGGAATTGCACATAGTTTGTGGATAAAGTTACTGTAAAATAATGTCATTTTCAACGTCTTCAAATCGAACTGTGTAATATTACTCGCTTCAGAAAGGCTGAGATCTGTTCCTGGTAACCTGTTAATATTTTTTTTTAAGTAAACAAATTACTATCAAATAATATATTTTTTAAAAAGTTGCTTAAAAACTTAATCCAGCTTTAATATTTTGTTCTAACATTCAATTTACGTTTACTTATTATTTACATGATATTATCAATATTAACCCTTTGACTTATCGTGTTTTCAGCACAATCGAGTCTGGAGTTTAATACCAATTACAATATGCATAATCAAAGATTCCTAACTTCAAAAAATACCTAACATTTCCAGTTTCCTTATCTGTTTTAACATTGCAGCAATAATTAGTTAGCTCTGACGCAACTGCTAAAAGAAATTATGTTAAGGGGTAAATAAATGCTTGTAAAATTGAAATTCTAAAGTTAACGCGTTAACTCCGGTTGAAAATCGGAGGACGTGCTATAATCTATCTTTTTAATCATTCAAAGCTTGAAGCGAAAAGAAACTGGAACGCCGACGAGTCGTTAGTAGTCGGTCGTTTATGAAGCGGAAGATTCGCGGTGACACGATTTATCTCGTATATCCTGGGCCTACTCCCTCCTTTTTCCGACTTCCGGTTTCTTCTTGCCCACTTCCATTAAGGGTGAACAAAAACGCGACAGAGCAAATGAAGTTGTCGGCTTTGAAGTCTCGTTAAAACGGCTCCCGACCTGTGGCACGGCGCCAAGTTTATCGCCCGTGATGGATGGTTTTCATACTTCCCTTTCATACGTTCCTTCTTTTTTTAATAACCGCCCGAAGGAGGGGGAGAGGAGGAGAAGGAGGAACAAACGGGGCAGAATGCGCCGCTGCTAAATTATATATATTAAAACCTGGCGCTGGTATAGCTTCCTGACCCGCCACTAGCGTGTTCGTTCTAATGCTTCTCTGCTCTTTTAACAAAGAATCATAACCGCAACGTATGGAGCTTATACGGTTCGACCATTGTTTAATTATACGATCGTTCATCATCACCTACTTTTACTTCATTCTGCTCTTTTTCAAATGTTGTGCAAAGTTTACAAGCTTATCAACTGACTCGTATGAAAACTGAAGACTGAACCGACTGTGCAGAAAGTAAAGATTCAACTAACTGTGTAGAAGCCAAAAACTGAACCAACTATGCAAAAAATAGAGACTCGGCCGACTATGCAAAACCTGAAGACTGAACCGACTATGCGAAACTTGAAGACTGAACCGACTATGCAGAAACTAAAAACTGAACCAACTATGCAAAAAATAGAGACTCGACCGACTGTACAGAAACTGAAGACTGAACCGACTATGCAAAACCTGAAGACTGAACCGACTATGCAGACACTGAAGACTGAACCGACTATGCGAAACTTGAAGACTGAACCGACTATGCAGAAACTAAAAACTGAACCAACTATGCAAAAAATAGAGACTCGACCGACTGTACAGAAACTGAAGACTGAACCGACTATGCAAAACCTGAAGACTGAACCGACTATGCAGACACTGAAGACTGAACCGACTATGCGAAACCTGAAGACTGAACCGACTATGCAGAAACTAAAAACTGAACCAACTATGCAAAAAATAGAGACTCGACTGACTGTACAGAAACTGAAGACTGAACCGACTATGCAAAACCTGAAGACTGAACCGGCTATGCAGACACTGAAGACTGAACCGACTATGCGAAACTTGAAGACTGAACCGACTATGCAGAAACTAAAAACTGAACCAACTATGCAAAAAATAGAGACTCGACCGACTGTACAGAAACTGAAGACTGAACCGACTATGCAAAACCTGAAGACTGAACCGACTATGCAGACACTGAAGACTGAACCGACTATGCGAAACCTGAAGACTGAACCGACTATGCAGAAACTAAAAACTGAACCAACTATGCAAAAAATAGAGACTCGACCGACTGTACAGAAACTGAAGACTGAACTGACTATGCAGAAACTGAACATTGAACCGACTATGCAGAATCTGAAGACCGAACCGATTACGCAGAGACTAAAGATTGAACTACCTATATAGAAATTGAAGACTGAACTGCCTATACAAAAACTGATGACTAAACCGACTATGCAGAAACTAGAAACGCAGCCATCTATGCAAACACTGAAGACCAAACTGACTATACAGAGGATAAATGTGCCCATAAATTTTGACAAACTATTTACAAAATTAATAAGCAAGATGTTGCCTCTCCCTCATATAAAAATGTGTTTACCATAACAAGATAGTGTAGTAACAAGCGAAGCACCGAAGTAATAAAATCTACCGATATTTGAAGACGCTCAAGATGAAGCAGGTATCAAACTAGAATGGCGATGAAGATCGTAGAAGAAACAACGTACAGAAAAAGAGAGGAGAAAGAAGAACGGTGTAAAATCGACGAGCAGAGGAGGCGGGGATAAATTGAGTCGCGGAGAGGGAGGTAGAGGACCGAGTATCGCTTTAAGAGCTTTTAAGCTTGGCGTTAAGCCGGGATTTATTTCTGACCTGTTTACAACGGAGAAACAATTGACCTCGTGAACGTCTCCGGTCAAGCTGTACACGAGTGCCTACTTCAAACAAACCCGAGGCGACTCGTTTTGTCTGACTAACGGCCCTGGTATAGGTCGCCACTCACGAAAGAAACAGTTTATTCGAGCTAAATGGACCCTCAGGGCGTCACTGTTGTCTAGCGAGCTTGAGGACCATCGTTTAACGATCAAATTATGCTCGCGTGTATCGATTCTAACGTCTGATATCATCTATGATTAATATGTCGAAGAAAGAAAGGAAAATAATGTGCATTTGACTGCAGGATCGATGCCTCAAGGTACTGCGCGCTGGTTTAGTGAGTCTCCTTGAAGCAGCTCGAAGTAATAGTTCTGTTACACCTATAATAATGAAACTCTACAGATTTGTTCTGTTTTGAATGCTGAATTCAATGAGGTATAAAGTGATTTTGTAGTGAATTTCTGATGGAAGGGAGAACTGTTTAATTTACGACAATAGATGTCAAAATATTGATGGAACGCGACAGGAAGTGATGTGTTGAAATTGAAAGAAAATATGGGAGACAATTGTATTTTACATTAGCGTAGAGTAAATAAACAGACAGAAACGTGTTAACTGAACGAGTTTATGTTTTCGTGTCGTAGAGAACAGTTACTGTACGGAATTCGCATGATCGCATC
This sequence comes from Megachile lagopoda, assembly GCA_036983795.1. Lineage (NCBI taxonomy): Eukaryota > Metazoa > Arthropoda > Insecta > Hymenoptera > Megachilidae > Megachile > Megachile lagopoda. The sequence goes on along the minus strand of CM072797.1, from coordinate 11,508,849 downwards.
GGTGAAACTAATCACGCTAATGGCTAACTATACCGGAACGTGTAATTACAATTCCAGATAAATTCCTCGCATTTATCTGGTATTTACGCAACCCGATAGACGTTTAATTACAACATCCCTTAACCCTCGGAGCTAGTACTGCTTGGCACACGGTGCACCATGGTAATTCTATGTTGAACTTCCTGTGAAATTACCCGTATAGTCTAATACTAATCCCTAACCGGAGGAATTATAGAAACTAACAAACTTGGTAAAGCGAGCGTAAACTATAAATTACGTTAACACTATCAAAGTATATAGTTTATAATTATCGGTATATATGTATATTGTTTATTCTTGTAAATATTCATGAAAATTGTTCAACGTTTCACATATAAGAAATAGACAAGACTAATTTATCTTTTCAAACAAATAAATCTGTCGAAAATGTAATTTTACAGTAAAATTGTTTATTTATCGCTCAAATGCATTTTCAGTTTTTTTGTACATATCAAATAGATTTTGAGATATTTGGAAAAAGTATGATCTTTAATTAAACATTTTTTAAATTGCAAAGGGACGGGTATTATTCTATCATTTGTTCTTTGTTTTCTTTTTACAATACTTAGGAACTATATTAATTTTTTCCTTGCGTTTTTTCATAACGCTCCTATCAATTAGGTCATATTAGTTACAGATGCCGTGCGTCGCCGACTTTCTGGACGCATCCTCAATGCGTATAGGAATACGTAACGCTTTCTAATAAGATTTAACGCAAAATCCTGAAATTTTCAGATCCTAAATTTATAAGACTATAAAATTATAAAATTATGAAATTGTGAAATTATGAAATTATGAAATTATGAAATTGTGAAATTGTGAAATTATGAAATTATGAAATTGTGAAATTATGAAATTGTGAAATTGTGAAATTATGAAATTATGAAATTATGAACTTGTGAAATTATGAAATTGTGAAATTGTGAAATTGTGAAATTGTGAAATTATGAAATTGTGAAATTATGAAATTGTGAAATTGTGAAATTATGAAATTATGAAATTATGAAATTATGAAATTGTGAAATTATGAAATTATGAAATATTTGAAATTATGAAATTATGAATATTTGAAATTATGAAATTTAAGAATTCAAAAAATCAGGAATACAAGAATTCAAGAATTCAAGAATTCAAAAATTCCAAAATTCCAAAATTCCAAAATTCCAAAATTTACGAATTCAAAAGTTCAAAAATATAAAAATTCAGAAATTCAAAGATTTTATAATACCACAGTCCTAAATTCCCAATGTCCCATTGTTCCAAGATCCAAAAGTCCAAAAGTCCAAAAGTCTGAAAAGTCCCAGAATCCCAAAGTGCCGAGGTCCTAAATTCCTAAAATTGCAAAATTCTGAAACCCCCAAATTCTACAATTCATGTGTCCCAAAATTCTACAGTTCCACAGTCCTAGAGTCCCAAAATTCAATAATCCCATAATACTTAAGTCCCAAATTTGTCCCATTCTAAAATCCCAAAATGCCAATATCCCAAAGACTTGAAGTTCTAAAATTCAAACATTCTACAATCCCAAAGTTTTACATTCCCTGTGTTCCAAAATACTGTAGTCCCAAATTTATAAAATCCCATGTACAAAAATTCTCAAACTTCCTCACCCTTAAAAAACCAAAAATTCCCAAACTCCAAATCCAAATTCCCAAGGTCCCATCCCAAAATCCCAAAAGTCTACCCTCTAGTGTCCAACAGCCGTGCGTCGCCGACTCTCCGGACGCGTCCCCTCGATCTGAAATTTAGCATAACTCCACAAGCGAGTTGACGAAAGGAAAAAAGTCCCTATATCGTCAGCTTCGGACATCCACCGTGAAAGTACGACTCGACAAAATTAGTGACGTTTAAGTTACACGCCACAGCAGCCCAGCAGGTTGACTAACCTACAAAACGTTCGTTACGAGAATATTCAAGTAGGTACAGCGAACTAACACGAGGAAGACTTCATAGCGCTTCACCAGTATATTATCCGCGACTTAATCGTCCGGGCTTGCAAACTTTTTATGGACCATAATTCAAACTTTTCGCCGGTATTCTTTAAGGGGTAAGAACACGGTCCGGTGATCCCGGAAGTCTCTCCTTTATTTCAACGTGAAGAAGGTACGAAGGAAGGGCCAGAGTTAAGGGATACCCCGCTGTTTCGTTGTCGCAAAATTTTTACGACCTCTGCCAACCGCAGAAATCTCCTGTATTTTGACAATGATTTACTGTGTTGCTATCCCTTGTTCGCGGTACCCTGCTGCCACTTTTAATTCCTTTTTATTTTATTTTCAACCGACTTCAATTCTCTAGTTCTTCTCTCTTCATTGAGATTTTTTACTTCTATGGTGAATGTTTTCCGAGATAATTTCTACTTCAAGTTTATTTTATTTTGTTTCGATTTTAAACAAAAATGGGATGTTTTGTCAAACGAAAGTTTTGATATTTTTAATTTCGACTAACCTTAATTTTCTGTTTTTTTCTTCGATCGAGATTTTTACTTCTATGGTGAGTGTTTTTGAAGATAATTTCTATTGCAAGTTTATTTTATTTTGCTTTGATGTTAAACAAAAATGGGTGTGAATATTTTGTCAAACAAATAGTTGTGAATTTCTGGTATATTTCTATCAAGTTTTGATATTTTTAATTTCGACTAACCTTAATTTTCTGTTTTTTTCTTCGATCGAGATTTTTACTTCTATGGTGGGTGTTTTTGAAGATAATTTCTATTTCAAATTTATTTTATTTTGCTTTGATGTTAAACAAAAATGGGTGTGAATATTTTGTCAAACAAATAGTTGTGAATAGTTATTTCTGGTATATTAATTTTTACTAATTTTAATTTTCTATTTCTTCTTTTTCGATTTAGATTTCCAACCTCTATGATGGGTGCTTTTGCAGATAATTTTCGCTTTAACTTTTGTCTTTCATTTGATTTTGTTAATGAAATATTCTTGTGAATATTTATTGTTTATATATTTATATGAATTCTTGTCGTTTTAACATCAAATGACTTATTTATTTCTTCCTTTTCAAATGAGATATTTAACTCCCATAAACAATATTTTTACAAATGATTTCCGTTTTAAATTCGATTTATATTTTATTTCATTAATATCCATTTATTGTGAATATTTATTGCTTTTATAGCCATACGAATTTTGCACATTTTATTTCCAGCTGAAGTTCTCCATTTCATCTTTCCCATTTAAAAACTTTAATTTCTACAAAGGATTCTTTCTGCTTTGTTAACGAACAATCGTGAATATTTATTGCTTCTACACCCGTATGAATTTTTGACTTTTTATTTTAAACTTGCTTGAATTCTCCATTTATTCTTTCTCAATAGACTTTTAATCTCTGTGAAAATGGTTTTTGCAGGTAATATCTATTTTAAATTCGATTTATACTCTGCTTTGTTAATAATGAACGAATGTGAATATTTATTGTTCTCATATTTGTATGAATTTTTGATATTTCACTTTTAACTGACTTGATTTCTCCATTTATTATTTCTCGGTTGGCTTTTAACCAAAATTTATTTTTATTTTTTGTTCTGTTAACAAACAATTATTCTCTATATTTCGTAACCACATGTTTGAATGAATTGTTCACATTTTATTTCCAATTGCCGCCAATTTTCAATTTCTCTTTTTTTCATCAAAACTTTTAACCCGAACAAAAATTATTTTTGTCCATAATTTTTCTTTGAAAATCGTTTTATTACGTTAATAAACAACCGTTGCAAACATTTCTACCGTTCCTGCATTAAATTTTAACATTTCATTCGCGCACAATACACGATAAAAAGAGGGTCAATTTATATCACTCACGTATTTATGAAAATCGCAGTCATAAATCAATCAAACTGATTTGAAAATTAGTTTATGTATGAAACAAAGCAAATAGCGAGCGATCTATCTTGCTAGGGAAATTGATCTATATAGTGCTAGAGATAAAACAGCTGTCGAATTGATTTATAACGCCGTGGAAGGTTGATTTTCTGCAATCTCAGACTCTGCGGAATATTTCACTCGAGATGTTCGATCAGTTTTTCTTATATGACCATTACTTATCTCCGAAATATATTCCACTTTATTTATTAACGAACGAGCTTTCTGATCTTCCACCATCAAATCCCCAAATTCAATGTTCCAAAAAACCAATCAGAATATACAAAAAAATTTATTTCTTGTCATTCGTCAAAACAATTTTCCGAACTCTCCAATGTTGTCACATCAATATTGCACGGTGGTAAAGAAGCACCAGTAAATCAATTTTTAGCCCATATTTTTCATCCAACATGGATTTTTTTTTTTTTAATAAAAGATAATTCAATTTCGTTGAGATTTATGAGCAGTGATTTATTAAAAAAGTTTGCAAACAGCGCCTTGTGTATACTCAGGAACAAGTTTGGTTTCCCTAGGGATAATATGGACTCTCACATGTTGATTCTTAGGGATTTTTCACAATTTGAAAGTTTGAAATGGAATAAGTATTTGAAGACAGATATTTGGGGCTATGGTGTTTGAAAATCCACTGAAAGGCATTTAGGGAATTGGGGATTTAGGGAATTGGGGACTTAGGGAATTGGGGATTTAGGGAATTGGGGATTTAGGGAATTGGGGATTTAGGGAATTGGGGATTTAGGGAATTGGGGATTTAGGGAATTGAGGATTTAGGGAATTGGGGATTTAGGGAATTGGGGATTTAGGGTATTGGGGATTTAGGGAATTGGGGATTTAGGGAATTGAGGATTTAGGGAATTGGGAATTTAGGAAATTGGGTATTTAGGGAATTGGGAATTTAGGGAATTGGGAATTTAGGGAATTGGGAATTTAGGGAATTAGGGATTTATGGAATTGGGGATTTATGGAATTGGGGATTTAGGGAATTGGGGATTTAGGGTATTGGGGATTTAGGGAATTGAGGATTTAGGGAATTGGGAATTTAGGAAATTGGGTATTTAGGGAATTGGGAATTTAGGGAATTCAGAATTTAGAGAATTGGGAATTTAGGGAATAGGGAATTTAGGGAATTGGTAATTTCGGAAATTGGGAATTTAAGGAATTGGGGATTTATGAATTTGAAAATCTAGGGATTGGGTATCTAAGAATTTGGGGATATATATTTGCGAACCTTGAGTTTTGGGGATATAGGAATGTGAGAATTCTAGGATTTAATGATCTAGGGATATGGGAGTCTAGGGACTTGGAGATCACAGAATATGGAAATGTAAGCATTTAGAGGTCTAGGGATATGGGAATCTAGGGAATTGTATACCTAGGGATATGAACAATCGAAGAAGTTGGAGGTCTGTGAATTTGAAGATCTAGGGATTTCAGGATCTAAGTATTTGGGGACATACGTACCTAAGAACCTTGAGATGTTGAGATCCAGGGATATTGGAAATCTAGGGATATTGGAAATCTAGAAATTTGGTGGTCTAGCAATATGGATATCTACGGATTTCCGAATTTAGAAACTTGAGGATCCCTAATTTTGCAACATAATACGAATATGACAATCTAGGAACCTGGTCTAAGGAGTTGGTCATAAAAAATGTACAAATTCGACTATTTAGAAATCTAATAGTTTCGAGACTTTAAAATTTAGAAATTAAAAAAGTATACACATTTGGAAGATTGAAACTATAATACTTAATTCGGTAATTTGCAAATTTAAAAATTGAAATGTTTCAAAACTTAAAATATTTAAAAACGACAAATTTGTGAATTCAACAATCCTAATACCTGAAATATCGGAAAAATTCAACAACTTTTCAAATTTAATAACAATTATACAATTTTCAAAGCAACGTGTCATTATTCGAAAGAAGCCTATATTGCACACGAATAACCACCCCTTATAATTAATATATTATATTATAGTAAAAATTTTCGAACGACTTATTTTGTTAAAGGATACCTCATTCAATCTCCCTCAAAACCGGAGGTCTCGTTTTTAATTACAATATTACGATACGCGGAGCGCGGTCGATAATTGTTCAGCGTTGTTTCACGAACCGCTTGAGGAAAAGCGATCGCGCGTTTTCCGCGCGAATGAATCACGTTGAAGCAATAAACGACCCGTAATCGGCTCGGATTCTGCATAAAACTGCCGTCCACGTCGTCGCAATTCGACGCACCGTGACCGAGAACAATGGCCGTTCCGGTTGAAGGGTGGATGAACCCGTTACCGGGAAAATAACGTTCATCCAAAGTTTCTTGAATATTTTAGAAACGAATCGGTGGTTTGGAAAATCCCTGTTATCCTGCTACACCGAGTTAATTCGATACAATTTCTTTATGGCGGGATGTATTGTATTTTGAATGCGCCGCACAGTCGGTTCGGTAACTCGTACTGAAGTGGACGCAAATTTGTTTAGCTTAAATTAGTATATTTTGAAAAAGTTCCCGACAAGTTAAGTCGTCCTGCAAATACTACAGTATTTCATACTGTATTCGAGATTTATGGCTCTTATACATACGACATTAATTTTAATTCTATAGCGATGATATTAACTTTGTTAGCTATTAAAATACAATATCGTAGCGAGGGTATTAGATCCAAGTTTCTAGCGATACAATAATATACCGTCAAATATAAATAATCCGAAGCAGTATTCGCTTAATTTTAAGTAATATCAGGTTAGATTACGCTTAAATTTGAAAATCGATCGCAGAATTCGATTTGAAATACATGAAAAGTCTCGAACCACTCGGTACAGTCGCTCAATATGAGATATCTTTAGATTGAATTACATTTTTAGTTAATTTTCATTAATTTTATGTTGGGTTAGAATAAAATTCCAATAACCTGATGCAACATTCATTTTGAAATATATAAACAGTTTCCATATAATCGGTTCGATCGCCCACTTTGAGATATCTTTGAGTTCAGTTAGGTTAATTTGAAGTTAACTTGCACCTAGATTTGAATAACTTGACGCAACATGCGCTTTGAAATATATGAACAGTTTCCGTGTAATTAACTCAATCTTTGACATATCTTTGAATTATTATTTCTTAGGTTTATTTAGGTTAACTGTATGTTAGGGTCATATTTAAATAACCTAACGCAACATTTAGTTTGAAGTATATGAACTGTCCCGGCATAGTCGGTTCAGTTACTTATTTTGAAATACCTTTCGGTTCGAACAGTTTTTCGACCGATTTAGATTAATTTAGATAATTGAACGTACAATTTTATGTTTGTTCAAGGTGAAATATAAATAATCTGACGCAGTATTCACTGTGAAATATAAAATGTCTCCATCCATTCAGTTCAACTCATGAACAAATGTACGTGTCTTGCTCAATCGATTCAATCATTTTATTCGTGCTCTGAATTAATTTTGATATTCCAACTGATCATCCCGTAGCGTCGAAATTCTGATATACAAGAATTTATACAGTCCTCACAAAATTTCTAAAATTGTCATCTTGATATTCACTACGTAACACAGATAGCGAAGTCGATTTACACAATTGATCGCTTCGATCACACGCAACGAAATTTCACGATTTTCCCTAGATTTAACTTAGGTTCGATCAATCGAACTCAGTGAGAAGCCTCCGCTTAGTCGGTTCAGTCTTCAGCATCAAAATACCTTTCACTTTGATTAGGGTATAGGTTAGGTTCAGTTCAATTTGGTCAATCTAACTCAGTGAAAGTCCTCAATTACTCAGTTCATTCCTCAGCTCTAACATGGCTTTCACTTTGATTGGAGTATAGGTTAGATTCCGTCAATTTTTATCGATCGTAGTGGAAAGTCCCCGCATAGTCGGTTCAGACTATGACTATACAGGTTAGCTGTGAATAAGTCGTTAGGACATAGAGTACAATACCACAGCGAGCGGATTAGATCCAAGTTTCTATCGATACAATAATATACCGTTTAGTTTCTCCGGACACTTTATATAGGTTCAAGTCAGTAGCTTCATCCGTAGCAGCAACGAGTCCTTACATTCCATCTAGTATTTTTAGTTTATTATTATTCGCATCTGATTACCAGAATCCTTAATCTTAGTAGAGTCCTTTTATTACTTTCTACGGTCACTTTTTGGGCAATAGACCCACACGTCACTTGAATTTCCGTTTCCGCCCGAATTTTTATATCCAATCGCAGGAACTATTTCCCTCAGCCTTGTTCGTAAAAATTGTACGCCCACGCCGAGTCTTCATTTTGTGAAATAAACGATTGAAAAGATAGACACGAAACGGACACGAAGTTGTTCGTTTCGGAACAACATCGGATATATAGACACGAGGTTGTTCCTTTCGGCACGTCGGATACATATACACACACTGTCGTTCAGTTTGGAATATCAATAAAAATAAATGGAAATCACATATCGGTGTTATACAATTATTCAACCTACAGCCCTCTTATAAATATTAGGACTTCTAATGATACGAAGTTCCTAGTATCGTTTAACCGTCGCTAAATATTACCGCTGCAACGCACATACATATGAACACTGACAAAATTGATAGAACGTTCAATAAACCGATACTGAGGCGGATCAGTCGATTCGTAACATGTCCAGGTTAGACGTTCGGTTTCAGGATACTGACCTCTGTCGAATGATCCTCTTAATCCTTTCGCAGTGTTACGTCGAGGCTCATTTAACCCGTTACGAACCGACGCTGGAATTTCTACCGATACGACAAATAGGTCGATCTCGTACACAGATAAGAATAAATCTGCGGTGAGGGTGAAATCCGTGCAAATTCCTTGAACTAGCCGCATAATGGATTGTGATGCTGAGCAGCATAAAGGTCTCGCTGATGACCCATACAACAAATTCAGTTTATTTATATTCTTAAGTAACATTCATATTATACTGGTTGTGCGTATGGCAGATGAGGTTCTGAGAGTTTGACACTTTTGCATCCTAGGGTCTTAGAAATTTTAGAAGTTTACGATTTTGGGATTTTGAGATTTTGGGATAATGGGATTTTGGGATTTTCAGATACAGGAATTTTGGGGTATAAGGATAGAGGCATAGAAGGATATAGGGATATAGGGATAGGTGGATATAGGGATAGGTGGATATAGGGATAGGTGGATATAGGGATAGGTGGATATAGGGATAGGTGGATATAGGGATATAGGGATATAGGGATATAAGGATATAGGGATAGAAGGATATAGGGATTTTGGGATATAGAAACTTCGGGATATTGGGATTTCGGGATATAGGGATTTTGGGATTATGGGATTATGGGATTTTGAGATTTTGGGATCTTGATTTTGATACTTTGAGACGTTGAGACTTTGGGATATATAATTAGGTTTTGGATTCTGATGCTTTGGAATATCGAGTGCATGGAACTTGTGGAGTTTGGAATTTGATATCTTTGGAGCTCGGGCAGTTTGAAATTTTAGGACTTTGGATCTGGTGAAGTTTGGAATTGTGAAACTTGTGGAAACTTGTGGAGTTTGGAACTTCGGGACTTTAGAACTTATGAAATTTATGACTACAGAACTTGTGGAGTTTGAAATGTTGTGTAGAATTTTGGAACTTATAATTATCTTCTGAATTATGGTACTTTATAACGTTGGACCTTAAGATTCCATAATTTTGGGACTAACAAGCTTTCAAACTTGCAAGTACTTCTGAATTCTGGGACTTTAAAACAGTCTTTAAGATTTCCTAATTTCCTAATTTTGCAACTAACAAACTTCGCAACTTGCAGTTAGCTCTGAATTTCAGCACCGTGAAACTTTCAGACCTGAGCACTAAAATTTGGGGCTTTGTGAAATTTCCAGTGCCGCGTGTTAACATATCTCCCCGTCCTACATTTTCCCGCAGAATCTTTCTGTTGCTTCCACACAACATCATGTATATAAAAAGTACTTTCAGGGTGTCAATTTCATTAATGCGATACGAGAGCTAAGATGAATCCTCAGCTAGAATGGTCGCCCAACAAAGCGAGATTTTTTTATTTTTCGATTCTTTTCATGCGGTTTTAATGAGGTGATACCAACCCCCAAGTGTTTCCGTCGCTTTCATCGTCGAATAACAAAAGAGTCCTACTCTTCTCGCTCTCGAGTATATTTTTCTCCGAAGCAATCGAAACATTATTAATACATGCACACGCGTGGCGACGAAGGCAATAAATATTCAAAAATCACTGCGGACCCTCGCTTTTCGTCGTTACGTTAAATTACATCTGCTATCGCGATTATTTCTGCGGAATACAAAGCTCCTTTCGCAGTTTTCATGGAATATTTTCGTTCCGTCCGTTTCCCGATTTCTTCGATTCGCCGCAAGCAGAAATTTACGAGCGCGAAAAAATGCAGCCATGGAATGGAAACTTCTGTGTTTCATATCGACCGACGGACTCTTTTTTCCTTCTTTTTTTTTTTCTTTCGCCGCATAAAACGCCAGCTCCGCTGCTCTTTTCCCGACCCGCTGCAGCGCTGCCAGGAAATTATACGACGGTTACAAAGCCCGTTTGGTCGCGGAACTTTTATACCGCCGCGTGAAATTTCGGGTTAATTATCACGTTCTGTCCACGGTGTTCAATGGTCGTACTTCTCTTTCTTCGTTTTGTCTTCTATCGCCCTCAAACACGTCATTGTAACGCGATTATTACACTCCTGCGATTTATCTATTTTCCGCTAACTTATCTGCTACTAATTTTCTATGCAAATTTATGTACACGCGCCGTTTCACGATTCTTCAAAAATATTTCTGCTCTTGTGGAATGCTATAATTCTAATATTACTATACAACAATTATTAATATTATATTACTATTATTACTATATCATGTTTTTGATGCTATTATAGTATTACTATGGTTCTGATGCCACTATAGTACTACTATACTATGGTTCTGAAACTGCTATAGTACTACTGGAATACTATAGTTCTAACACTGCTACACAACAATTATTATTATATTACTATTATTACTTACCATGTTCCTGGTGCTATTATAGTACTACTATGGTTATGGTACCACTATGGTACTATTGGGATACTATTGTTCTAATAGTATTATACTACAATTATTATTATATCACTATTATTACTGTATCAAATTTCTTATGCTATTACATATAGTATTACTATGGTTGTGATGCCACTATAGTACTACTATACTATGATTCTGATACTGCTATAGTACTACTGGAATACTGACTAATATTACTATACAACAATTATTATTATATTACTATTATTACTGTATCATGTTTCTGATGCTATTATAGTACTACTATGGTTCTGATACCACTATAGTACTACTGGAATACTATAATTCTAACATTACTATACTACAATTATTATTATTATATTACTATTATTGCTATATTAATGCTTCTGATGTTATTAGAATACTACTATGGTTCTGGTACCACTATAGTACTATGGGAATAGTATAGTTCTAATACTACTATACCACAATTATATTTCTATTGTCAGCATGAATAGATTATGGTAGTGTTTAGCGGAATCCTAATGATTTCACGTATCGTTTAATCGTCACTTAGTACTGTTGACGCTACAACGCACAAACCTAATATTATTACAGCATGTTATAGGATTACTATACTACTTCTGATACCGGGTATAATGCTATTGGAATACTACAGTTTTTATGTCACTATACTACTATTATTACTATATTAATTATTACTGTACTACTTATCACTCTGATGTTATTATAGTTCTACTATACAGTGGTTGAGTTACTGAATATAGTGTCACTGAAATACTATAGTGCAATATTACTATATTACTATTGTTACTATAATGCTGTTATTACTATACTTGTGATATTAATGTGATATTATTATTATACCATGTCTCTGATATCCTTATAGTACTACTTCTGATATTGCTATAGTACCATTACTATAGTCATACTATAGATATACTATAGTTCTGATATTAATATAATACGATTGTACCATAATTCTGATGTTTATACAGTACTACTATACAGGTATCACTATAGTTTTACTATATTGTAATTCTGATATTGTTACAGTAGTACTATATTACAATTCTTATACTGCTGTCGTACTACTACATTCCTTATAACATTATAGTAGAACTTTACCATAGTTTTGTTACTATTACAGTACTGCTATACCATAATCCTGGTACTGCAATAGTACAAATATACTATAGTGATACTATGCACTATATGATATACTATAAATATACTATATGATACTAATATACATACATACAAAGTGTACATACGGTATTATTATAGTACAGTTTTAATACTGCTTTAATACTCATATATTATAATTCTGACACCAGTATTACAATACTGCAGTTCTAACCTCATTTAATAAAATTATCTCTCGCTAAAAGATAAAGGTGTTTAAATTACTCTTCACTAATTGCGAAGAAAAAAGCAGACAAAGCTGTTCAATTACTAAAAAAAACTTTTCAATTACGAATCTAATGTATTCAACGTGACGGCCCGGGGCACGAAAGATGTTATTAATAATTCTCCCGGATTGAAGGGAAAGAAAAGGGGAGGAAAAAAAGAGGACAGAAGAGGAGAGCGCGGTGTTGAAATTTTTCTGATCGCACCTGTGACGAATTATTCCTGCCTTTTCCTTTTCGCAGCCTCCCGGTTCCCTTGTCGTTCCCGATGGAAGAGAATAACGTCAGCTTGGCCGACCGACCGGAGAAATTAGAATATTACGAACCGGCACCGTTGACGAGTGGGAATAATAATTAGAGACCGACAGCCGGATGATAATAATTCTATCACGAAACTGCCAACGCGGATATAAAATTCCATAGAATCGTTACGCTTCCAGGCAGAAAAACCGCATTCGAAATTTACGATTTTTGCTTTCCATTTACTATGCATTTCGATTTGATGGATAATAGAGATGGCTGAATAATGGACATCGACTGTCGTTGGACTTCGGACAATTACTTTCCACCGGTTTATTTGATCGATAAAGTCTATTTCATTTTTGAACTGTTTCTTCATTTTTGCTGTCATGTTTCCGCCATTTTGATTTGTTACAGTTTTTGAAGCGCGTACCATACGTGCCCATGATATCTAAGAAGGACAAACAACAGCGCGATAAAATGTCTACCAACTGTTACGTAAATTATTCCTGTCGCGTCACTGCTGCTAACATGATTCTCTTTGAGTCTTCTTCTATTGCTCGTATTGTTTAGGAATATTGCTGCATTGACTGATAAATGAATTATGATGTTGCTATTTTGAGTTGATACGTAGTTATGATACTATGCTAACATAACCTAAGTTAATGCTATACCGTTTTAGCATAGCCTAAGTTAATACTATACCGTTCTAACATAACCTCTAAATTATGGTATTAATACTGTAATAGTCAGTTTATTATTTTTACTATACTTTTTACCTACTGTACTAATCTAACCAGATTTGATACTATGGCATTATTAACATAACCTATAAATCTTAGTACTAAGTTATTTCTCTATATTATTCAAAGTTTATGATACTGTTATAATAACCTAATCTATCTTAACATTATACTAACCTAGCTAACATAGTACTATAACAGTAATATAATAGTACTATAATAATACAGAACATAAACTAACCCAACCTAAAATTATTGTACTATAGTATTAACCTAACGTAACTAACTTACTATACTAGTATAAACCTAACTTATTATACTACTATCAACCAATAAGACATTGCCAATTATACTACAGCAATACTACTATTATTTCTTTCAAAAATATGGAAGTTCCTTGATACAATAACTTATATTGTATACCAAATTCTATTAGGTTAGGTTAGTCGTACTATAATACTATGATTTTTTCAAAAAATATGAATCAATCTTAATACAATAACTTATAGGTTCCACTAAATTTTATTAGGTTAAGTTCGGTGAAAACTCAAAAACAGAGCCTGTTATAGTAATCTAACCCAACCTAACATTTTACTACTACACTACTATCTACCTAACTTAACTAACCTACTATACAACTATCAGTCCACAAGTTAACATTGCTGTCGTATTACAGAATTATTTCACAGAGAAATATGAATCTACCTTGATACAATAACTTATAGGTTAGGTTCCACTAAATTATATTAGGTTCAGCTTGGTTAAATTTCTGAACCAATAAAAACTCTCCAAAACAAAAACCTGTTATAGTAATCTAACCCAACCTAACATTTTACTACTATACTACTATGTACCTAACTTCACTAACCTACTATACAACTATCAATCCACAAGTTAACGTTGCTGTCGTATTACAGAATTATTTCACAGAGAAATATGAATCTACCTTGATACAATAACTTATAGGTTAGGTTCCACTAAATTATATTAGGTTCAGCTTGGTTAAATTTCTGAACCAATAAAAACTCTCCAAAACAAAAACCTGTTATAGTAATCTAACCCAACCTAATATTCTACTACTATACTACTATGTACCTAACTTCACTAACCTACTATACAACTATCAATCCACAAGTTAACGTTGCTGTCGTATTACAGAATTATTTCTCTGAGAAATATGAATCTACCTCGAAACAATAATTTGTAGGATAAGTTCCATTAAATTTTATTAGGTTAAGTTCGTCTAAATTTCCGAACCGAAACTCTGCAAAAAATAAGCCTATTGTAAAATTGAAGAGAGTGAAATTAGGTTGGTGCAGTATTTGTCCGCGATGAAAAGAAATATGTCTGTAACCGCGTGTGCGGTCGAGTGGCGTCTGGTTGGCCACAAAAATGTCGGGTGGTAAGTCAAATATGGCGATACAGGCTCGTTCGGCGTACGCGGCGAGCTGAATACAAAAAAGCTCGTGAAGGTAATGTTCGGCAATCACGGACCGAGGGGAATACACGTATCCGTACACGTCCACGTGTTCGAACTTTTTCGGAATTCGATGCAACGTTTCGCGTGAACAGTAGCCATTTACTTGGCTACGCCAATTCTGGACACGTCACCTTGGATCCAACGGATACAAATCGGCGAAAGTAGGACAAAAATCTTGGATATATCGGCGCACGTCGAACGTTGAATTATCTACATACCCCTCTCCCTCTTTCTCCCTTTCTCGTTTTGTCCGTTTCGCGGCCGGCTGTGTTTTATGCTTCGTAGAAGATGTCGTTGAATCCTAAGTAAGATGCCTGTAACAATCCACGCTGCGCTTTTTATCCAGATTCAGGTGCCTTAAATTCTTTTTTTACGTTTTAAAGCGTCACGTTACAATCAAATTTTGTGAGAAAACTGGTATAAAATATCATGAAGGACACTGTAGAAAACGTATACAATATTTACAATAAACAGATACGATTTGTGGGGTTAACACGTACTTAACACGTTCGATCCCACGACTTCATCAAAGTAAAATGATAAATTAAATTTATGAAGGAGCAGCGTTCATTGATGTCACAGGGAGGCTCCTTGGGTCGTCTCGGGTTCCTTATTCACCCCTCTATCCCATACACAGGTCAAATTTCGCATACTTTTACGCTCAAGCAATTTTACGACCCTTCAAAGATCACCGCCCGTCCGGAATGCGTAATATTACCCGATTGGATTTCAAGGTGTTACGTGTCCCATTCGAGTACTTTTGTTACTCATTTTTTTTCCTCTTCAAGGGTACTAATCTGACAGGGTAACCCTATATGTCTCGCAGTTATTGCATACACTGCTTTTCATTATGACGAACCAAGAGTCGGACGATTCTTGGCCAACAGGTGGACAAATCGCTGCACAATGTCAGACGATGTTCGTGTTTATGCAGGTGTACCAAACAAACATTATCACAAGCGTGAAATAGGTTCACGCTAGAGGGATGGTTGTGTTACGATCGTATCAGAATTTTCGCGGCGCGTTCAACCGGACATACGCGAATTCAGGGAGTTGTCGGTATACGCGAAATATGTCCAGCCTTTGTGAGCCGAGATAGGGTGAAAATGGCATTTAATGGACGACCGGCTGTCGAACTATTTGCATAAAGTGTAACGGCCAGAATGCGCAGCGTACACTCGCTTTGTCGACCCTCTTTCGAACGCCTCGCCTCTTTTGTTGCTAATTTAGCGCCCCTCCACCCACGGCATTCCGGTTTTTTATTCGATATGGCACGCGGTATGCGGTTTGCAATAACCATACCTCGTGTTTCTGGCCCTTTCACGGGGATTCAAGCCGGGGATTGTCTGACAACGCGGTTTCACCGATATATTAAGATCCACCTGTTCGAAATTGTTCGAATTGACCTTCTCGGATATAGCGCGATCGTAAATGACCATTTGACCGGATTTACGATCATGCTGTAGTTCGAGAAGTATCACGAGGATCCACGCTCGGGACCGTTAAGGCTCGTTCGTGTATATTTATCGCGCGATACTAACGTAAGACGGAATACGTAACTTCTTATCGGATACGTGTACAAAGCGTTCCCAAGGTGCACCGTATAATTTTACTCGGCCTTCCTGGCGATTCATTTCACGGGCACAAACATTGTTACACGCAGGATGCTCATTTCTTCGCGGGAAACCCTTCTTGCTGCGTGAGTTACGAACTGGCTTGTGTTCTTTTGAGTTCTGGAGGATGGAATCCGAGCTTGTGTCTTCGCCAAGGAGTTTCTTACGCTCGGCTACGGAATGTTTCGCTCGATTGTGAACTCGAATTATGGTTGCGAGGAAGTATAGGTAAACTTTGGCGAAAGATAAGTATAGCGTGAGATTTTATATCTCCTCGTTCAGTCAAGTATCATTGCAATTGTTGATGCAAATTGATACTAATTATTGTTATTATTAATTGGTACTAATGATCGATATTGATAATTGCTATCAATAATTGATATCGACAATTAATACTAGTGATTGATATTAGTAACTCATACTATTTATTGGTGACAGTAATTGATACTAATACTTGGTACCAATAATTGATACTAATAATTGATATCGACAATTGGGACTAGTGATTGATATTAATGGCTGATACTATTTATTGATGCCAGTAATTGATGCTAATGCAAGGAACCAATAATTGATACTAATTATTGATATCGACAATTAGTACTAGTGCTTGATATTAGTAACTGATACTATTTATTAATATCAGTAATTGATACTAATACTTAGAAGCAATAATTGATACTAATAATTGATATCGACAATTAGTACTAGTGATGGATATTTGTAATTGATACTATTTATTGATGACAGTAATTGATACTAATACTTTCAACCAATAATTGATACTAAAAATTGATAACGACAATTAGTAGTAGTGCTTGATATTAGTAACTGATGCTATTTATTGATGTCAGTAATTGATACTAATATTTGGAACCAATAATTGATACTAATAATTGATATCGACAATTAGAACTAGTGATTGATATTAGTAACTGATACTATTTATTGATGACAGTAATTGATACTAATACTTGGAACCAATAATTGATACTAATTATTAATATTAATAGTTGTTACCAGTAATGAATACTAATAACTGATATTAGTAATTGATGCCTATAGTTAATATTAACAGTTGATATAAACAATTAATATCAATATTTGATAGTAATAGTAGACACTAATATCTGATGCTAACAACAGACTCTAATACATGTTGCAAGTATCCAATTTCAATAATCAGTCTGAATAGTTGATATAAGCAGTTGATGTCAATAATTGATACTGGTAATTAATATGAACTGTTAATAATTATAGTAGTTGCATACAGTTGATACCAATAATCGATGATGACGATTGACACGTATGATTGATGGTAATGGTTGATACTATCGACTGATGTTACTACTTGATATCAGTAGTCGATACCAATGATATCAGTTACATCAAAAATTGGTTCTAATTGACCTAAGTTGATACTAACAGGTGACTTCAATAGTTGATACTAACTACCTTGGTGTGAATGAATAGTCGATACTAGTTGTACATTTGGAAACTTCCCTCGACGAAGGTGAGCAAAATTTTGATCGAATAGGTATCGTGACTTGCCGTTTTCAGAGCACGCGAAATAACACAGGTGTTCAACTTCACATCGTTCCGCGCTAATGGCAGAGGTATTAAACCTATTAATAACAGGACTAAGTGGTGCGTTCCTCTTGCAGACGTCGGCAATCTATATTATACGGTACCAACGGCTAAATGGCAAGAGGATATTTCACCGCTATCGTTCTTTTCCTCCACCTGAGACGTGGTTAGATCGCTATGCATTATATAGCCACCTATTATATCGTCACGAGTTGGTATGAAGTTCATTCTATTTTTAGAGATTATATCACCATTATTTAGAGTTGTTTTGCGTTATAATGTGACTAGTTTGCATTAACACTTATTACATCGCCACTACTGATTATTGTCACTCGCTATATCGTCATTATTTGATATTGCTGGGTTATATCACCACTACTTGGTATTGACATGCATTATATTATCACACGTTATATCGCCACTAATTATTGTTACGTGTTAAATCGTCTTTATTTAGTGCCATGCGTTATATTGCCACTACTTGGTACTGCCACTCATTATATCGTCACTATTTAATATTGCCACTCTTACTATTTGGTACTGGCCCGCATTATGTTGTCACACGTTATATTGCCATTATTGGTTACTGTCACGCTTTATATCTTCACTATTTGGAATTGCCATCCATTATATCGCCACGAGTTATATCTCTATGTGCTGGTGTACTAAGCACTATATCGATACACGTTGCTATCATCACACGTCATACATCTATGCGTTATATCGCCATACAGTGGAATCATGACAGATAGTTAATATTATCTCGCCTTACATCACTACGTATTATATCTCTATACGTTAGTATTATACGCGATATATTGCAACACGTGAGTATCATCACACGTCCATCTCTACGCATTATATCGCCACACAACGGTATTGTTTCGCGTCGTATTTCTACTTGTTATATCGCCACATATTGATATTGTCATACGTTCTATCTCTGCACGTTGTATTGCCACACGTTATTTCTCTACGCGTTATATCGCCACACAATGGTATTGTTTCGCGTCGTATTTCTATTCGTTATATCGCCATATGTTGATATTGTCGTGCGTTCTATCCTTTCACGTTGCATTGCTACACGTTATTTCTCTACGCGTTATATCGCCATGTGTCATACTATGACCTGTTATATCGCCATGTGTCATAACACGTTGTATCCCTACGCATTATATTGCCATATATCATATCATCGCGCGTTCTATTTCTACGCGTTATATCGCCATGTGTCATGAGGGGTTATATCCCTATGCATTATATTACCATATTATATTGTCCACTGCATACACCCAGTTAAATCTCTTGAAGTAGTTTTTATCCGTGAAAAAGAGTTAGTTGAAAAGACTGATTGCCCTGCGGGGACATCGTGAATATATTAACGAGTTAGCGTAAAGCAATAAACTGTAATGGTGGCGGCGATGAAAGGAAAGAGAGCAGCGTAAGAGGGGTAAAAGGGTCGAGCCATTATTCGTTTAGTCTGTAATCCCTGGAGGGGTCATGGGACGACGTTTGCAAAGGAAGAAACGGTTCCGAAACATCCGTCACGCTGTCACCGTGTATTGTGGTGACAGACAAGGACTAGCTGCTTTGTTACTTTATTAAGAACATTCGTATCCTGTGGGGAGACTGCTCTCCTTTATGAAACTCGTGCACGTTCAATTCTATGAGTAACGCTCCAATGAAATATTTTCTTTATGGAGGATAACCGGTAAACGAATTGAAAAATAACAGTTTACGTGATATTGATAGTTTGCACGTGATTAATTGATGTGGGGGCAGTTAAGCTACTGATGAGACCACTATTGATTTTGCACCGCATACTCTGCTATAGGGTGGTTCGTTTGTCTTCACCACTGCATAGTTATTGAACTAGTAACATATTTATTATAATATATTTTACAGTTTTCATAGTAGTTTTAATATAACAGTTCGGTATAATAACTATACAATATGTAATAACTATAACATAATTGTTATAATAGTTGCAATACAGGGTCTTCCACTTTTTACCGCCAAAATTTACCAAAATATTTCATACGTAAAAATTAGAAAAAAATAGTACATTAACATAGGGTTTCAACATTATTAGAACATCGTTGAGGATTAAATCGGTTCTGTGAGGGAAATTATTTGAAAAGGAGGAGATTAACACGTTCACCGGTACAGCTCCACGGAAATATACTCCGTCATTCTGTAACATGAATTGTTAGGTACATTAAATGTTAATTTCGATCTTCCATTTCCAGTTCGAGTTATTAGTGTAATCTATCAATAATTACTTTGTGAAGAATTAATATATTAACCTGTTGATTATCATAGTACTCGACTCCGCCATGTTTGATATACTGTACTGTCCCAGGTTTTTACCACCAAACTTTATCAACATATTCCACGCACAAAAATAAGAAAAAGATGTTATATAAACATAGGGATCTAAACACTTTATTAAAATATTGTAACAAAAGTACAAAATGACTTTTGACTGATTTGTTTTTCGATGCCACATACGGCGTGGCTCAGTTTTGTACGTAAAACTTTGCTAGCATGTTCTATAAATAAAAATGATAAAAAATTGTTGTATAAACGTAGAGTTTTTAATGTTTTATCGAAAGATTGTGAATATACGAAAAAATAATGAACGTTCCTGGATACTACATATGAATATTCGACTTTCCTATTATTTTTAATAACTTTTAATGGTGCATTCAAGCCTATGTTCATATTAATATTTGTGTTATTTTTATTTATAGAATATGCTAGTTATACGGACAAAACTGAAACAGTCCGTATGTGATATCGAATGAAGCAGTCTGTTTCCATTTCGTATTTTTGTTATAATAAAGTGAAACTAGTTTTTAATAAAGCGAAAGCCTATGTTTATACTGCATTTTTTCTATGTTTATGAATAGGATATGTTAATAAAGTTTGGCGATAAAGCACTAAGGCTTTGTATGGTACCCTGAAGATAATTTTGACCACGTCAAAAGTTGACTTTGACCACGTCAGCCAAGGGTGAGACTTAAATTTACATACAAATCTATCATCCATATTATTACGAGTTTGTTCACTAACCTGACTGGAAATATTCATATTAACTATTCAAAATTAAGGGTAATAAATATAATATCATGAAAATGTTTAATAAAAATACTATTTAACGAAATTTTCAACTTCTTCGATGTGACAATCCTTATCTGTTATAATAAACTGAAACTAGTTTTTAATAAAGTGAAACCCTATGTTGATACAGCATTTTTCTATTTTTATGAATAGTATATATTAACGTTTGGCAAGACAAATTGGAACACCCTGTACAATATCATATCAGACCGGAATCAGTACTGTGATAATCAACATTATCATACATTAATTTTCTACAAAATAACAGATGAAATTATTTAAAAATTGCATTAAATCGAATTGAAAATGGAAGATGAAATTAAGTGATAAACGTCAACGATTGTTATTGTTAGTATTGAGATTAGCGACTACTGTCAACTATAAATATCGGCGATTAGCACTGACTATTAGCATCAAGTAGTGCGAGGCGGTTAAAACGGAAGGAATAATCTGAATTTAATCGCGTGCTGTAATTAATCTTATCGTTGATGAAAAAAAGCTGTTTAGCATAAAAGTGCGGACGTGAAACAGGGAATTTCGATCGCAATCTCGAGACGATGAAAAAGATACCGGCTCGACGAAAGTAAGACGCGAAGTTATAACGAATGCAAGACGCCAAACGTAATTACTTTCTTGTGTGCCGGTATACAAAAGGACGAGATAGAAAGTGCAGAGAGACGAAGGCGAGGCCGTGAAGAAGAGGAACACGACGGAAACTGAAGAGTTCTTTCGTTAATCAACATTTCAAAGTTTCTTGCCTTTCGAACTTCGCGGAAAGGAATATTACTTTCTTATTGACACTGTACGGTGTCTCGCGACATCGAAACGCGTCGTCTCATAGGAAATTACTTTTATTTCCGCGTTGCGCTGCTCCTTATTCTCATCTTAATTAGGAACTCCGATTATGCCACGGGAATTTGATCGTTCAACTGTTTCTCTCGGGCCACCTCTTGTGGACTTTCGTTCAATAACAACTTTGGCTTGCATTATTTTATAAAATCTATTTCGTTGTTGACGTAGGAATTAATGAAATGCTAATATTGAATTATTAATATATTTGTTCTTTTCGCATTACTCGAATTGTTTCCGAATTATATTACTGTACTGTTGTACACTTTGCTGTTCCACTGTTCAACTGTACTACTGCTTCACTGTTATAACGTAATGTTGTATTGTAGTAACTATACCATACTATTCTTCAATTTTACTCAATTTGTTATAAAGATATAATACTACAATGTTCCACTATTTAACTATACTGCAACCGTAAATGCCATTTAAGATTGTGGTACTTTACCCTACTGTTATTCTACTATTTTATTATTTCATTATATTACTGTAATTGTATAACTATATTAGTGTAGCACTATACCACTGTTTCGTTATGTTACTGTAACTGTACAAACTGTATTACTGTAGCATTACTACACTATTTCATTTTACTACCATATTACTGTACTACTATACTACTATACTACTATACTACTATACTACTATACTACTATACTACTATACTAATATACTACCATACTACTGTACTACTATACTACCATGCTACTATGCTACTATACTACTGTACTACTATACTACTATACTACCGTGCTACCATACTACCATACTACTATACTACTATACTACTAAGCAACTAAACTACTATATAACTATATTTTTACTGCTGAACGTAGTGACACTCCTGGAACAATTCAATCTGTATTTGCCCATTTGTACCACGCCACAGGCAATTTTAGGTTCTTCCACTTGAAATTTTTAGAGTAGACACGTGAGACAGCCTGAATTTGCTGTATAGATTGTGGCGGAAATCTAACGACAGGAATCTGTCATCATTAACGTCGATCATCGTCGAATCAATAAGAAACGTTTTGGTATCGCTTTCCATAATTTTCGACACATATCCCGACTGGAATCACGTTAAAAGCTCTGTAACTCATCGTTGACGATGAATACTTGGTCGTCATTGACGTCGGTAGTCGTGAAATCAACAGTAATCGTATATGGTATCATTTTCGATTGTTTCAGACACATTTAATCGCTTGGAACGACTTTAAAATCTCTATATCCCATTCTTGTTCTACGTATATGCTTACGGCGGGTACTTGATATTTTAAATGTACATTCGAATTCATGAGGCACCTGTTCGAGGCATTAGTAGTATGTTACTATAGTTGTGTACTGCCATTTGACTGAGTTTTGTTTTAGTACAGAAGTTTACTTATCATGGCTTTGTAAATGGAAATCTAAATGGAAATCATGATACTAATACTACCAATATTAGTACTACTATTATTGACAATAGTACTATTATTGGTGGTATTATTATAATTATACAATAGTACTACTATAATTGGTGGTATTACTATAGTGATACAATAGTACTACTATTATTGGTGGTATTACTATAGTGAAACAATAGTACTACTATTATTGGTGGCATTACTATAATGATATAATAGTACTATTCTTATTGGTGGCATTACTATAGTGATACAATAGTACTACTATTATTGGTGGCATTACTATAATGATATAATAGTACTATTCTTATTGGTGGCATTACTATAGTGATACAATAGTACTACTACTATTGGTGGTATTGCTATAATGATACAATAGTACTACTATTATTGGTGGCATTACTATAGTGATACAATAGTACTACTATTATTGGTGGTATTACTATAGTGATACAATAGTACTACTATTATTGGTGGCATTACTATAATGATATGATAGTACTACTACTATTGGTGACATTGCTATAATGATACAATAGTACTATTATTATTGGTGGTATTACTATAATGATACCATAGTACTACTATTATTGGTGGTATTACTATAATGATACTATAATATTACTATAATACTACTAACAACTAGAACTGCCAATATACCAGCACTAATATGACACATCCATAAGTTACGATCAGCAATAATACCAGCAGTATCTTACAAAATAATGCAAAGCATGCATCATCGACAGCGAATAATTTTCCATGAACACCGAAAGGAAAAATTTATCCAGTGAATAAATCATCCAAGATAAACATGGTAGCAAGAACAGTTGAGCCGTGCTGTAAGATATCGCGCGCACTATATGAACGTAACTAAAGCTCCAAAGATTTATAATACACTCGTCGAGGCAGCGAGAGAAAAGCGGTATAAATAAGATGTTGCAGAAGAGTGGATGGCGGTCCCGAAGATAAAGATACGTATGAAAATGTTAGCCAAGAATATATCTCGTTCAGTGGGTGGAAAAATTGGAATCATTGCGCGAACATTATGCGTTGTGTTTTTTTTAACCCCCAGGATTTACGCCTCTTTCGTGCCGGTCAGTTGCGAATCACGTACTCGAATCAACGAGCATGTAGTAGATTACACGCTCGCAAATAACCGACAAGCTGGCAATTCTTTCCCGTTCACAATCAGGAACGCATTCAATGAAATTTCAATACGCGTTCGATCGTTGCTCGTGATGAAATTTTTATTCGACTTGATTTCATCAATTTGAAACGTCCGTTAGCAGAAGAAAATCGACCGTATTTGATTGTTTGACTACTGCGGAAAATTCGTTACGGGTTATAAGCATTCGTATTTATTTCATTCGCTTTAATAGTACTTAGGTTTTACTTTGAATCACTTAATATTTGTGTCCTTCAAATTTTCTACTGGTTTAATTCAGTACTGTATTTAAATTGGTATATTAACCATTTGCGAAGTGAGAAGTGTTTTGTATGAACGTTAATTGCAAGTTAACTCAGATGAGGGTTAGAAATCTTGGTTATAGTAAATTAAACGCGAGAGAGCATGAAACTGGTGAGGTGTTTTCAATGGCTCACGTGTCGGTGGAACGAACGTCGAGTGGCCATCGTATCGAGCCCGTAATAGAATTTTATGCTGAAAGTGGTAAAAGAATTTTTGCTTGAACGTCTGCCCGTGGTTTCTGACGTTTCGTATAAAGCGTCAGGTATATACGCGTGATTCTGTGAAAAGGATACTTGAACCTACGCATACGTAACACGCTTTAAGAGACCCATTCTGCTCCTGTTTCCTATCTCTTTTTTTGCCGACAGCTTCGAGCTGAAAACTTCCCCTCCCGTATCTGAACACCGTTACACATGTGTTTCTGTAAAATGCAAAAATCTGCAGCTTCGCTCTCTATCATTCTTTTTTCTTTTAAACCGCTTGCGAAATAACATTGTGGCTCGCCATTTTGTATTAAAAGTATCACTGAAATTTTTACGTACTCGTTTCCAACAAACTAGCGAGTTTCAATCTCGTTTCATACCTTTGTGTCATGAGTTCGAAACGATACTTCAATACTGTTTGCTGCGAGTTGTGGTGAGCCATTTTGTTAGGTGAATATTAAGGATATAATAATTTTCGTTAGACCTTAATCTTCACTTTGATGTATCATTAGTGTCATTTTATGACAATTTTATGTCACGAAATTCTGATGAAAGTTCATTACCCTATAGTACATTTTACTGTTTATATGGTACGTTGAGGCCGATGGTTACCCATTTTAGACTATGAATATTCATGAAGTATTTACATAGTCAGCACAGAATTAGTGTCATTTTATAACAATTTTATGTCACGATATTCTGTTAGAAGTTAGTCAGTCTATAGTACATTTTATTGTTTATAGCAACTGGTTGCCTTGAGGCCGATGGTATCCCATTTCAGACTATGAATATTCATGAAGCGTTTACATAATCGTTTTCCTTGGACTTCAAGCTTCAAATTTCTATACAAATGCTGTTTTGAAACACTTTTATGTCATGAAATTACTAAACCTTTTGTGTGTCAGAATTCATGAACTAACATCTGAGACTATAATTAGTGATCAGTTCTCTGTTAGGAAAGGTGGATCAATATCATTGTTTTCTTTGAGTTTTAAGCTTGAATTTGATATAGCAGAAGTGGCACTTTGTGATACTTTTCTGTCATCAAATCGCGCAAAGGCGAAAGAAGAAATCTCGAAGGAATGCCACCGGCAAAAGGGACGTTGTATCGTAAAGAGCAGTCTGTTTACTTTGGAAAGAAGCTAAAGGGATGGTTTGGATCGACAAAAGAGGTTCAGTGCGGGTCAGGTGTGAGCCAATATGCGGCATCTGGCGTTACATGCTTCAAGCTTCGCATAACAAGCTTGGAGCTTGCTGCTCGCTGATGGGAAAAGTTGCAGCTTGCATGGCCGGATGTGTCTTCCTTGGTCGTGCATATCTTTCCTTCCTGTTCTTCGTTACAAGCTTCTGCCGGTTACTTATATTCTGCTTTCTTCCTAGATGCATCCATAACTATGTAACGCCTTCATGGTGTAACATGCCTCTGTGTACTCAGAATAAACTTTGCTTACATTTGACTTCAGCACACTTCACTTATCAATTTTCTCCATGCTTCAAACTACACACTTTACCGTTTGATATTCAATTAATTTAATATTTGTATATTTAGGGATGAATAATAATATTCGAGTACTTGAGAGTTGATGTTCTTTGTATTTAGTAATTGAAATTTAAAGTCTGGTAGAAATCGTCTACGTATCATCGATCACTGTTAGCTCGAGAAGGAGGACAACGTATTAATCATCGGAATAGCTATGATTTAAATATTAATAACACGTGTTGTCTGCGATGGTGAACTTCAAGCATCCAGGTTATACAACAGGATGATGATAAATGATAAAAGTCTGGCTAACAACATTTATTGGTTCAATAACGGTGACCCTCAGATATAAGTACACAGGAAACTCATTAAACGTAAATGCATCAAAATGAGAATGGAAAGTGCGCTAACTAACTCCGATACAGTAAAACCCCATTTATCCAAATGAAGTTTTACTGAATACCAAACGCTTATTAGTATTATAGCTATTTTAAGCTCGAGTCCACTGACGCAAACACAAACTTCTATTATTATAATAAAATACCATTGCTGAAGCTGAAATGCGTGAATAATGCTCTCATTTGTTATTTACTTTCATACACAATTCGCCATTCTACATTGTATGTTTTAAACAAGAGTTTACACAATTTTTTTCATCATGGTTTCAGTTTTAAATGTAGCTCAGGTGCCATTTTGTAATAAAATTGCATTAAACTTCATTTCTATCAAAATTATTTCGTATACAAAGATAGGCTGTAATAAACTGTCCACCATTTTGTATTAAGAATATTAACTCCAAGTTGACATGTAATTAGTGCAATTTTAAGATACTTTTATGCCATGAAATCCTGTCAGAAGTTTGCCGACGTAATATAATAAACTTCACTGTTCATAACATGTGTCATGTTGCTTTGAGGCCGACAGCTCGTCATTTTCTATTTAGAATATTGATAAAGCGTTTACGTTGTCTTTTTCTATAGACTTCAAGCTTTAAATTGATATGTCGTAAATGTTATTTCGAGATACTTTTATGTCATAAAATTTATTCAGAAGTTAGCAAATTTAAATACTGCCTCTTACTGTTTAACTGACTTACTTCTACTTGAGGCCGGTAATCAACTACTTTGATTTAAAAACATCGATAAACGGTTTATATAAAATGTTTCCTTATACTTCAAGCTTGAATTTGATGCATCATAAGTGCCATTTAAAGATGCCTTTATCTCATAAAATCATATTCAAAGATCCGATGTAAATCATAAAGTGACAATGCATATTAGCGAAGATAAGTCGTAATCAATAAAACGTAATTTAATATTTTTATACATCGAGTTATCAACGTGCAGCAGTTTCAATCTCTGAACAACTATAAAATCTCTCGATAAATCAACGTTTTAATTCTGTTTCATAAGAGTGAGAAAGGATCGTAAACCTCTTACGAGTATATCGGGTTTTTGCTCGTATACGTTGGCTGGAGAGATCCTACGGGGCCGTTTAATACGTTAGATAATAAAACGAGTTGCCGGGACGTTACTTTCATCCGGCTTAACAATGTTTCGTAAAGTATTACCATGCTTTTGCTTTGGAACGTGTAACATGCAGTAAGTTATTGCACTTTCTGCGGAGAACCACGATCTACACCTACCTGTAACTAATTAAATGATACTCCAAATTATCTTCAAGGTATTCCTCGACATCCTTCGGAAATTGGTCGGGAAATATGCACAACATATTTTCAAGTTTTCAAGTATGTATTTGCAAGCCTTGTAGCATTCCACTTCTGAAAGTTTGATGTTAAAAAATTTATAGGTTAGTACGTTTCGGTTGTACAATCTTTTAATTTTTTAGTCCCTGAAGATTTTGAAAAGATCTATTTTCGGGATTGGTAGTTGTCAGGTTTTACTGTTTTCATTTTCTGAAATTTTTAAGCTTCCAAGTTTTCTAATTTTCAAACTACCAAGTACACAAGTTTTCTAGCTTCCAAATTTACAGGCTCTTCAATTTTCTAGTTTTCTAGTATTCTACTTTCCTAGTTTTCTAACTTTCCAGTTTACAAGTTAGCAAGTTTTAAAGACCCCAACTACTTAAATTCCCAACCTCTCAAACTCTCAACTATTCAAGTTCACAACTATTCAAGTTTTCTGGTACTCAGGTCCCCCACTTTGTAAGTTTCTAAGTACTCAGGTCCTCAAATACTTAAGTTCTCAAATCTTCAAGTTTACAAGTCATAAAGTTCTGAAGTCCTCAAGTCCTCAAGTCCTTAAGTTCTCAGGTTCTCAAGTTCTTGTGTCCTCAAGTTCTCAAGTTCTCAAGTTCTCAAGTTCTCAAGTCCTCAAGTCCTTAAGTTCTCAGGTTCTCAAGTTCTTATGTCCTCAAGTTCTCAAGTCGTCAAGTTCTCAAGTCCTCAAGTCCTCAAGTCCTCAAGTCCTCAAGTCCTCAAGTCCTCAAGTCCTCAAGTCCTCAAGTCCTCAAGTCCTCAAGTTCTTGTGTCCTCAAGTTCTCAAGTTCTCAAGTTCTCAAGTTCTCAAGTTCTCAGGTTCTCAAGTTCTCAAGTTCTCAAGTTCTCAAGTTCTCAAGTTCTGAAGTCCTCAAGTCCTCAAGTCCTTAAGTTCTTATGTCCTCAAGTTCTCAAGTTCTCAAGTCCTCAAGTCCTCAAGTCCTTAAGTTCTTATGTCCTCAAGTTCTCAAGTTCTCAAGTCCTCAAGTCCTCAAGTCCTTAAGTTCTCAGGTTCTCAAGTTCTTATGTCCTCAAGTTCTCAAGTCGTCAAGTTCTCAAGTCCTCAAGTCCTCAAGTCCTCAAGTCCTCAAGTCCTCAAGTCCTCAAGTCCTCAAGTCCTCAAGTCCTCAAGTCCTCAAGTCCTCAAGTTCTTGTGTCCTCAAGTTCTCAAGTTCTCAAGTTCTCAAGTTCTCAAGTTCTCAAGTTCTCAAGTTCTCAAGTTCTCAAGTTCTCAAGTTCTCAAGTTCTCAAGTTCTCAAGTTCTCAAGTTCTCAAGTCCTCAAGTCCTCAAGTCCTTAAGTTCTTATGTCCTCAAGTTCTCAAGTTCTCAAGTCCTCAAGTCCTCAAGTCCTTAAGTTCTCAGGTTCTCAAGTTCTTATGTCCTCAAGTTCTCAAGTCCTCAAGTCCTTAAGTTCTCAGGTTCCCAAGTTCTTATGTTCTCAAGTTCTCAAGTCGTCAAGTTCTCAAGTTTTCAAGTCCCCAAGTCCTCAAGTCCTTAAGTTCTCAGGTTTTCAAGTTCTCAAGTTTTCAAGTTCTCAAATCCTCAAGTTCTTAAATTTTCGCCAATTCAAAATAGTGCTACTTGCAAAGAAAGTT
Organism: Megachile lagopoda; assembly: GCA_036983795.1. Taxonomy (NCBI): domain Eukaryota; kingdom Metazoa; phylum Arthropoda; class Insecta; order Hymenoptera; family Megachilidae; genus Megachile; species Megachile lagopoda. The sequence continues at coordinate 11,478,962 of CM072797.1, read as the reverse complement.
AGCTTAACTTAACCTATGTGACCGAACCTAATCTTCCCCGATTGATTACCGTTATCGGATTCAGAACAAAGCTATCTACAAGGAAAGTTAGCTTAACTGAATCTAACGTCCCTGAATTGTCAGATTTAGAACAAAGGTAAGAAAGTTACAAAAAAATATAAATATTCGAGAAAGTACTTACTTTCCATAATTACCCAAATTACTACCTTGATGCATTTCTACCATCGCAACGTAGCAATTAAAAACGGAGGGTTAATAAAATTATGAACAGAGTGGTGCTCAAGTGTGCAGAAGAGGGTTTCACCATCCGCCTCGTCTTCTGTTCCAAATGGTCGAAGTCGTTCCATCTTCAGTCAAAGAATTGGACGTTCATTTCCTTCCTTTTCTTTTCTCGCGAACGGAGAAAGAAGGGAAAAGTAAGGAGGGTGTAAATCAGGTTGCGCCCTTCGTGAAGCTTCTGTTAGTGACAGATCGACCGCTCTTCCAGCCTCACCCTCGTCGAGGACTTGAAACGGAAGGTCGTGGGTCATATTACGCGTCCTTAAAACGACACCGGTACCGGCCTATCCCACGTGAAACAGTTTCTATTCGATTTACGGGACGCGCCTCCTGGTAATGACGTAACCGAATTTACGGGTACATTTTGTATGCCGATGGTGCCGTTCGTAGCGACTTCCTATGGGGAATTTTCTTCGACGTCCGTGACTACATTGAATTACAAACGGGAATACGATCCTTCGGCTTGCGATAAAATCGATTCTCATTATTGACTGCACGCTGGAAATTCTTCCGTGATAGGAAAGCTACTGTTGCACCTGTAGTTGTCGCACGATGTTTATGTTAAGTTCGATATACCGGTTCGTAATCGTGTTTGAAATTGAGAATCGTTCAGGAAGATTTAAATTGCTCGTTTCGTGGAAAGATAAACAAATTTGTCGAGCATTATGATGCGGAAAATCTATGCTAAGAGGCGTTCCGAAACGATTTTTGGTTAGTAAAGTCAGAAACAAGGTTTCACTGCCTCAAACTCTCGTTGTCATAAAATTTCGAATGCCTCAAAATCTCGTTGCCTCGAAGTTTCTTTGTCACGAAATCTCAAAGTCTCAAAATCGCAAAAGTATGAGGTCTCTACGCATTAATGCCTCCAAGTTTCAAACTTTCATGGTCCCACAGGTTCACTGTTTTCATGTCTCAATTGCCTCAAAATCACAAAAGCACAAAAGCTCAAGATTTCTATGCGTTAATACCTTAAGGTTTCAAACTTTCACACACTCACAGCTTCACTGTTTTAAAGTCTCAATTGCCTCAAGGTCACAGAATCACAGAAGCATAAGGTTTTGTACACGTTAATGCATCAAAGTTTCAAACTTTCATACTCCCACATCTTCACTATTTTAAAGTCCCAATTGCCACAAGGTCACAAAATCGCAAAAGCACAAGGTTTCTACTTATCAATGCCTCAAGGTTTCAAACTTTCATAGTTTCACAATTTCACTGTTTTAAAGTCACAATTGCCCCAAAGTCACAAAATCACAAACGCATGATGTTCCTAGGCATCAATGCCTCAAAGTTTCAAACTTTCATGGTCCCACAGCTTCACTGTTTTAAAGTCCTAATTACTACAAAATCGCAAAAGCTCAAGGTTTCTACTTATCAATGCCTGAAGGTTTCAAACTTTCATAGTTTCACAATTTCACTGTTTTAAAGTCACAATTGCCCCAAAGTCACAAAATCACAAACGCATGATGTTCCTAGGCATCAATGCCTCAAAGTTTCAAACCTTCATGGTCCCACAGCTTCACTGTTTTAACATTTGAATTGCCTCAAGGTGACAACATCACGGAAACACGAGGCTGTCATAGTCCCACAGTTTTACTGTTTTAAAGTCTCATTGCCTCAAGGTCACAAAATCACAAAAGTAGGAGGTTTCTACGTATTAATGCCTCAAAGTTTCAAACTAACATGGTCCCACAGCTTCACTGTTTTAAAGTCTCAATTGCCTCAAAGTCTCGCTGTTTTCAAATCTCATTGCCTCAAAGCCTTATTGTTGCGAAATCTAAATGTCACAAGATGGCTATGTTAGTGCCTCAAAGCTTTAAATTCTGCTTGTTTTAAAGTCACGTTGTCTTAAAATCTCGTTGTCACAAAGTTTCAGTCATAAGTCACAACTTATCTGCGTTTTTAATGCCTCAAAGCCTCATTGTCACATAATTATATGGTCTTCAACAATATTTAAAATTTTCAGTTTCTCTAAATCTCATTTTCTGATAGTCTCACTGTTTTAAAATCTTACTGTCTCAATGTCTCAATATCTCAATGTCTCAGTGTCTCAAAATCCCAAAGTCGTAGCCTTCAAATCATATCCCCTATAATTCTAAAAGTCAGAGTCTAGAACTAAAAATCTCGAACCTAGAAGCAGAGTCTTCAAATCTTAAAATCTCAAAAATCCCAAAATTGCAATGTTCCATAATCGAAATCCTCCGTCTGAAAATCCCAAAACGCTAAAATTTCCAGCTCCCAAATCTCAAGTTGATCAAATTCCAATCCCGTGATGAAAATCTTGAAAATCCCAAAGTTCCAATATCCTAAAATACCGAAAGCCCAAACTCCAAGTTCAGAGAACTAAAAGTTCCTAAATTACAAAATCGGAAAACTTTAACACCGCAACTCTGGCAGCTAAAATCCCGCGCGTCGCCGACTCTCCGGCCGGGTCCTTGGTCCGCGAAACGCGCATCTATAACGTAACGTCCACGTAACACCGACAGTTTTTTGCATTTTAAAATGAAGGACCTTACGTCATTCGCACACCCGTCCACTTCCGGTAGATTTAAGCGGGACACCCTGTATTTCGCCAGCCATGTACCGGCCAGTTTTCGCGCGAAGGGGTTAACGTGAGGCCAATAAATTACCACTGTTCACGAGCCACGCAGCCGTTTAACGAAACGTTCGCTAGGGTTGGTTTTCAGCAAGACGAAAGGGAAAGCAGCTTCAGCCAGGAAGAGTAACGATAACTGTGTGGCAACAAGTGCTCTTAACGCCCTAACGGTTTTCCTCGCGGCGCTTCAGGGACGATTCTCAAAGGACTCGAGCGATTCCGTGGCGAAGAAGAGGTTGCGGGGGGACGTGGGGGGGAGTTATATCCCGACGATCCGAATGAATTCTTAAACCGGTGGAATGTGCGATAGCAGCAACCTCATTTCCCGACCATCTTCTCGCTCCCTTCAAAGACCTCCTTCTTTTTTTCCTCTTTCGCCGGCATCTTTGCTTTGCTCGTTTATTCGACCTCCTTAGATGGTCTGCCATCCTTCCGGGTCATATCCAGAAGACATCCGCTGTAATTTTTGCTTAATGAGTCAGCCCTTTGTTGTCCAGCTCCCTTTCCGAAGGCACCGTCTGACTTAGCCTTCATGCAATTGCAGTTATGTATTTTCGGGACTATTTTCAACAATTTTTCCAATTGGAACAAGATGCTGCGTTTGACGTATAAGGCCGTTCTGCTGGCCTCACGATGATACGGTACCTGTATCTTCGAGGGTGGTTTTCTCGAAAAGTATCGGTGATACGGAAGATGTGTTTACTGGTACTTGTTGAGGGAACATTTGTCTATAATCTAGAACTTAAAAACGAGCAATAGGAAAATGGCGTCGCAGGAGTTGAAATAGTAAATATCTACCCTGGGTAGAAGTTATAAAAATTGCATTTGTCATCTGAATTTAAAGAAGTTTGTTAATGAAAATATAATATTTATCGTTGATATGTTTTCTTTAATTGATAAACATGTTCGGCAAATAACAGTAATTGATATATTATACTTTTGTATGTCTGTGATGTTGTCGCGTGCAGAACGTAAATACGGTAAACAAATTCATTCGTGATCGGAACGTTAATCAAATATCAATGGACGACCGTTGAAAATTCGCAAATGAATATTTACTTTAATTAATGAAAAATTAACAACGGTGCACTCGCGTCATTTCTACTATATATTAACCTACATGGTAAACGCGTTTCCAATCAAACAATCATCCCGGTACCATTTCCGTGTAAAAATTCCTATTGTACCGAACATTTAAGCGAAATTGAATTTAACAGTTTCCACAAATTCTCGAATAACTCGTTCCGAAAGCGTAGCGCACCGCAATCGAGCCCCTCCGGCTTTGCCACATCCATTTTTCATCAGAAAGTTAGTGTTCGCGAACTTTTCATCGATTTTCATTTGCAAACCAGCCCGAACACGGCCCAGTGTATTTTTTTCCCCCCGTGCAGTTGTTCTGGCCATTTGTCGAAAGTTTACAATTTCACCGGGTCGTTTTTTGAGGCATTAAAAAGCATCGCAAGGGGGAAATGGTTAGGCGCAGCGAGTGTAACGTGAAACACGCGTTCTGCTCGTAGGAGGACAATCGTGGAATGGTAAATGGCGTGGATATCTGTCCCAGGGTGTCAATCGAGAGGATTCCAGGTCGGCTCGGTGCCTATGGATCGATGTCACGAGCTTTGTTACACGAAGTCCGATGGGCAATTATCATCACACGTGTTCTCCAGTGACGATCCCTCGTGAGGGGGAACGACAACGACTGACCTGAATAATTATAATAGAAGCGGATTGTCACGTCATTTCCATGCTGTTTTTTCTAGGTCTTTCAAACCTAACTGTAAATTAACACACTTCTACGTGCATCACAAAATGATAAATTACTGAAATAGCAGACGTTAAACATTAAAGGTAAAATAAGATTTCTTCACATAAATATATCTCTAAATGACACTTATTACGTATCAAATTACATCTTCAGATCTACTGAATAATCCTATATATGTAGTTTGTCAATATTCGCAATTTAAGACGGTCAGGTCTCACCTCAATCCAAATACAACGAAATTTGCTTATTAAGTTAGGTCTCATGATAAAAATATCTTAAAAAAACACTTGTGATATATCAATTTCAAGCTTAAAGTACAAGCAACATGACTGCATAAACGTTTCGTCAGTTTCGTTAACGCAAAGTGGTTGGATGTCGGCCTCAAAGCAAGACGTCAATTTCTGAAAACCGTGAGATTTATCTATATTAGGTTTACTTTCTAATACGTTTTCATAATATAAAGTAATATAAAATTACATGTTTGCTACATCAAATTAAAGCTTAATACCAATATTTTTAATATAAATGGCTGACTATTACATATGATTGGAATTTTAAAACCTAACAGGTTTAATACAATTTTAAGACATAACAGCACGTACGATACATCGATTTAAAGTGTGAAGTTCAAGAAAAATAGATAGGTACAAATTTAATAAAAATTCTTTATCCAAAATGGCTGTTTATTGGCCTCAACACGTAATGGATTCATTTTCAGGAAGAATGAAATATTGTCATTAGATTGTCTATCTTCCAACTCATTTTTATAAGATAAAAGTATAATAAAATAGCACTTATGTTACATGAATGTAAAGCTAGAAGCTTGGCCGAAAGAACTACATAGAGCCACCATCGATATTCTTAATACAAAATGGCCGATTATCGGCCTCAACGAACAATGAACGTCACATTTAGTGAACTACATTCTAATACATTTCATGACATAAACGTGCAACAAAATGGCAGTTATATTACATTAAATTTGAGCAGACAGCTTGATAAAAATGGCCATCCAGAAGTTTCGTTAATTTCGTTAACGGAAACTGATTGGTTGTCAGAGAACCGTCTTATTACGTGTCAGAGATTTCGTACGTATTTCTTACATTTTTTTGCCCGTCTCGCGTTTCCGTCAGCGAACGAAATAATTGGCGAGTTCAACGAATAAGAAGACTCGGTTTCACGTTAAAACTCGAAACAGACGGTCACAGTTGGCCAGGACAGTGCATTTTTAATAACATTCCCGTGTCAATCTTTCTCGCCCTGGTTCTGCCTTTAATCTCGTCCCTCAGCTTGTCCACTGAACACGAGCAGAATTCTTTCTGTATTTCTCGTTATATCATAGTAATTTCGCTCGTGTTAAATAAAATAGTAACATAACTTTTTCAAACTTTCATTAGAAACGTTGACGGGTGCTGAAGAGAACGTTGCGAAAGTACAATGTGCAAGGTGCTTCGAGTTAATTTAAATTGAACATTTCAATTAGTTCCACTGCTATTAGAGATAGGGGAAAATAAATAACCGGAAATATATGTTTTTAGAATACTGTCATGGTCCATGTCAATTTTGTGGTGTTGTAAAAACCGTGAAACCTATTATTGTTCCTCGTTTTTAATAGTGATGGAAAGAATTTAGGCGTTCGACGTAAATGAATTACCCTGTAGGCTATAAAAATATGAACTGAATATTGATATCAGAAAATTAAATCTGTCATGTTATTAAAATATGACAAATAGGCAAAACAGAACTATAAAATCGGCTAACAATACTACAAGTTAAATATCATATATCGCCGTTTTTCCGGACGTATTCTACATATTATACAGAAAGATAATACGAGAAGTTGATGCATGCAAATATTTCTAAATCTCTATTTCTCGAGCTTAACGAAACTGGAATTGCAGATCATAAAGTTCGGAAGTGTTGCAGTCCTAAAGTCTCGCAGTTCAAATTAAACTCGGAAGTAAATAAAGTTTTGATACAGATTGGAATTCGAATTAGAGTTGAAGCTTTGATCTTAACTAGATTTCGTGATTTCATGTTTAATATAAGATACAATTCTAATGTGCATTCACACTCATCTACAGATTTAGAATATAACTGTATTATAAATTGAAATTCACATTAAAGATAAAAAATTTCTGACGAGGTTTTATGATTTCGTAGCCTCAAAGTTTCAAGACGGCTTCAAAGCCTCAAGATCTTGAGATTACATGGCTTCAAAGCCTCAAAGTTTCAAGACGGCTTGGTTTCAAGGCCTCAAGATCTTAAGATTACACGGCTTCAAAGCCTCAAGAGCATAATATTTCATAATTTAATGGACCTAAAGTCTCAAGTTTTCATGGTCTCATGGCCTCAAAGATTTCAAGATTTATTAGCCTCAAATTTACAAGTTTTCTAACTTGAAATCCAGAAATTTTCTGAGTTTCAACCTCTGAAGATACTAAGGCTTCAAAGTTCTCAGACCTCAAGGTAAAAACATCTGAGCGGCCAAAGTTTCAAAATCGTCATATCTAAAAATGGACATGTTTCAAAGTACTTATATCTCAAAATACTTATACCTACAGATCGGTTTGTTCTAAAATACCTATGCCCCAAAATCCGAATATTCAAAGATACCTATACCCCAAAATCCTTTTGTCCCGAAATCCCTATATACCCGAAATTTCAATACATCAAATTCCCAAAATCACGAAATGTCAACGATCGAAACTCAGGAAGTTTTTCAATCTGAAATCCCCTTCTCCACTTCTCGAGATTAAAAAATTCCAAGGTCCCAACTCTCAATTCCCATGCGTCGCCGACTCTCCGAACTCTTTCATATTCATAGTGAAACCTGCGTTAAACATCTTAGATTATCTCGTCGAATACTCGACGCAGAACCAGCCATGTTTTCACGAACGAACAGAGAAATTTTTTCTGTATTTCGTGAAACTTTCGCCGAGTTAACCGGGAATTACAAGAAACTTCCAAACTCTGCCGGAGCAAGATCACGAGGTGGAAATTTGCTCCAGTTATGAAAGTTCGAACAAAGTGTTCGTTGATTAAGTAAATCGTCGAGAGCTGATCGCGTCGATAACGTCGAATCCTTTTCAGCCAGTTCTTATCAATCTTCCAGAAACAAGTACGATTACGCATCGAACGAACCAAAGAGTAGTATAACAAAAGGCAAAGCAGGTGTAAGAGGCGACACTCTAAAAAGATACTTCTAAAAGAAAATACCTTTAGAGTGATGGAAACAAATTTAAATTACACTACAAAATGAAACGGGGTCGTATTTTGAAAAATGTACATAGTAGGCTGCAAGCAATTGTGTCTACCGGGCGTTTCGCAACTTCAAGAACATACTTTAACAATAGGTTTACGGAACCTAAAATGCAGGCCTTAGATTTCTTGTTTTCAATTACGAAAATTATTAAAATTTTGTCAAAATGTTAATATTGTCATAATGTCAAAATTACTGTGCAAAATTGGTATTTTTAGTGATTTGGATTTTGCAAGATTGAAACCTTCGAAGGTTCACTTTGGAAGAGTGAATATTGGGGATATTGGGACTTGGAAGGTTGAAACACTGCAAGATTGAGACTTTGGAATGTTGGGTCTTTTGGGAGATTGGGACTTCCGAATGTTGGGTCTTCAGAAGATTGGAACTGTGGAATATTAGGAACCTGGGAGATTGGTATTTTGAATAATTTGAATTTTGCAAGATGACCATGGAAAGTTAGAACCATGAAAGAGTAGAACTTTGGAAGATTGAAACATTGCAAGATTGGGACTTCGGAATTTTGGAATTTTGGAAGGTTGGGACCTTGAAAGAGTGGAACTTTGGAAGGTTAAAACATTGCAAGATTGGAACTGTAAACTGCAAGTTACGACTGTAGAAGATTTTAACTATAAAATATTTTGACCCTGGAAGATTGGTATTTTGAATGATTTGGATATTGCAAGATTGGGACTTTGAAATATTGAAATTTTGGAAGGTTGGTACTGTGGAATGATGGGACTTTAGATGGTTGGAACGTTGCAAGGTTGAGACTTTGAACTATTTGAACTTTGGACGATTGGATCTTTAGAAGAATGGGATTTTTGAAGGTTAGAGCGTTGCAAAATCTGAACTTTGGAAGATAGAGGCTTAGATGGAGTTAAAATTTAGAATACTGAATCCTTTGAAGATTGGGACTCTAGAATGTTTAGGCTATGGGTTAGCACGTTGCAAAATTGGAACTTTGAAGGATTTAAACTTTGGAAGATTGGAACTTAGAGTCAAACTTTGGAATATCCTTGGAAGTTTAGGTCCTTCATAGATTGGGCCTCTAGAATGTTGAGACTTTGGAAAATTGACACTTTGCAAAATTGGAACTCAAAGAAGTTAAAATATTGAGTTTTGGATCTAAGATGATGAGTACGAAAATTATTAAGCTTTTGTCAAAATGTTAACCTTCACTGAGATAGAGAATCGTTGTATAAGGTAGTTAATTGCTTTTATAGTTTAGTTTCAATTTAAATATATGTGGTCATTGAATGTCCGTAAATGTAGGATTAAACTAACATTCGTCGGTTACGTCTTACGTGTCTAGTGTCTCTGTCTGCGTTTCTTATTGGAAAGGGTAGGTATAAGAGGCGACACTCTGACAAAGAAACTACTTTTAGAGAGGGACGGAATGACACAACGAATTTAGATGGTCACAAAATGAAACGGGGTGGTATTTTGAAAAATGTACACAGTGTGCAAGTATGGTTCAAACGATGCTTTATACCTGTACATTCATTCATAATTTATTTGTAGCTTATTCGTAAGAAATTCTTTATTTATGCGTAATTTGTAATAATGAGTAAATATTTTGTCCTCTGTAACACATTCACCGGTAATTTATCTGTAATAAATATTTTATTTCCCTGTAACACATTCTGTATTTTCTTGTAACAGTTCGTCGTTTCTTTATAAGTTAATAATCGTTTCTGTATATTCTTCAAATATATTTTGTAATCATTTTGGTATACGCCTTTTTTCAACTTTTGAATGTCGTAAAATTGATGGTAATACTTCGAAAGCTAATATTAGTAATATAGAGAAAATTTAGCAGGCCCTTGCTTTAGACGCGGGGATCGTTGAGTACTAGCGAGAAAGTCTCGGTCTTATGCGCCACAGTATATTACATTGTCATACATTGTTCAATATTGTTTTGTAGTATATCACATGTTTCTGTATTGTTTCATATTGTTCTTTGGTACTTTACATGATTCTACATCGTTTTATATTGTCTTTTAGTATATTACATTGCTCCATATTCTTTTATACTTTCCTTCAGTATATTATATGGTTCCATATTGTTTAATAATCTTCTTTAAAATATTACACCGTTCTACATTGTTTTACATTGTTCTTGAGTATACTACATGACTCTATATTATTTTATACTTTCCTTTAGTATATTATATGGCTCCATATTGTTTGATAATCTTCTTTAACATATTACACCGTTCTACATTGTCTAAGAGTGAAACTGTCACAATACGACAAATAGGTTTCTAATTATTAGAGATTCACATGAAATGAAATTTATTTGATTTGTATTTCCCGACCGTCGGAAACAACTTAAAGGGACTTTTAACACCAAAGGTACCAGAATTGTCTTAAGACCTACTCTCTAGAATGAACGATAACGAATGCTCGAATGTGGTCGGCGATTTAATGAAATTTATAATAACAATCGCGTTGTCACGCAATTAAATTATTCGTTATAATTTATAAATGGATCGTATTGCACGGCAAACAAATTGCAGCCGGTGCACGCTATACAATTTTGTTCGTGGCGAGTGATATATGCAAGTAAATTACGGTGGCAACGATTTAAACGTCAGGTATACGCGTTTTTGCTCCGTGCTTCCGACGTTATGTTTATAATTCACCGGAGCGCAGTTTCCTATCGAGTTTTTCGTTTTAATTAACGGCGAATCAAAAGTCCGCCGTACTCCGCGATATTTGATCGTCGCGTTCCAAGGAAGGAACAACGGGAAGGGGATGAAACAACCCTCGTGACCCGAATCGTCAGTTTATCGCATCCTGAACGATACATTCCTGCTGTCTAACGATGCCTGAAACCGAGCAACACGCTTTTACCCCTCTTTCCACCACGTGGAATTTAATTCCAAACGTTCTGCCACGAAATTTACCCGCAATTCTCTCCATTGCCGCCCGTTCGACCCTCTTCCGCGGCTCCACCTCCTTCGCGTTTTCGACCCGGCAACTTTTTTCGCCGCAGTTTACGAAACCACAATGAATTTCGCTGGTCGCCACCGTTATCCGGAGATTTAAGGGCACAAAATGCGTTTTGTTCCGTCGCGTGATAATTTTTTTTCGTGCGACTCTCGCTACTTCGCGTTCGACGAATCGTACGTACGGTTGTCTCGTGTTATATTGCCACATCCGTTCGGAGTTTTGTGTACACAGGTGAGATACGGCTACTATTGTTGTTTTTGAAAATTCAGGATACTGTTGCGAGTGACAGAAAATCTTCGTGGAGCGATTGTGTTCTATGATACATTTCTGTAACCGGGGTGATATAACGAGAGGGGAGTTTATGGAGCGGAAATATACTCTTGTAGCTTTTATGGCGCAACGAATTCGAAAATACTATTAAATTATTTCACGGTTGGAATAATTTAATTACATACATAATTGTGTTGATCCTCGATTAAATTAATTCAATTAATTCAGTTAATTCGTAATTAAAATAATTCATGACTAAATCAATCTACAACTAAATTAATCCATGATCAAATTAATCTGCAGCTAAATTAATTCATAATAAAATGAATTTTTAATTAAATTAACCCATTCTGAAATTAATATACAATTAAATCAATCCATCATAAAATTAAATCTTAATTACATTAATCAATAGTTGAATTAATTCATAATTAAATTAATTGTTTATTGGATTACTCCATTACAATGGATTAATAGATTAACACATTTGAATGTTGATCTATAATTAAACTAATTCCCAATGAAATTAAGTCGTAATTAAATTCATTAATGATTAAATTAATCAGTAATTAAATTAGATTAATCCATAATGAAATTTTGATATTAGTCTATGATTAAACTAATTCATGAAGATAAGTCATAATTATAATTAAGGTAATCCATAATTAAACAGATCGATGATGAAATTAATTCATATTGAACTAATCCATTTTATAACAACTCGACGATTAAATTAATTAATATTCGAATGAATCCAGTACAAAATAAGCCGATCCACGATCGTTCTCGGCATATTGTGTCGTCCCACTGTGCGATACAGTCTGCGTATTCGATTTAACAACTCCCTTCAGTTATCCGCGCAAATAAAACCAACAGTCCCGAGTCTTCCCTCCGTTCTGCAAGCTCAGTATAAAACGAACAGATTGTACTCGACTTAAATTCGAAAACCGAGGTGTGCATTACACGAAACGCTGCAGCGAATTCACGAAAATCCTTCATTCCCCGGTCATAGAATTCTACGGATATCCAGGATTTTCCCCGACACGCTACCTCCCTTCCCCTGTTTCTCCTTCCTTCCCGAACGCAGCAGATACTCGTTGAAAAAGATTATATTCTAAGAAATTAATTATTCGAGCGAATATCGCCATGCATAGCAAACCAAGGTCCCATCTACGCAATCTCAGGAGCTGAAGAAGTTCGTGTTCCAAGATCCTAGAAGCTTAAGGTCCCTAGGTATGAAGATCTGGTCGCTGCAAAACCTCAGTGTCTCAAGACGTCACGGTTCTAGTGCCTCAACTTTTCAAAATTGTACAGAATTATGTTTCCAACGGTCAAGTACATCAATGTTTGAAAGCCTCGAATCTTCGAGACACCGCTGCTTCATGAGCTAAAAATTTCAAAGTTCCATGATTATATGGCCTCAAAGTCTCAAGTTTGCATAATTGTACGGCCTCAAGATTACAAGATTATAGGCTTCAATGCCTTGAAAGCTCTGAGATTTCATTTCACGTCATCGAAACTAAAATTTCTTGATTCTGTGGCCTCAAACCACAAAGATTTCGTAATACCATGGCCTCAAAGTCTTCTATGGCCCTGCGGTCGCAGTCTCAAGTTAACATTATTTCATAACCTCAAGATTGCAAGATTGTACGCTTCGATGCCTTAAAAGATCTGAGATTGCATCATTTAACGGCCTCAAAAGCTAGATTTCATAATTCTGTGGCCTCAAACCACCGTGATTTCATGATACCACAGCGTCAAGGATCTATGGTATTATAGTAGGAATGCCTCAAGTTTTTAAGATTCTATGGCACCGTGGCCTCAAAACTTTAGTTTCATGGTTATCGTGGCTTCATGTTCCACACATCTCAAGGTCGTAGAGTTTGATGCCTCAAGGACTCATAATTCGTGGTTTCGTGGCTTTAAATTCCTAAATTTTGAAAAATGGATGGCCTCCAATTTTCAAGGCACTATTATTCGAAGGCCTCAAATACCTAAAGTTTCATATTTCTAAAATCCTAGCGCACCAGTGTCCAAAAATCCCTATGATGCAAAATTCACGTATTTCAAAATTTCTACAACTGTACATCCCTATATAAAAAATTTCTGTCTCTGAATTACGGTCTCGTAAAATCCCTATATTCCAAAGTCACTATGTTTCGAAATCGATATGTACCAATATCCTCATATAGCGAAATTTGTATATTCCAAAATCCATGTATCTTGAAAATCCTATATTTCCAAATCACTATGTACCGAAATCCCTATATCCCACAATTTCTATATCCTGAAATCCCCATATCTCGCAATCCTTATAACCTAAAATCTCGATATCCCAAATTCCTATAGCTTGAAGCCTCCATATCCCAAAAAGTCCTACTACCTCGAAATCCCTATATTCCAAAATCCCACTATCCCGAAATCCCTATATCCCAAAATTCCTACATCTCAAAATTCGTATATCCCAAAATCCCTATTACCCAAAATCCCTACATCCCAAAATCCCTATTACCCAAAATCCCTACATCCCAAAATCCCTATATCCCAAAATCCCTATTTCCCAAAATCCCTATATCACAAAATTCCTATATCCCAAAATCCCTTTATCCCAAAATCCCTATATCCCAAAATCCCTATATCCCAAAATCCCTACATCCCAAAATCCCTATATCCCAAAATCCCTATATCCCAAAATCCCTATATCCCAAAATCCCTATTACCCAAAATCCCTACATCCCAAAATCCCTATATCCCAAAATTCCGACATCCCAAAATCCCTACATCCAAAATCCCTATATCCCAAAATCCCTATATCCATAATCCCTATATCCCAAAATCCCTATATCCCAAAATCCCTATATCCCAAAATCCCTATATCCCACAATCCCTATATCCCAAAATCCCTATATCCCAAAATCCCTATATCCCAAAATCCCTATATCCAAAATCCCTATATCCCAAAATCCCTATATCCCAAAATCCCTATATCGCAAAATCCCTATATCCCAAAATCCCTATATCACAAAATTCCTTTATCCCAAAATCCCTTTATCCCAAAATCCCTTTATCCCAAAATCCCTTTATCCCAAAATCCCTTTATCCCAAAATCCCTATATTCCAAAATCCCACTATCTCGAAATCTCTACATCCCAAAATTCACATGCTTCAATATCCCAAAATTTTTTAATTCAGTTATTACAATATTCCAAAGCTGTAATTGGCAAAAAACCCTGATATCTGTAAAGTCCCATATTTTCCCACACCTACAAAGAATCATGGCCACACGTATTTCATTCAAGAACAATATTTGCGAGCCAGCAAGAACCATGAATAGAATAAATTTCACAATTATACCGTCGTAATTCATCCTACAGTGTATTTATTCTTTCGCTGTACTGATTTTTCATCCTTTCGTAAAAGAGAGAGAGGCAAACGCGCGGCTGTAATCGTAGGGCAGATGCCGGACTTAAAATTTTGGTGGCAAGTAAAAAAGGAATTATGAAATCCCTCACGTACGAGATTTCGGGATGAAGCTTCGCACGTGATTTATATGGGATCCATGAGATTTTATATTTCTGTCGCGACTCGAACGCGTTCAATCCTTCGAAACGAGGCTTAAACGCGATGTTCGAAGCTCTTCTGTTATTTACGGACAATCGCGTCGAAAACAATTAGCCTGACAACAAAAATTCGTTCATAATCGTGACGCGTTCCAAATTTTTAATAACCTTCACAACGGTGTCCGCTTTCCAATGAAACGTTTCGCGGTGCTATTATTTGTTGGGAACTTTTGTATTAATTGTTCGTGAAATGGCGGCGATTCGCGAAAAAATTTGGAAAACGAGTATCGAACAGATTTGCGTGCGCAAATAATCCGATGACACGATGAAAGATCATCTACCACTGATTTACAGGTTTCGCGGAACCGTTTCAAATGTATGAATTACAAATATTTAATCGGGAGAATCTTTAATCGAGTAATCTCGAAACGTGCATCCCCTGTGACTCGTTGTTTGTCCAAATTTAAAACTCGATCCACCGTATCCCTTCCATGTAAATCAAATAATCCTTCGATTTATGTTTTTCGCATGTCCCCATTTTGCCTGTCGAATAACGGTTGTATGTACGCCGGACCTTTTCGATTTTCTACTTCCATTTCTCGTTTTTCCATTTTTCCTTCTTTTTTTTATAACAGAGAAATAGATTTTCATTCTATCCTTCGGTTATCCTTTTTCGATACACGTTGCCGGGACTTTCTCGTACTATCTTTATTCTCCTTTCGCCTGTCCAATCCCTTCCATCTGGATTCACATATTTCCATTTCGTTCCCCGTGTAAACCGACCGTTTTTACCGACGGAATTCGTTTTTTTGCGTCTCTGCAAGCAGACCGGGTTCCTTTTCAAGCCGCATAACAGTGACTGTTCTAAATACTCTTGTGCATTTGTAATCAGTTTTACGTTTGTCAGCGAAGGCGTTATAACACTAACTCACACATAACCCATATCTAACAGAGATGACCTAATACACGTGCTAACGTATAAATCTTTCACTGCGTTAATATTCGCATTCAACTATACTAATTTACGTTGCTTTGTGTAATATTGACCAAACCTAACTTAAACCTAACGTAGACCTAGCGGTGAATTAACCTAAACGTAATAGAGACTGACAAAGTCAATTTTTATAAATCCCTTTCAACTCTACCAATTTACGTGGTTTTACAGTATCGACCTAACCTAAATCTAACTCATACCTAATGCACTAACCTAGGGGTAACACAGACTAACAAACGATATTGTTAAATATTTCTATGATACATTTTGTCGCGTGTGTCAACAAATAGTGTCACCTAATTTGACTGATCCATTTGAGGCCAATAGCCAGTTATTTTACATTAAGTATATCGATGAACTGTTTATACAAGATCTTTCAATACACTTCAAGCTTTAATTTGACACACAATATGTGCCATTCGTACTATTTTAAAGTACTTTTGCATCAAGAAATCCTGTCATGGAGTAACTAGCTTGTGGTAGCTGATTCATTTCGTGGTGAGGCCTACAGCCAATTATATTGCATTAAGTATATCGATGAATTGTTTATACAAGATCTTTCAATAGACTTCAAGCTTTAATTTGACACACAATATGTGCCATTCGTACTATTTTAAAGTACTTTTGCATCAAGAAATCCTGTCATGGAGTAACTAGCTTGTGGTAGCTGATTCATTTCGTGGTGAGGCCTACAGCCAATTATTTTGCATTAAGTATATCGATGAATTGTTTATACAAGATCTTTCAATAGACTTCAAGCTTTAATTTGACACACAATATGTGCCATTCGTACTATTTTAAAGTACTTTTGCATCAAGAAATCCTGTCATGGAGTAACTAGCTTGTGGTAGCTGATTCATTTCGTGGTGAGGCCTACAGCCAATTATTTTGCATTAAGTATATCGATGAATTGTTTATACAAGATCTTTCAATACACTTCAAGCTTTAATTTGACACACAATATGTGCCATTCGTACTATTTTAAAGTACTGTTACGTCACGAAATCCTGTCATAGAGTGACTAGCTTGTGGTAGCTGATTCATTTCGTGGTGAGGCCAACAACCAGTTATTTTACATTAATAATATCGTTCAACTGTTTATGTAATACTTTTCTGTAGACTTTAAGCTTCAATTTGATGTGTCATAAGTGTTATTATGAAGTGCCTTTATGTCAAGAAATAGCGATTGAATTTATACATTTCAGAATCTAACGCTGTCTGTTACAATTAACAATGCATCATTTTATATTCGAGATACTAGTAGTGCGTCTACATAGCAATTTTTTTGAAGCTTCAAACTTTAATTCAGTATATCGTAAGTGTTATTTTAAAATACTTTTATGTGATCGATTTATTAAATCAAATTTCGTTTAGAAACTGAATACAGTAGTTGTCAGATAAGATGTCGCTAGAGATGACCCAAGAAATTCTCGAACTCTTAAACTTCGTACATTTCTGAGCGTAAAAAGTTCCACAAATAATCTCCTCGTTTCGGTCGACGGGAAAAAAATGAAGCGTGGCCTACAAACGAGCTTATCATAACGACCGTGTTCTATCGTGGCGGAGTAGACTCGCTAATTTACAGCGATTTCGATAACCGTAATTACATCACACTTCCAACCGGGTCTTTGGTTAATAAATTCCAAGAACGGTCGCCTAATCGCGTAATGTGAGAATATATGTAAGCGTTCCTTCGTGGCGGCCAACGGCCGACATTATCGTTTACTCCGACGAGAATTTAACTTTCTAGCGTTGAACAATTACTTCCGAATTCAACGCCGGTTCTGGGTGATATGATCGCGAAAACTACCGCGCAGACTAGAGTACTCTTCCGGGACTTAAAACGCCCTGAAGAATTAACTGGAAACAACTACCTGGACAGCTGATACCGAGTCACTTTGATTCATAGTGTAATTTTTATTATTACGATGGTTTATTCCTTCAGACACTGGGTCATTCAAGATGCAGTTCTGATATCGCATTGAGACCATGGCATTTAAGGGATTATATGCAGTGGTCAGATGTAGGTTAGATTTGAATTGGGTTCGAATTACAATGGCCTTAACAAGTAACATATCAATTATCATGAACAATGAAATGTAGGTTGGATAATTCCTGATATGATTTCATGACATAAAACTATTATAAAATGGCACTTATACTATATGAATTTGAAGCTTGAAACTTTCCCAAAAAGAATATATAGGCGTGCCATTAATATTTCAAATACAAAATAGCTGGTTACCGGCCTCAAAGAGCAATGGGTCAGTCACGCTAAACTTCTGATACAATTTCATGACACGAAAGTACTTAAAACGTCAACTATGGTACATCAAATTGATCCTCATGGCTTTATAAAAATGGCACTATAAACACTCCTTCAGTATTTTTAACACAAAATGGATCGTCAAACAATTATTGTATTATAAACAATGATGAATTTCGTAATGTGTAAACCCAAACGCGATTCAATGACATAAAAGTGTTTCAAAATTGCGCTTACAGCATATCAAAATAAACATTAAAATTTACTAACAAATCCTACATGAACAATTCATGGAAGTTTTCAATTTAGAATAGTTAGTTATTTGTCTTAAATTACTATGAACAGTGAAATGTACCTATTATGTTGTTCAACTTCTAACAAAATTTTATCACATAAAAGTATTCTAAAATGGCACTTATGTTACATCAATGTAAAGCTTGAAACATCCCCAAAAAGACTACATGAACTCGTCAATGACGTTCTCAACACAAAATGGCTACTTGTCGGCCTCACGAGCAGTACCACAGTTACCCTCAGTTATCTCGCTTTTAACGAGGTGTTTACTATAAAATTACTACAAAATGGCGTCTGTGACACATCAAATTGAAGATTAAAGCTTAAGAAAAGTGTCCCGCATAGATGTAAAGACGTTTCTTATATTCGCGGTACAAGACACAGAAACTTCTTTCGTCATTTCTTTCTTTCTACTTTCCTGCCACAAGAGCAGCGGGAAGCAACCACCGGGACATCAAGCGTCTACTTTTCGTTTAAAAGACAAGTACACTTTTGACTTCCGTTCTACAAAAGAACTCTCTGCTTTCTGTTCCAGCGTGAAGACGGACATGGGCACTAGCGGCGCGATATCTAGGCTCTACATTGCGAACGCGAATAAAAAGGACAGCGGAAACTACAGTTGCGCCCTTCCTGATGTGGCGGCTGCTACCACGGTCTCCGTCCACGTCTTAAATGGTACGTCTTCAGTTGTTTAACCTTCGACAAGGCTATGTACAAGGTTACACAGTTTAATTTTCAGGAGATGTGACCAAAGAAAGATCCTCATAAAAGGTTATCCTCAGAATTCTCATGAACCACGTTGCAAAATGAGCAATGAACCAAATGATACTAATTGTCAGTTAACCCTGAAGAGTCCTCGTCTTAAATGGCACATCTTCAATTGTTTAACCTTCAACAAGGCTATTTACAAGGTTGCACAGTTTATCTTTCAGAAGATGTGACCAAAGAAAGATCCTCATAAAAGGTTATCCTCAGAATTCTCATGAACCACGTTGCAAAGTGAGCAATGAACGAAATGACTAATTGTCAGCTAACCCTGAAGAGTCCTCGTCTTAAATGGCACATCTTCAATTGTTTAACCTTCGACAAGGCTATGTACAAGGTTATACAGTTTAACTTTCAGGAGATGTAACCAAAGAAAGATCCTCATAAAAGGTTATCCTCAGAATTCTCATGAACCACGTTGCAAAGTGAGCAATGAACCAAATGATACTAATTGTCAGTTAACCCTGAAGAGTCCTCGTCTTAGATGGCACATCTTCAATTGTTTAACCTTCAACAAGGCTATGTACAAGGTTACACAGTTTAACTTTCAGGAGATGTAACCAAAGAAAGATCCTCATAAAAGGTTATCCTCAGAATTCTCATGAACCACGTTGCAAAGCGAGCAATGAACGAAATGACTAATTGTCAGCTAACCCTGAAGAGTCCTCGTCTTAAATGGCACATCTTCAATTGTTTAACCTTCAACAAGGCTATGTACAAGGTTACACAGTTTAACTTTCAGGAGATGTGACCAAAAATAGATCCTCATGAAAGGTTACTTGCAGAATTTTGGTAAAAGATGTTACAAAATGACCAAGGAACGAATTGTAATTAATAGTCATTTAATCGTGAAGAGTGCACGTTAATTTTCTGGGTAAAATTTCGAATCGTAAAGCAGCTGATATGGAAGAGCTTAACGCTATCGCGTTAGCTGTACTTTAGAGGCACGCTTCCTCAGCCACCACCCTTTTCATCCTCAGCTCGTTGATTCTCTTCATGGTGCGTGCGCCACGACGAGGAGGACAACGAGAAGCGTGAGGAGTTTGCAAAGCTCTCCTGTTCGCGAGACGTAGTTAACGGAAGCGGCGTACGCGGTCATGTATAATAGATAGAAGGAATCCTCCAGAGGGTGCTTGGCAGCTCATTTCGCATACGGCTTTTTTAGTGACCTCGGCGTTCCGCGCGCAGACTAGCGCCGCTGCTGGAAAACGTTCGACGTTTTCAACGTCGAGTGTTGAGCGAGAAACAAACTGCGCTCTTCGTGTTCAGTTTGCCCTCCAGGGAATTAGCAGGTTTGATGGGCTGGGGGAATAACCGGGCAGGGCACAGTGTGATGCGCACAACGACGGGACACGGCGAATTCTCCAACCCTTTATTGCGACTGTACTTGTTTATATATGGCAATGTGAACTTCCCTCACATAGTTGTTTTTGGGAAATTGTGATTGTGTTACATTAGAATAGGTTAGGTTATTTTTAGATACGGCGAAGTGGTCTTCACTCAGTTGCTTTTTTCTTAACTGACCTTCAAATTATCCTTGACTCATCCTTAAATTGCCCTCAAATTATCATTAAGTCATCCCCAAATAACCCTCAAGTTATCCTTAATTCATCCCCAAATTACCCTCAATCCATAACTCATCTCCCAATGATCTTTGGTCAAACCTCAAGTTATCCTTAACTCATCTTCAAATTATCCTTAAATTATCCTTGACCCATCCTTAAATTGTCCTCAAGTTATCATTAACTCACCTCCAAAGTATCCTCAGCCAATTATCAAGTTATCCTTAATTCATCCCCAAATTACCCTCAGTCCATAACTCATCTGCTAATGATCTTCAGCCAATCTTCAAGTTATCCTTAACTCATTTTCAAATTATCCTAAAACTATCCTTGACCCATCGTTAAATTGTCTTCAAGTTATCATCAACTCACCTCCAAATGATCCTCAGCCAATCCTCCAGTTATCCTTAACGCATCTTCAAATTATCCTTAAATTATCCTTTACCCATCCTTAAATTGTCCTCAAGTTATCATTAACTCACCTCCAAAGTATCCTCAGCCAATTATCAAGTTATCCTTAATTCATCCCCAAATTACCCTCAGTCCATAACTCATCTGCTAATGATCTTCAGCCAATCTTCAAGTTATCCTTAACTCTTCTTCCAATTATCCTGAAATTATCCTTGACCCATCCTGAAATTGTCCTCAAGTTATCATTAACTCACCTCCAAAGTATCCTCAGCCAATCATCAAGTTATCCTCAAGTCATCCCCAAATTACCCTCAGTCCATAACTCATCTCCTAATGATCTTCAGCCAATCTTCAAGTTATCCTTAACTCATTTTCAAATTATCCTAAAACTATCCTTGACCCATCGTTAAATTGTCTTCAAGTTATCATTAACTCACCTCCAAATAGTCCTCAGCCAATCATCAAGTTATCCTCAAGTCATCCCCAAATTACCCTCAGTCCATAACTCATCTCCTAATGATCTTCAGCCCATCTTCAAGTTATCCTTAACTCTTCTTCCAATTATCCTGAAATTATCCTTGACTCATCCTTAAATTGTCCTCAAATTATCATTAACTCACCACCAAATTATCCTCAGCCAATCATCAAGTTATCCTCAAGTCATCCCCAAATTACCCTCAAACCATAACTCATCTCCTAATAATCGTCAGGCAATCCTCAAGTTATCCTTAGCTCATCCCCCTGACCTCCAATTAATCTTTAAGTAGTCCTCAAATTATCTTTAACTAATTCTGAAAAGTTCCCAAAATTCAGCCAATAAAAATCCTCTTCCCGCCTACTTGCCATACTCACCATATGCGGCATTTGCCCTTACCTACCCAGAGAAACAGAAGAACTGGGTCAAAAAGGTCAAAGTATCCTGCGGATAGGGTCAAAATATGCCCCAGTTCGATGTAAAACGTTTCTTCGTCGAGATGCGAAGTGCAGCGGTGGAAAACGAACGAAGCCCGTTGAAGATCACGTCCGTTTCCGTTTTATCGGCTCCGCTCGACTTCCCTGGCGTTCCGCGCGATGAGTATGCGAGGCGGCGCGAGCCGAAGAGTTATTACCGCGGGTGTTGTATGCAGGTAACTACAAGGGCGACCATAATTCTGGAAGTAATGCGAATTTGCTTGACAAGTAGTCGGTGGATCGTGGGTCGCATTCGGAATCAGTTCGGTGCCCGTATTCCTCTCGCGACCCGCACGCTTCGTCAAATGTTCCTCGCGAGCGCACGTTTGCGATGGTCAGCCCAAGGATGCGAATTACGATCAGAACCACCGTGGCCAAAATCGTCCGGCCGTTTCGAAGCTGAATTTCCATGAAACCCTCGCATTTTCGACGCTTTATCGAGATCTCCACGGATACGAGGGCCATCGTTAATTTCTTGGAAAATTCCGCGACCTGCTGCTACCCGGTGCAACCATGTCCGCGGTTTAAGCGGAAACTGGTGGCAAAACGCAATTTTGCTCTGGAAATTTATTATGGAGATTTGAAAGTATAATTTTTTGGGGGAGCAAATGGAAGAGGAAGATTCACCTTCGAAATTATAATTTTGAAAAATTAAACTTAGTTGGAGATTTTTGAATGAAGATATTTATTTACGGGGAAGTAAAATTATAAGTTTCATTTTTGTGTAAAAGCTGTAGCTGTATCCTCATTATGAGGCATTCTAACCTAAGCTAGCCACAATAATGTGTACACTTCTTTCAATAATTACTTTAATCTAACGAAATTTAACCTAACCTAAATACTACGTTGGCTAACATATCCAACCACAGATATGATACAATTAAACAGAACTGTGAAAGCTTATCCTAATGTAACTATGAAAATCTACCCAAACATAATCTAACTTTCACAGAAAATTTAACGGAGACCAGAGAAGATCAATATACATTGTCAATATAATACTGTCAATATTTCTATATTGCCACATAGAAGCCTAAAATAAGCTTGGATGTAACCTAAACCTAACTTGAACCTAAAATAGAATTAACCTAAATGTAATCTAGCTCCAAGATAGATCTCAATTAAACTTCGTCTTGTGGCACCGTTTCTTTTATAACTTTCTTTGCATAATCTGATAATATTCAATAAATATAGACAATGCATAATAATTTTGAATGACGGAATCCATTGGTTCAAGTTATATGTTATTAAAGTATAGTAGTTATGGAGTACTGTATCACTTTAATGTAACTAGGTGAGTTTTATTATTTGGTAAAACACATATTGTGCTCGAATCGCATTCATTAAAAACGCCGTAGGTCAATATTATTTCGGCGATAATATTGCCGCCATAAATATTCGCACGGTCGAAGTACAAATTCATTGCCGCGAAAACGTACCCTTCCTCTCATCAGTCTTCCGCAGGACACCATGATTTCATTTTTTGAATATGCGTGCCGTCGCTTGCTAACATTTATTAAATTTCATTTAGTTAAAATTTCATCGAAATTGCGCCGTGATCTAACTAAAGTTCAAAGTGAATTACACTTGCCTACGAACTCTTTACTGTGATTAACACTCTTATGTATATAGCCTTCCACATCGAGTTCTGTGTAACTTTTTAAATAGTCCGCGAGAATTTCACTGGCGATATTAACGTGTTCCTTTATAACTAGTATAGTGAACACCTCACGATTCTCGATTACGATCATACGACGTACTTGTGTCAGTGTCGACCATCTCAACCCAATGACCGTCTTTTCTGGCACGATTGTTTTTTCTTCTACCAAATTTCGTCGATCTTTAAAATCATGTGAAAATATGAACTGATCTGTGAAACATTCTTGGTACGACTGAATATTTAGCCCAATCATTACTCGTATTTTTCTATACTTAATTTATGTATCTGAACAATGGAGAATCAGACTCTTGAGAACCCTAGTAGATATCAACACTGAAAGTCGTACTTGTACATTTATTGAATACTATCTGATTATGCAAAATGGTGACCCAAAAGCTTAACATAGACTTCACCTTGAGATAATGAATATTTAACGTATACTTAACAAACCTCATATAAGTTTAGACCAAATGTAATTTAATCTTAACCTATAACTTTAAATTTTACCTAGACCCAACTTTGAATCTGACCTAAACTTAAGTTCAAATGTGATTTAACCAGATCTGGAATACTAGAGTACACTTAACTTTGAACATAACCTAGATCTAATCTTGAGTACAATCTACATCGAATCTTTAATGTAGCATAGACTTAACCTTGAATGTAACCTAGACCTACCCTTGAATATACCCTAGGCCTAACCTTGAATGTAACCTAGACTAACCTGGAATTAACATAGACCAAATCTTTAATGTTACCTAGACCTACCCTTGAATGTAACTTAAACCTAACCTTGAACATAACCTAGCGCAAACCTTAAATGTAACCTGGTCCGAACCTGAAATGTAATCTACAGTCCCTGGCCATCGAATTGGGACCACGAAAATTTCACTTTTATGGCTATAACATTATGTCGTATATGGAAAATTGTCTTGGGTTATGCAAATTATTATTAAATACGTCGATAACGATATATACATAGCAATTTACTATGGAGATAATAAATTGTGTGGGTGAGTGATTAAGGGCCGTGCGTTTACGTTAGGCTCGAGTATCGATAGCGCTAGAAGTGAAATTTGAATGCCATAGAAAATGTCTGCCTACTCAAAAGACTAGTTTACAACTCTCTAACCGCGTTATCCGAGTTGAAAAGAATTACAGATATTTGGGAAAATAATGAAGATATAAAGCATATGATGTATACAGAGCATGCCGGAAGCTGTGACCAAAGCAAAGGGTGGAAGTATAGGTGGAAGTACCTACCTTGCCAGTAGATAGTCAAATTTTTGCGTTTCTACGTGCCTACATTCCTACATTCCCAAATGTCTAGACTCCCAAATCGCTAAATTCCCAAATTCCTACATTAGCAAATTTCTAAATTCCCAAATTGCTAAATTCTCAAATTTCTATATCCGCAAATCCCTACATTCCCAAATACTAACATCTCCAAATCTCTACATCCCCTAATCCCTACATTTCGAAATCGCTACATTCCCAAATCTCTGCATCCCCAAATTTCTAGACTTCCAAATCGCTAAATTCCCAAATCCCTACATCCTCAAATCTCTACATCCCCAAACCCCTACATTCCCAAGCTGTGACCAAAGCAAAGGGTGGAAATACAAGATATTAACGTGTGTTAATAATGTTATGTTCAGTAGTACTGTATCATGGCAGCTAATAAATTATATAATTAGAATTTGAACAGTCTTAAAAAATTTGTAGTGGTACTCGATGGCCAGGGACTGCAGCTTTAATCCTGACACAACGTAAATTCGGTCTTTTTACAAAGTCACCTATTTTCGCGCGCGGTTTATCATTCGAACGTTAAGTCGGTTATTAAAATTGGTTCCGGCGGAACGAAGCGAAATGCTTAACGGAAAATGTTGGATTATTCGGACGATTTCGGTAAAAAATGAAAAGCCGTTGCGGATACGATCGAAATGCCGCGTCGAGAATCATGGTAATCCGTAGTAAATAATGCACGAAGCTTCCGCCGCGGAGACTTTCGATACTTCCGTTGCTGGAAGCCGCGAAAAGCCGTCGTGGAAAGTAGTTGAAACCCTCGGTGAAACTTCAAAAGCCTCTTCTATCCTTGGATCTTGGAGGCTGCGTTTAGCGGTACGTATTGACGGCCCTGTAATCCTCATCGATTCGACTTACATGCGATTTTCGTTCGGATACAAAAGTTACCGGGATGGCTTACGTTGTTCCAAGAATCGAAGACGAAGAAAGGGCCGAGAACTCGAAGCGAAGTTGCTCCCGATACTGCAACATCACCCTTTTTCATTTTCATGATCATTCGCTTCGACTCTTTGAGCAACCGAGGAGACATTCTTTGGATACCGTCGCCGGGACTCTTTGAAGCCGCACGAAGTCGACTGTGAAATTGCCTTTTTCAAATTTCGTGTTTTAGAGGATATCGACTTTTTCTATTCGTCATTATGCAGGTCTTTGAACTTTTCAATCCCTGGTTGCCAAAATTCTCCAAATTTCTGCTGCTTGAAATTTTCCAGTTTTCGGATTTTGAACTTTTTGAACTTTGACGTTTGAATATTTTGCATGTTTGAAGTTTTTGGAATTTGGAAGTTTCCGAGTTCTTCGATTCCTCTGTTTTGTACGTTCGTATTTCGCTGTTTCTCTACTTATAATAATTGACTACTTCCCTAATTCCATATTTGCCTCATTCTCTACTACTGTTATTCACTAATTCCCTAATTTCGTATTTTCCAAATTGCCTACTTCCCTAATTCTTTTTTCCCCAATTGCATATTTTTTTAATTTCCTACTTCTCTAATTCTGTAATTTCCTAATTCCTTATTTCCTTAATTCCCTATTTCTCTAATTCCTTATTTTTGCAATTCCCTAATTTCCTAATACCTAATTCTCTATTTTTCTAATTCCCTAATTCCCTATTTTCCTATTTCCCTAATTTCCTAATTTCTAATTCCCTAATTCCCTATTTCTCGATTTTCCTAATTTCCTAATTCTTTATTTCCCTAATTTCTTAATTTCCTAATTTCCTAGCTTCTAATTCCCTAATTCCCTATTTCTCTATTTTTCTATTTTTCTAATTTCCTAATTCTTTATTTACCTAATTTCTTAATTTCCTAATTTCCTAGCTTCTGATGCCCTATTTCTACAATTCCCTAATTCCCTATTTCTCTATTTTCCTAATTTCTCGCATTCGCTAATTCCCTATTTCCCTAATTTCCTAATTTCCCAATTTCCTAATTTCCTAATTTCCTAATTTCTTAATTTCCTATTTTCCTAATTTATTATTTCTCTAATTCCCCATTTTCCTATTTCCCTATTTCCTTATTTCCCAATTTCCAAAGAATTTTCTTTACCGCTATGTTTCATATTACTCTGATACACTCAAATTAAAAAAACAAGTAATTACAATATTAAAAAATTCTCCAAATTAAAAAATTAACCAAATTGAAAACTCAGAATTATTTAAACTTGATTCTATTAAATTAACTGCATTTAATACTTCAAAGATCAGCACAATATTTTACTGAGTGTTTTATTTATTTCAAATTGTACACGTTCGAACGAAAAAGTTAACTAACTAAAGTATTGAAAATATCAATCACATACACAAATCGTCAAATGAAATAACTAAAATTCAATTAAGTTAAATTGAATGTATACAATATTACAAAGAGCGGTGGAATATTTTATTGACAGTTTCATTTAATTCAAATCGTAATCTTTAAATGGAAAAATTGACTAACTAAAATATTAAAAACTTCGACCACTTAAACAAATCGTCAAACAAAATAACTGAAATTCAATTAAGTTAAATTGAATTTATACGAATATTTCAAAACGCAGTAGAATCTTTTGTCGAGAGTATTATTTATTTCAAATCTCATATCTTCAAACGAAAAAATTAACTAACCAAAATATTATAAATGTCTAACACTTAAACTTAATTTTAGTTATTTTATTTGATTTCTTTAATTAAATTGAATTTGTCCAATATTTCAGAACACAGTAGAATATTTTATCGACAGTATTATTTATTTCAAATTACATATTTTTAAACACAATATTTAATTGACTAAATTATTATGAACTACGACCACTCAAACAAATCAAACGTAATAACTTCAATTTAATTGAATTGAATTTATACAATATTTCAAAATCCGATACAATATTTCATTTGTAGCATTGTATTTATCTTTCACTGTCATATTTCATAACCTCTAAAATTTAATCATTTCCCCAAATACCATTTCAAAAATTTCCGAATCAAAAATTTCCCATTATATTATTTAAAAAAGTCTAAAATTATTTCCATCGATTTCTAAACTACGAAAGCCGATCTTTTCGTATCAAGTTTCGAATTTATCCTCTCGTTCGTTGGTTCGCCATTGCCTCGTCAGCCGTCCTTCCGGTTTCCGATCCTCGAGGCTAACCGCACTGTTTCGCACACAGCTGACCTCTCTTTGGTGTTCTTGCATAGCGTATTCATGGGAAACTTCTTACAAAGACATCCAAAGTCGAACCGTTTTCGCTCTTTCGACTTTTGCTCCTTTCCAAACGATCTTCTCGCTCGATTTCCTGTTTCCTTTCCACGTTTCAACGTAATTTTACCTTCAGTCATGTTCTCCTACTCCGCATTTTTTACCGATATCCTTTTTTAAATAAACTTTCAAATCACGTCGCTGATTCACAAAACTAGTACCAGTACACTCTCTTTATATTGCCACCATTTACTCAATTCCCTCATCGCACCGATTTTCACGTCCATTAATTCCCCATTCTGGTATTTTCCTTATTTAGAACATCTAGTTTGAAATCCTTCTAGGACTCCTTTTTTAAATAAACTTTCAAACCACGTCGCTGATTCACAAAACTAGTACCAGTACACTCTCTTTATATTGCCACCATTTACTCAATTCCCTCATCGCACCGATTTTCACGTCCATTAATTCCCCATTCTGGTATTTTCCTTATTTAGAACATCTAGTTTGAAATCCTTCTAGGACTCCTTTTTTAAATAAACTTTCAAACCACGTCGCTGATTCACAAAACTAGTACCAGTACACTCTCTTTATATTGCCACCATTTACTCAATTCCCTCATCGCACCGATTTTCACATCCATTAATTCCCCATTCTGGTATTTTCCTTATTTAGAACATCTAGTTTGAAATCCTTCTAGGACTCCTTTTTTAAATAAACTTTCAAGCCACGTCGCTGATTCACAAAACTAGTACCAGTACACTCTCTTTATATTGCCACCATTTACTCAATTCCCTCATCGCACCGATTTTCACGTCCATTAATTCCCCATTCTGGTATTTTCCTTATTTAGAACATCTAGTTTGAAATCCTTCTAGGACTCCTTTTTTAAATAAACTTTCAAACCACGTCGCTGATTCACAAAACTAGTACCAGTACACTCTCTTTATATTGCCACCATTTACTCAATTTCCTCATCGCACCGATTTTCACGTCCATTAATTCCCTATTCTGGTATTTTCCTTATTTAGAACTACGTTGAAATCCTTCTGGGACACCTTTTTTAAATAAACTTTCAAACCACGTCGCTGATTCACAAAACTAGTACAAGTACACTCTCTTTATATTGCCACCATTTACTCAATTTTCTCATCGCACCGATTTTCACGTCCATTAATTCCCTATTCTGGTATTTTCCTTATTTAGAACATCTAGTTTGAAATCCTTCTAGGACTCCTTTTTTTAAATAATCTTTCAACGTCACTGAATAACACTAGTAACAGTATCTCTTTATATTGCCACCATTCAAGCAACTTCTTCATCATTCAAATTTTCACGTCCATTAATTCTCTATTCTGATATTTTCCTTATTTAGAACTAAACTGAAATACTCTCTAGAACTCCGTCAGCTCCGTTCATGACAATATAACAAGAGATAATACAAGAGACTCTACAGAGATTGTTGTCTGAGGCAGCAATTATGGTTTTTAGCAAATTTAGCGAATCTCGCCGCAGTCACAAGCAGATCGTAGCTGAAGTCTCATCGAAGGGGCAGAAGTTGTTTGGCATCAACAAGTGCCTTTCCGGTCCAGCATGCTTAATAACAGCCGGTAGACCATTTTCCTGGAGTAGTTTGAGCTTCGAGAAGCCGGTGGCTTATGCAAACGTCTCGAAGGAAATGAAAATCGCAATCGAGCCAGCCGTCATCGGCAGAGTTCTCAAGATTCCTTAGCTGCTGTTCAACGGCGCGGTTTTCATGAAGAAAAAGACGCGAACGAAGGGGACGATAATAGACAGCGGTGCCATTGAAAAGCCATGAGGAATCAATTATCGAGCGGGCAAAAGGGCGGAAAATTATAGCGAAGGGTGGCTATAATCTTTCGTTTTCCTCCCCAAATGCTGTTATCACTGAGAAACAGGGTTTCCTAACTTTCCGATAGATGACCCTCGCGATAAATCCCCTGAGTTAACGTGTTTTGTGCAAAGTTTATTACTTTCCTTCTGTAATTTTGCTTTTTCAGGTATCTACTGCTACTTGTTTTTAAAATCAGTAGTTGTTGCTGTTGTTGATTCACTTGTTTCGTCAAATGGGAAAGAGTGTGATATGATTCGATATTATAACATAAAAATGTTATGAAATGGTACTTACCACGTGTTAATGATTGAAACATGATAAGAAAGATTACGTATATGGTTTGTCGAAATTCTTAATACAAAATGATTATCTGCTTCGTGGAGTAATCAATCTACTATTCTGAACATTGTCTTTGTCTAATTACTTAATGTTTGACATGATGCGATGACATAAACCTGTCATAAAATGTCACTTACGTATACCATTTAGAAGCTTAAGGTTTAATAAAAAATACTGTGTAAACAGTTTACCAATATTTTTAATCAAAACAGTGCACCGTCGGCCTCAAAGCTGTGTGTCAGCTACTGTAACCAGTAGAATGTACGGTATTAGGTTTGAGCACTTCTGCCACGATTTTATGACATAAAAGTATCGTTAAATGGCACATATAATACATTAATTTAAAGCTTGAAGCATAAGGAAAATCGCTATATACACACTACGTTAATATTTTTAATTCAAAATGACTGACTACCAGCCTCAAAGCGATGCATCAGCTGCTATAAACAACGGAATGTACTCTGTTCGGTTGACTGACTTCCGATACCAATTTATGATGTAAAATTATCGCTAAATAACACTTGTGAAGCACCACATTGACGCTTCGTATTTGATGAAAATAATAATACATAACCACATTTAATATATTCGATACAAAATGAGCCAGTACAATTACTTGAAATATTTTCAGTTCAAAATGGTTGAGCCTTGTAGACATTGAACAATGATGTCAGTTGCACTAAAAGCTGATAATTGTGAAACACAAAAGTTTGAAACAGTTTCATGGCATGAAAGTTCTCTAAAATGGTACTTGTCACGTGACGCTTTACAACTTTAACTTCAGCGAAAGTTCGTGATATAAAAGTACCTCGAAATGACTGTATAAACTTCCCGTTTATTCAATTAATATAAAATATCTTTATAATCTTAATATTCTTGGTACAAAGTTCTTAATGTTACCTCGGCACGTGTATATAATAACTTAGTAGCTGTAAAAAATGAGACGCAACCACAAAGTTGGAAAACTTTTATTAAAACTTTTTCGAATAAGTGTCTCAAAATAATGCTTACGGCACTTTAATTTGAAGCGTGAAGTCTACTAAAAAATCCTACGTAAACGTTTCATCGATATTTTTATGTTAAAACAGCTGGTTGTCAGTCTCAACGCGTAATAGATCGTTTACACGATCAATGAAATATACTAGTTAAGTTAGCTAACTTCTGATTTGATTTCATGACATAATGCTATTTTCAAATGACACGTATGATACATCAATTTGAAGCTTGAAGTCTACTGAAATATCTGGCAAAAACGTTTCGTCAATATTTCTAACTCAGAATAGCCGGTTCGCAGCCTCAACACATATAGATCAATTACTAGTGGCAATGAAATACGACCATTAAGTTAGCTAACTTATTACTCTATTTCACGACATAAAAGTACCTCAAAATAACGCGTACGATATATCAAATTAAAGCATGAAGCCCAAGGAAAATGACTACATATGTATTTCATCAATATTCTAAATCCAAAATGGCTGACTACCAGCCTCAAAGCGGCGTATCAAATATCACAAAGAGAGAAACGTGATCTGTTCGATTGCCTAACTTCCGATACGATTCCGCGACACAAAAGTTCCGCGAAATGGCATTTGCGTTACCAATTGGCAGCCTAAAGTTTAATGGAAATGGGTGTTGTGCATTCGGCGAAACTGATGAGCGAAAGTATCGATACATTAACGATATCGATTCAACTTCATCGGCTGCAGAAAGAAGAAAGCGGCAAGAACCAGATAGAGAGGAGGCATCGTAGTTCTCGGAGAGCTTGCGGCTACGGGTTATTAATGGGTCGGGCGTGACATCCCACGAAATAACCTGCCTAACCCCGCCAAGGTAGTATAGTACTCCATAGACCCGGTCGCTTGTCTCCTCGTAGGCGTTAACTGGGCCAAGAACTGCTCATTTTCAAGAACGAGCCTTTCGTGTCTTAACCTTTCCTTTTCTTTCTCCTCTCCTCTCGTTCTTTTTTTTCGACCACTTACGTCCACCTCATTTTCCCCTCAGCCTTCGTTAAGGTTCTTGCTTCCATTTTTCCGTCGACCAGAGAAGCTTTTCCTCCCTCTTTTAGAACGTGGCCTCAGTCTCTGGACAATTATCCTTTACGGGGTCTGGCGAATTCTGTGTTTTGACGGCGAAACTCGAGCACGGATTGCGCACACAATCCAGGTTCCTCCGGGTTTTTACGACTTCTTTTGTTATGCCGAAGCTGAACGAGCGGGAGAACCGCGGAAATTTCGAGGGTGGTTCTTGCTGAATATTCCTTCAAGTGGAGGTTCTTGACTAAAGGGAACTTTTTTGCCGCATGCCAAATTGTTGGGACCCCGTTGTCGTGGATTTATTCTTAACATTGCATTTAATTTGCGAAGCTACTGTTACGCTTCGACAAATATAATATTTCTGCCAACTTGAGAAAGTATGACCGAACAATTTCGAGACATAAAAAAGTTGAAGCAGTTTCATAACACAAAGTTAGAATTATATTCTTACTAATTTTTTACAATCTGTTAGAAATCTTGAAATCTCATAACTTTGAGACCATGAGACAATGGGAAATCTCGAAACAAAGTTTTAGTTGTATCTTGAGGCCTTAGAACTTTGAAGCCTTCGTATCTCCCGACGAAACTAACAACCTCCTTGCAAACGTGAGGCCTCCCAAACTTAAAATCTCAGGACCGTGAGGCCATGAGGCCACGGAAACTTGGAACTTTGACTCCATTGAACCATGAAATAATTCTTGAGGCTTTAAAGCCGTGGTATCTTAGAATCCTCAGGCCTTGTAACCATGGTATCTTGAAACTTTCAGGTCATAAAATTATAGAACCTCCAGGTAAACATTGTGATTCTCTAATGTAAATTTGAAATTATAATACAGTTACGACCTAAATCTGAAGACGAGTGTGGATACGAATTAGAATTGTATACTAGTTTAATCACGATATTCCGCTGTCATTGAAACATAAACTAATAGAAATCTGGAGTTGCGAGCTAAATGCAACTCTGATCACAAACATAATTTACATAGCAAACAACAAAACATGAATATAATTTACTGACCTAATTATCGAACGTTCACGAAGTCAAAGGGCATTTATCTTTCATTCGTGACCGTGAAATTAACTATGCAGCGATTAAGGTCTGTATAGTATCATAATAACAACGAAGCGATTCGTTAGAGAATGTCTCAAGTGGCGAGATAAATTCATTTGCAAAACGTGTCCTCGCGACCCCACTGTGGCCAAATTACTCTGTTTCAACCCTTAAAGCGTACCAGGTTCGAATTAGTTTAGGAAACGACCTGGCCATCGACAACTTTTACGCCGGCTACGATAATTCTGCGAAAAGTTTGCGGCAATACAGAGACAGACGAAGAGGAGAAAGACGGAGAATAAAGTCGGAGAGCAGAGTGGAAGATTCGTGAAAATATTGTTGGCAGATAGTGTTTGGTAACGTGCTTTGTCCACAAGGAGCTTCACATTTAATTAATATTCACGATGTATCTTAAGAGGAACGTATATTAATTATAAAAAAAAGAAAGAAGAAAATTGTCATGAGAGATTTCTTATTTTACTGAGAAAAAAGTGAAGTTACTGATCTGTGACCAATTTGGTGGAATATAAATTGCAAATTCATTCAGGATTTTTGAATAGATGTAAGAAAAGCTTGGATATTTGTTAATAAATCAGTTAATTTATTGTTTCAACGAAGGACCAGCTAGTTTGTATCAAGAATACAGTAGAGGCATTCTTATGTTATGTAACTGTGTTAAAAGTTAATAAATTTAACATAGTACCTCTGACAGATTTGCTGTGAGGCCGATCGTCAGCCATTTAAGATTGAAAATATTGATGAAACGATTAGGTAGCCATTTTGCTTAGGTTTCAAGCTTTACATTGACATATCATACATACAAGTTTGAGGTACTTTTTATGAAATTGTGTCACAAGTTACCTAACGTGTATATCTCATTATTCATAGTAATGGATCTATTACGTGTTGAGGCTGCTAACCAGCTATTTTGAGTTAGAAATATTGATGAAACGTTTTTGCCGGATATTTCAGTAGACTTCAAGCTTCAAATTGATGTATCATATGTGTCATTTGAAAATAGCATTATGTCATGAAATCAAATCAGAAGTTAGGTAACTTAACTAGTATATTTCATTGATCGTGTAAACGATCTATTACGCGTTGAGACTGACAACCAGCTGTTTTAACATAAAAATATCGATGAAACGTTTACGTAGGATTTTTTAGTAGACTTCAAGCTTCAAATTAAAGTGCCGTAAGCATTATTTTGAGACACTTATTCGAAAAAGTTTTAATAAAAGTTTTCCAACTTTGTGGTTGCGTCTCATTTTTTACAGCTACTAAGTTATTATATACACGTGCCGAGGTAACATTAAGAACTTTGTACCAAGAATATTAAGATTATAAAGATATTTTATATTAATTGAATAAACGGGAAGTTTATACAGTCATTTCGAGGTACTTTTATATCACGAACTTTCGCTGAAGTTAAAGTTGTAAAGTGTCACGTGACAAGTACCATTTTAGAGAACTTTCATGCCATGAAACTGTTTCAAACTTTTGTGTTTCACAATTATCAGCTTTTAGTGTAACTGACATCATTGTTCAATGTCTACAAGGCTCAACCATTTTGAACTGAAAATATTTCAAGTAATTGTACTGGCACATTTTGTATCGAATATATTAAATGTGGTTATGTATTATTATTTTCATAAAATACGAAGCGTCAATGTGGTGCTTCACAAGTGTTATTTAGCGATAATGTTACATCATAAATTGGTATCAGAAATTAGTCAACCGAACAGAGTACATTCCGTTGTTTATAGCAGCTGATGCATCGCTTTGAGGCTGGTAGTCAGCCATTTTGAATTAAAAATATTGACGAAGTGTGTATATAGCGATTTTCCTTATGCTGCAAGCTTTGAACTAATGTTATATGTGCTATTTGACGATACTTTTAAGTCATAAAATCGTGACAGAATTTATCAAACCTAGTACAGTACATTTCACTGGTTATACTAGCTGATACGTTGCTTTGAGGCCGATGTTGTGTCAACTTGATTAAAAATATTGACGAACCGTTTATGTAGCCTTTTTCGTCGAACTCTCTGCTTCAAAATCGTATATCATAAATGGTTTATGGTACTCCTATATCGTCAAATCACATCAAATATTGATCGACCTATAAAAATGTATCTTCCAGTGTCTGGTAACCGATACATCAGTCGATGTCGATAAGCCATTTTGCACCAGAAATTTTTACAATACTACGCATTCTTTGTCGAACATTAAATACGAAAATGTATGACATACTTTTATTCCATACAATCGCCACAGAATTTCCCTGTTTCGAAATTCATCAAGCTGAAACAACAATTATCTTCCCCTCATTTACCTGACGTTCGAAACACGGAACCAGCACAACATCATTTCATTGTAAATACACGAAGTGTTCTCTATTTTACGGACAGTGGCGTACACCAAAGCGAAAGAAACCAATTACGGAACATTATTTTCGCATTAACTTGAAGTTGCGCAGCAGTTCTTCGACAGGATACGCAACGAAGAAACGAAACAAAGAGAAACGAAGCAGCAACGAGGACAGGGCTTGAATTTTAATTGCGCCGAGATCCGTCGGGGCTTGCCGCGTTGATGTTGCAAATAAAATTGCCTCGCCTATGAAACAACGGGATAGTTCGGCGAGTTTGTTCGTCACGCGTACCTCGTCGTCTTTATTAACGGTCGCCCGCCATCGTGCGGGGCTCAGGTGAATTTAATTCGCGGCAATTTGTAATATTGACTGTGCAAATTATTTTCCACCGGTGACAAGGTGCTCCGCCGGCTCAACAAGTTCAAGTGCCACTTCCGGGGCTGCCACGAGTGCTGTGACTGCACTTCATGAAATATACATTCCGCCGTCGTCGCGGACCCACCTTTCGTTTCATCCCCGATGTTTTTACTACGTTTATTATAAATCGTTACGAAACTTCGTTCGTCCCTCACCTTAACGAGACACCTTTACCCGCAGCGCTTTTTTATCTGCTTTATACACGATTTTTAAAAATCTCTCTCGATAAAAGCATGGATTAAAACTGTGTTTTATGCCATTTCAGTTCTGGTGAATTTAGACAAAATTTGATTTTTTATTTAGGGAAGAATGTGCATTGAAACAGTCTTTGTTATATGGCATACTAACGCTGGTAGATTTGGTCATTTGATTTGCGATTTTATTAAATGAAATGTAAATTAATACTGTGTGTGTTATATGGAATTTGACTCCTGGTTATTTTTGTAGCGGTTCGAGTTTTGGTTTAATTAAACAAAAATATGAATGCAAACTGCGTCTGTTATGTGTAATTTTAACTCTGATAAACTTTGTTGAAATTTTATTTTTGATAAATAAAAATATTAATTAAAATTGGATTTTTTACATATAATTTGAATTCTGATAGTTTTAGACAAAATTTCACATTTAAATTAATTAAATAAAATTATGAATTGATATTATGTTTGTTACATGTCATTTTAAATCTTGTAAGTCTGGTCAAAATTTGATTTTCGATTTACTAAAAAATATTAAGCAAAATTAAGTTTGTTATACGTAATTTTAATTCTGATAGTTTTTGCCAGAATTTGACTTTTGAATAGATTGCATAAAAATATGAATTGAGCTTGTGTTCGTTATATGCAATTTTAATTCTGGTAGCTTTAGATAAAATTTGATTTAAATAGAATTTGACTTTTGAATTGATTGAACAAAAATATGAATGGAGATTGTGTTTGTTATATGCAATTTTAATTCTGGTAGCTTCAGATAAAATTTGATTAAACAGCAATGTGCATTAAAACCGCGTTTTATACACGCAATTTTAAATCTGGTAGCTTCAGATAAAGTTTGACTTTTCATCTGGTGATACAACGAGTTATTGAGAGTATAAAGAGTTGCGCGAATGTAAAGATTTGCAAAGTTTTTTTGTAATTTGGTACGTTGAAGAGGGCAATATTGAACGTCAATAACGGCCCATAAAAATTATTCATTCGTCAAGGATTTACAGCAGCGTAAAACTTGCAAATTGCCTGGCAACTTTCGAGTATCGAGCTTTAAATCCTTCATGAAAAAACTTTCTCTCAAGTGTAACAACTCTGATGAAATGCCTTAATTGATTTGCATTCCGCGCAACTAACTTATAAAACACCGACTTGTAAGCGATTCGTTAGCCCGCTTCGAATCAGTTGATTCAGCAATTTTTAGCGTCATAATTATCTTAAAGTTATTATTAATCTTTGATAAAATATACAATTTTACCAAACTATTTTTCTAACAACGCGACGCTGATTTTTCAACCAATCTTTTAAAAAATTCTCCTCTATTTATTGTGATTTAAGTTTATGTTGATCTCGTGGAAATAACGTGACCTCTTGCTTAATACAAGATACAATTGTAATGTATTGTAAATTTAAATTCACTTTAGAAATTCAAAACTGGAGGTTCTATCATTTCAAGGCCTCAAGGTTTCAAGACGCCATGGATTCAAGGTTGAAGATCCTAAAATTCCACGGCTTCAAAGCCTCAAGAAATCAGTATTTTATATTTTGATGGACTCAAAGATTCAAATTCTCATGGCCCCATGGCCTCAAGGTCCTGAGATTTTAAGTTTGAGTGGCCTCACGTTTGCAAGGTTTGTTAGTTACAAGATCTGGAGGTACTAAGGCTTCAAAGTTCTAATGCCTCAAGGTATAACATTCTAAAACTCCAATGTTTCGAAATTCCACATTGCCTCATGGCCTCAGTGTTATGAGATTTTAAGTTTGGGTGGCCTCAAATTTGCAAGGTTTCTTGGTTCCAAGGCCTGAAAATACTAAAGCTTCAAAGTTCTGTGGCCTCAGGGCATAAAATTCTAAAACTCCAGTGTTTTGATATTTCCCGTTGCCTCATGGCCTCAAAGTTCAGAGATTACAAGGTTGGGAGGCCTCAGATTTTCAAGGTTTCTTGGTTCCAACGTCTGGAAATACTAAGCCTTCAAAGTTCTAAAGCGTCATGGTATAACATCCTAAAACTCTAGTGTTTCGAAATTCTTCATTGCCTCATGGCCTCAAAATTTTGAGATTTCAAGATTGGGAAACCTCACATTTCAGAGGATTGTTAGTTCCAAGTTCCGAAGATACTAAGGCCTCAAGATGCCATAAATCTCAGCATCTCTTCAAAATCTCTATTTCTCAATATCCCTATGTCCCAAAATCCTTGTATCCAAAAGTCCCCAGATTCCATGTGGAGAACAAGCTTTTTAATTTTACAAAAAACGTGAAAAATGCTGAAAAATTTATAGTGGTCCCGATATATAGTGGTATTCGATAGCCAGGGACTGCAGAGCTTAGAGTGGATATCAAATTTTTTATAACTCGCAAGTGTTTGCTAAAAAAGAAGCGTTACACCTCGTCACTTCTTCCCGTGATTCTCTCCGTTTTAAGATGTTATCACCCGGCTCGATATCCCAGGGATTCTAATAATGTTCCATTCCAATTAACCGGCGGTCCAATCGATTAACCAATCAGATCGTTCCACTAGATTCCGTCGCGACGTCATCAGGATCTTTCCTCGTCGAATCGATGAATTCCACAAGAAAGTCTCGTTCCTCGGAACGATCAACTTCGAATCGATTCAGCACTATGGCAGTTAGGAAAATAGGTTCGTTTCCTTTCCGGATGAACGATGCCGTCGCGCTGTCCCATCGACGCGAGTTCCGGCGATCCAATTAACGAAGCGAAGATCCGAAGCTAATTGCGAGAATCGGCTTACCAGAGACGGCCGTAAATAGGGTTGTAAATTTTTCCAGAAGCTGTTTAATTGAATCTTGAAAACGGCACGTCCTGTTTACGGTTGCTTTTAAACGGAGCCTCCCGGCGCGAAACGATCAAATGAAGCGTACAACTTTGAAAACATCCGAGTGCTCGACCGGATTCATATTCAGTAAGCGTTTTTACAAACATTTTACAATGTTTCTCATTTAATTGCGTTTTCAGACGCAACGTTGCGCTTTAATGAGTTACAAGAAGTACATAATATCCACTAATTGCTAGCTTTTCCCGCCATTTATCGCCGCCATTACGCTCCCGCGCCACCTGGCGGCCAATTTGTGCACCGAATTCGCGCGTCTGACAAGCCGTATCTTTTTTTTTTATGAAGTTGGAACAAAATACCAAAGGAAAAAGATGAATGGCCCAGTGTCGACTACGTGCCTGTAATCATACTCTTTTGACAAGTGCAATACTTCATACGTATTTTGAAGTTGTACTGCTTGCTCGAATGAAAACTTCGCTGTTTGCATGCAGCTGCAAAATGTGGATGAAGCATTGCGTTTGCAAAAAAGTATGATGGCCGCTGCATAGACCGCATTGAAACGTTGATCCTATTTCTGGGATATTTTTCTCTAACTTCAATCAGAGATATGATTTATTACAGTATCGTAAATCGT
This sequence comes from Megachile lagopoda, assembly GCA_036983795.1. Lineage (NCBI taxonomy): Eukaryota > Metazoa > Arthropoda > Insecta > Hymenoptera > Megachilidae > Megachile > Megachile lagopoda. The sequence goes on along the minus strand of CM072797.1, from coordinate 11,439,200 downwards.
TATTCCACAGAATGTTTCGTGCAACGTTCTGCGTTGTTTTTAAACGTTTAACGTCCATGTATCGGCAGCCATTAACCACAATTTATCGATTGTACAATATTATACTATTTCATTGATTGTACAAGTAGCAAGGATATTGATTTAGAAAATAGTTTTCACAGCGAAGGTTGTTTTCAGATAACCTACTGAATATTAGTGGATTCAGACCAGGTGTCTCACGCGAATTTCAACGTGCATTTAAAATTTTGAGTGCCTACTGTAGTCATATAGGTAGAACAAGAATGAGATTTTAAAATCGTTCTAAACGATTAAACGTGTCAGAAAAACGTGTCACAATTTCTCAATATAATTCCAGAATTTCTAAATTCTGTAGTTAAAAGTTCACAAATTCCTGAACTACTCAATCCAACAGATTATGAACTTGAAACTTCCAAAATTACAAGTTCAAATACAAATCGCGGAACAAACATTCTGATTTAATACTCCACTAGTGGTTCTATAGATTGGGTGCTTCCCGAATTCGAATGTGTATTTAAAGCTTCGGGTACCCACTATATATATAGGTAGAACAATAATGAGATGTAGAGATTTTAAAGTCGTTCCAAACGATTAAAAGTGTCTGAAACTATCGAAAACAATACCAAACATGATTATTGCTGATTTCACGACGACCGACGTCAATGACGACCAAGTATCGTAGTCAACGATGAGTTATGAAGCTTTTAACGTGCTTCCAGTCGATTCTATGTGTAAAAAATTATTGAAAATAATACCAAAGCACAGTTTTTATCTATTCGACGACGATCGATGTCGACGGCAGATTCCTGTCGTCAGATCGCCGCCAAAATCTATACAGCAAATTTAGGCTGTCTCACGAGCCTACCCTCAAAATTTCAAGTGAAAAGACCCAAAATTGCCTGTAGCATACAAACAAACGAACAAATCGTCCAAGGAGCCTCCCTCAGGCAATAATTTATAGCAAAAGTTTCGTTCAAGTTATTTTTAAATTTATATCGTTAAACCAACATGTTTCTCTTCAATATGGTAAACAGAAGATGTGCTTCTATTTGCAAAATCCGAGGTGACCTCAATTTCGCTGTGAAAACAAACTGTTTCGGAATTGCTTTTTTACCGATATCTGTTGTACACTCTATACCCTGAAACTATTGTTCTAAACTTTTTTTTATCAGATAGATTTAAGTGGATAAAATGTGCGTCACGTTAGAAATAACACCCTATGGTATACGTAATAATATGGTCAGCAATGCTATCCTGAATATTATAAATTTTTTAAATATATTACGATCAATGAAGTATTAGATATTGTTTATAAGAATGTCTCACGAGTCTACCCTCAAAATTTCAAAAAGACCCAAAATTTCTTGTAGCATACAGAGAAACAAACGCAGATCAAGTCCCAGTAGCATAAGTTTAGCAAAGATATAGAATATGGTTTAAATAGTATTTTATCTACTTGCGAAATTTGTTAAATCTGATCGGTGCTAATTGTGACATTCCGGATTTCCGACGAAATTTCCGAGACTTCCAAGATTGACCTAAATATTCGACGTTAGTTTCAATCGTGTCGCCTTACATGTAATTACCAGGGTCAAATCGAATTAAGAGTACTTACTTAATCCGGCGAAGGAAGATTACGGATTAGTGAAAAATCAAGAATCGTGTATTAATCCGGCCTAAATCTGGATTTTACCATATTTCTCTCTTCCCTCCGTTCCGTATCGTCCTCCTCTTTTTTCCTATCATTTCCTTAATTGCTGATCCCTGCACCACTCTCTTAACTGCGGTTTCAGGTTTTCATTTTAAGTGGGATGAAACGATTAAGATGATCAACATTGAAAATATTCGTTTATTTCGCATTTCAGCACCGAGCTTTAAAAATAAAAAATTGAATAAGAAAGTACCATCTTAAAAACTATCAAAAATGACAAAAGCAGACAAAGAATATACTGTACTTCCCCGCAACTAACTCAGCACTTATCCCATCACCCGACCAATCCCATATCACAACTTCCCTTTGCCGCCAAACACAACATGAACAAATGCCACCAACTCCCCACATCCAATCCCAACAAGGCCCCAAAAAACTACTCCCAAAACCCCACATCCCAAACCCCCAAGCCCAAACACCCCGATTCTACTAATCCACAAACTCCCCGAAATACCACCAACCCCCAAGTTCCCCAACCCCCCCCCCACAATTCCCATCTCCCCAAAACCCCAAATTTCACCCAAATCCTCCCCATCCTCCAGTTCCCCCAATCCCCAATCCTCCGAATCCCTCCAATCCCCCAATCCCCAATCCCCAAATCCACAGAATCACAAGTCACTGAAGCCCCAACCATCATACCCCATGACTGTCACCCCCCAAATGCCCTACTCACAACCTGCCATCGCAACCACTCCCTAAACTTACCACCGCCCCAATTCCCCAACGCCCCAAACACTCCAACTCCCCCAACACCCCAAATCCCCCGTATCACAAATGCCCCACGATTCCCAACTCCCCAATTCCCTTAATGCCCCAATCCCCAACAACCCCATATCTTCCACCCCATAAGTGCACATCCAAACACCCCACACACACGCCACACCAACCCCAAATCCAACCCAATCTCCACTTCAAACTCATTCTAACACTAACAAATTATCTAGCAACACAAAAAAAAAAGTACAAAATATAAAGCAACCATCCAATAATACAAACCAAAACCAGACATAAAGAAACTATAATAATCTACAAATATCAACAATGGTTAATTAAAAAGTACATTTAATCACTGCACTGTTATTTCGTACCAGAAAGAATTTCCCGTATAATAACCTTGCTATGCAGAAAATAATACCGTATCGCAACTTCCATGTTTTCATTTGCGTTGGCTAATATTTGTACACGAACGAGCTACAAACAATTAGCTTTATAACATTAAAAGCAACCAAATATGTGGTCCCAATTCTTCATACAATTTTTTAACAGCGTGTACTTTGATTTCCCTTTGTTTCAATCTAAACGTTTGGTTTTGATTGAAACAGATGTGTACCTTTTTTTGTTTCGAACGAAACTTGAATTCGTAGTTGTATACGATTTCAATTACTAGCAATTCCTAGACGGTCTTTATTCATACCCCGAAAATTGGAAACCTGTTTCGACGATAAAAACTGGCGGACAACGTCGGTCAATGTTTCGAGAATTAAACACTCTCATGTTGATTCGTAGTTTTCGGAAGTTTATTCGCTCGTTTCAGGAAACTTTGAATGGATCATGTGTGTCGTTGATAAGCATATTTCTCTTTTTCTGTACGTCTACTTTTATTTCGCGGAATAATGCATGATTCAGGGAACGTGGATAAACTAGATACGAAATTCCGAGCTGAAATTACTAGCCGCAATCTCGAATTCGTGAGAGATATTAAAATACGTACGTTGGTAAAAGTTGCTTTTAAACGAAAATGAAGCAATGCCTGTTGGAACAAATTATGGATTTTAACCGCCCACAGGGTTTTAACGATCTGATTGCAAATGTAATTAAAATACGTTCGAAATCAAACCCCTTTAATTACTAAAGGAAATATTAATACATATTTAATATTGTATAAGGAGATTTCGATGTACTACAAGGTTTTAAAAATTGTTTAAATATTCTTGTAATGTACTCCGAAATGTACTTTCATAAGTTGTGCTTAATATTCGTAATAAAAAATGGCGGACTTGCAGTGAAAGAGTGAAATCAAATGCATGAAAGAGTTGTGATTTTCTGATTCGTGAAAATTTTAATGCAATTTCATGACATAAAAGTGTTCGAAAATGGTACATGTACCACACGAATTTAAAGCTTGAAATCAGAGGAAAATGACTATGTTCACACTTTGTTAATATTCTTAATGAGAACGGAGCACCGTCGGCCTCAAGGCAGTATATCAGTTACTGCAAACAGTACAATGTACTGCACTAGGTTTGATAACTTCTGACACGATTTTATGATATTGAAATACCTCAAAATAATACGTATGATACATTAATTTTAAGCTTGAAGCATAAGGAAAATCGCTATATACACACTTCGTCAATATTTTTAATTCAAAATGGCTGACTACCAGCCTCAAAGCGATGCATCAGCTGCTATAAACAACGGAATGTACTCTGTTCGGTTGACTAATTTCTGATACCAATTTATGATGTAAAATTATCGCTAAATAACACTTGTGAAGCACCACATTGACGCTTCGTATTTGATGAAAATAATAATACATAACCACATTTAATATATTCGATACAAAATGAGCCAGTACAATTACTTGAAATATTTTCAGTTCAAAATGGTTGAGCCTTGTAGACATTGAACAATGATGTCAGTTGCACTAAAAGCTGATAATTGTGAAGCACAAAAGTTTGAAACAGTTTCATGGCATGAAAGTTCTCTAAAATGATACTTGTCACGTGACACTTTACAACTTTAACTTCAGCGGAAGTTCGTGATATAAAAGTACCTCGAAATGACTGTATAAACTTCCCGTTTATTCAATTAATATAAAATATCTTTATAATCTTAATATTCTTGGTACAAAGTTCTTAATGTTACCTCGGCACGTGTATATAATAACTTAGTAACTGTAAAAATTGAGACGCAACCACAAAGTTGGAAAAGTTTTATTAAAACTTTTTCGAATAAGTGTCTCAAAATGATGCTTGCGGCACCTCAATTTGAAGCTTGAAGTCTACTAAAAAATCCGACATAAACGTTTCATCGATATTTCTACCTCAAAATCCGCGGTTTACAGCTTCAACAGGTTATAGATCAATTACTATGTCTAATGAGATATACTCATTACGTTGTGTCACGATTTCATGACATAAAAGTATCTCAAAATAACACGTATGATATGTCAATGTAAAGCTTGAAGCCGAAGGAAAATGACTGTACTCGTGCTGCATCAATATTCTTAATCCAAAATGGTGGACCATCGGCCTCAAAGCGATATATCAGTGGCTATAAACAGTTAAATGTAGTTTATTAAATTAAATAACTTCTAACGTGTTTTTATAATACAAAATTATTATAAATTACCTTGTGTATAATTAGAATGAATCTTTATTTTTGTTGGTACGTTCGAGAAAGTAGTTGAATTTAACTGGTTATCGTGTTTATTGTTTCAGGCGAGAACCCAGCTGCCATGCAACACGGAGGAGGCAGAAATCAGAGAGCAGCCTTCGTTCTCGTCGTCCTGTCAACATTATTGTCATCGTTTCTGAGGTGACCGTGATGACCCGAACATTTCATGGGCCTGCAATTCGAATGGTGCTAAAAGTTTCCTCGCAGACGAGGATATTCTAAGGAAACTGAAGAAACGATCGGCATTTCAGCGATCGAACGCACTTTTGCACTCGAAACCAAACATTTTTACCGAACCAGACGAAAAACAGGAACATTCTCTCCCGACCATGCACCGAAACGAACGAAGTTTACCCGTTCAGAACGCGAACAAAAGCGTTGTTCGACGAAGAAGCTTCATTTCTTTCTTTCACGACGCATCGAAGTATACGGAAAAATTCTCTCGAAACGGACAACGAAGTTTCTCGTCGATAGACCAATCGTTGGTCATTTTTAACCCCTACTGGTTCCCTCGTGTTACGACATTGTACACATCATCCCCCTGACCGGATGTTAAACGCGAGACAGAAGGAGGAACGTGATTTGACGAATGAGGATAGAAAAGGATCGAATCGACCGTGACATTTCGTTCAAGCAGATTAACATATCAGTCGATGTCTGAGCAGGGTAATCACGGTTTTTGTTTATTTTGATCGATGATGGACTGTGGTTAGGAGGTGCGACTATCGTTATCGGTAAATATCGATTTTCTGATATCGATGGTATTGGAAAATTATCGATAATTCGGTGTAATGGTTGATATCGTTGAAATGTTGTTAGAGTGAATGCAAACAGAGGTGGTTGAAATAGGATTTATCACATTTTCAATTTTTTAAATTCGATGCTTTACAAATTTTCATATTACCAAGTACATTGATCTGCAAGTTTCGATATTTTGTTTGTAACTTTGGAGATTAGCAAATCTTTTAAATTTCAAGACTTCCAATTCTTAAATCAACAAATTTCTAACTTTTCAGATCTTTAATTTCCGAATTTCGAAATGTCCAAATTCTCAAATTACTAAATTTTCATTTCCAAAAATTCAAAAACCCTTGTATCTCTAAGAGAGTGCCTCTACAATTTCTAAATTCCCAAATTCCCAAATTTATAAATCTCTCAACGTCCAACTCTCCAAATTTCTAATTCCCTCATAAATTGCTCAGTTCCCAAATTTTGAAAGTTCCAAATTATAAAATCCCCAAATTTCGAACTCGTAAATTTTTAAATTCAATAAAACTTCGATCAAAAATCAACAAGTGGTAGATCTCAGTTCCCTGTGGATACTTATGATGCTCCAGAACATGCATTAAATAACGATAGTTTATCAATGCATCGTACAATTGTGTCTACACACTGCTCAGTTTCTGATAAAATACAAGTATATATATTATCGACACTTACAACATATTTGCAATATCCTTTGAATTTACACATGCTTCATAAAGAGTTAAATTCAACGCACGTTCTACTTGAATTTGAATGACTCTGTATTATCATTAACGGTATCTCAACGATACGACGAGTATATCATTAAATATGTCTGAGATATCTATAAAATATCGATAATCGACAAGGTATCGATAACGGACAGTGACACCTCTAACACGTGACCGAGGGATGAAAAGGTAAAGTATCGTGGCATCACGGTAAGTCAGATTAGGTAGACAGGTGGATAGTAGCGTTATCTTTGCCCGCAGGATAGAATCGGAAAGGAAAGGGATGAAAACTGAAATTCATCGACGTTGGGGTTGAAAAACCGATTAGCAGACGCGATTGTACGTCATAGGGTGGGCGGATGTGGATCGATCGGCCGTGTATCCGGCGTTTATACAAGCACGTTTGGCCAGGCCCGGTGACCGATGCAAAAATGATTGTCCTCCCAACGGTCTGGTAATCAAAGTGTTAAATTTGTAGCGGCGAAGGGAAGTGAAAACAAATTTGCATACTGGCATGCGATAAACAGAGAGGGTCGGCGGGTGGTGGCAGGAAGTGATTTCGAGATTTTATGAGCGGTCATTGTCTACGTGGCTGAGTGCTCCCGGCGTTGCAGAAACTCACTCGGTGCTTTATATCGTGTAATAATTTCGACCCGTGGCCGGCCATTACTCGTCGCTTCAACTTTTCACGAACACCGTCCAGCCCGGTGTTTGACGTTGTTTAGCTCTATAATTATCCATCGGGGAAGCTCTTTTGTTCCATTAGACATGCTTTGTTTTCGGAAAAGAACTGGTCTTCTACCGTTTAAGAGGCACGCGGAAAGTTTGCAAGAATTTTCTGACGCGAAACTATGACAAAACGACAATTACGATACGCCGTGTTCGAGCCTGAAGCTGAATTAAAACGACTGCATACGTGCGCCATTGTTGTTTTCAACGCAAAATGTATGAGAGCCAATTATAACAAACAGTAACGCTAGTTAGAGGAAAACATGACGGGTTTCGAAACAAGTCCGATAGAATTTCGTATCGTAAAAGAATCCCGTAACAGCGTGTGTAGTGCGTCAATTTGAAGCGGAAAGACTACCGGAAAATTCTGTATAAACGTTTCATCGATATTTTTAATACAAAATGGGTGATTTTTTATCTCATCGAGCGACGCATCAGATACACGATAAGGTACACTCATTAGGTTGTCAGACTTCGTACACGATTTCATCACATAAAAGTATGTCAGAATAACACGTGTAGTATACCATTTTGAAGGTTGAAGTCGAAGGAAAACGGTTATGTAAACGTTTGATCGATATTCTAGATCCAACATGACGGAACACTGGCCTCAAAGCAATGTATCAGTTGAAAACAGTAAAACGAATTTTCTTAAGTTGTCTAACGTTTGATATCATTTCATGACATAAAAGTATCTCAGAATAATACGTGTAGTATATTATTTTGACGCTTGAAGTCCAAGGAAAATGATTATGTAAACGTTTAACCAATATTCTCGATCCATCATGGCGGAACACTGGCCTCAAAACAGTGTATCATCTGTAAACAGCGAAATGTACTCTGTTAAATTGCCTAACTTCCGATATCGGTTCGTGACATAAAAGTATGTCAAAACGACTTTAATACACCAAAATAAACTATGAAATTTGACGAAATGAGCTATGTATACCCACCCTTAATGTTATTACTCAAAATGACGAATTTTTAAACGTGAAAAGTCTGTTAGTCTCGCTAATAAAAATGACGGCACCTCAATTTGAAATTAAAATTTTCTAAAAATGGCTGCGTACGCTTCGTTAATACCCTTGATATAGAATGAACGCGAAGAATTATCTAGTTGGCAAAAACAGTGAAGAAACGTTTCAGTTTTTATGACATTCTCGTATCACCATAAGCCGTTCACGTCCCAGGAACGATCCACTCGAACGATGAAATCGAAACAACAAAGAGCCAGCCCTGTTGAATAATTACTGTCCCGTTTTTCAAATTACATATAGCGTCCCTTTTTGTTTACCAAACTCACGTCCGTTCGGATTTTCAATCATCCAAACGAAACACGAATTGCGAAGGAAAATAAACGGAAAAAAATATAGTACGCCGCTACTAAAACGTCATAGCAATTTTCATTTCTCGTTTCACGTCCTCTATTTTCCACCATACACGTAATCTGTTTTCACCGGACGGAGGAAAAAGGTATCGAAAAAACAATAGAGTACTTTGAAATCGCCCTTCCGTTTCGCTTTACGGTTTATCGAATTCCTTTAGAGATGCTTTCACTACATACCTCAAATTCAGTTTATTATTCAGTTTTCCAAATTTCATACGAATTTTTTTAGGTTAGGTTTACGATCATCAGTTATAGGAATCTCATAAAAATTTTAGGTTAAGTCAAGTTTATTCTGCTCTGAATTTTACGAGAGTTATAAGTGAGGTTAGGTTCATTACTGATTTGCAGAAATTTTAGCATAATTGTATATTGTGCTAGGTTAGGTTTATTCTTTCATTCGGAGGATTTCATGAAGTCTCTTGGTTAGATTAGGTTTATTATTGGGTTCCAAGTAATTTTACAAAGATTATAGGTTAGAGTTTCTGCATATTTCTATGGACTTCACAAAGTTTGTAGGTTAGGTTAGGTTCACCATCATCAGTTATAGGAATCTCATAAAAATTTTAGGTTAAGTCAAGTTTATTCTGCTCTGAATTTTACGAGCGTTATAAGTGAGGTTAGGTTCATTACTGATTTGCAGAAATTTTAGCATAATTGTATATTGTGCTAGGTTAGGTTTATTCTTTCATTCGGAGGATTTCATGAAGTCTCTTGGTTAGATTAGGTTTATTATTGGGTTCCAAGTAATTTTACAAAGATTATAGGTTAGAGTTTCTGCATATTTCTATGGACTTCACAAAGTTTGTAGGTTAGGTTAGGTTCACCATCATCAGTTATAGGAATCTCATAAAAATTTTAGGTTAAGTCAAGTTTATTCTGCTCTGAATTTTACGAGCGTTATAAGTGAGGTTAGGTTCATTACTGATTTGCAGAAATTTTAGCATAATTGTATATTGTGCTAGGTTAGGTTTATTCTTTCATTCGGAGGATTTCATGAAGTCTCTTGGTTAGATTAGGTTTATTATTGGGTTCTAAGTCATTTTACAAAGATTATAGGTCAGAGTTTCTGCATATATCTATGGACTTCACAAAGTTTGTAGGTTAGGTTAGGTTCACCATCACCAGTTATAGGAATCTCATAAAACTTTTAGGTTCAGTCAAGTTTATTCTGCTCTGAATTTTACGAGAGTTATAAGTGAGGTTAGGTTCATTACTGATTTGCAGAAATTTTACAATAAATGTACATTATGCTAGGTTAGGTTTATTCTTTCATTCGGAGGATTTTATGTAGTTTGTTGATTAGATTAGGTTTATTATTGGGTTCTGAGTAATTTTACAAAGATTATAGGTCAGAGTTTCTGCATATTTCTACGGATTTTACAAAATTATAAGTTGGGCTAAATTTATTGCTACATTCTGAGAATTTTATGGAATGCGTTGCTTAAATTAGGTTTTCTGTTATGTTCTTAGTAATTTTACAGAGATTATAGGTTAAGGTTTATGGCACATTTCTACAAAATTGTAGGTTACGTCTATTTATCTAGGTTAGGTCTATAAGTAGTTCACAGATATAGGTTAAATTCGTCATGCTGGTGATTTACTAAAAATCGTAATTTTGGAAAATCGATCCGTGTATCGAATCGCGAAATCACAGGATACAAATCGAGCATAATAGCAGTAAGAATCGATGACGAAATGGAAATCGAGGACAGATTCGACTCGGAACGGTTAAACGGGTCGTGACGATAACGTGTTGGTAGTTCGGTGTAAATCAGCTGTTCCTGGCTGCTGGGTAGCCAGCTTGTATAACACGATAATTTAGCAGAGGCATTATTGCACACGGGGCAGGTGCAAAATATTTTAGCAAGGCGAATTCCCGTGAACCGGCGAACAAAAACCACATATACGTGTAATCAATGCGCGTGATAAATTTAATTATCAGCCGGACCGTGTAGAAGCTCTTTGAGCATCCTCAGATTTCGTGAAATTCGAAGTGTTCGCGATATGCAAAAAGGGAAAATTTGCATTCTCGATTTCGCTTTTGGAAAAAAGTTGCTCTGCGAAAGTTCCGGTGCAATTAGGAAAATTTAATCGTGCGATACTGCATTGTGCATACAACGTTTCTACGCAATATCATGGTAAATGTAACGCTAAGGTTCTTTTACTTTTCGACCTAACCTAAGATGAAATCGAAGTAGACCTGAAGCACACTTTAGTTTCTTGATGAAATATTCGATAACATTTACTAACCTAAATTAAGTTAAATTACATGTTTAATCCTTGAACGCTGATTATAACGAAGCTTGCATAGACCTAACCTAAACTAGCCTGAACATCGATTTAACATTGTACTAATACGGACTCAATCGAAATTTAATGCAGATTTCAAAATACTAAAATTTATTTTCTTGATGTGTCGTTCGATTGAAGATACTAACCTAACTTACAGCAACGGTAAAATTAAACGAAACTCTAATCTAACCCATTCTAATGCAGACCTAACCGTGCCCTAACACAGATTTAATAGAAATTAATTTCTTGATAATATATGATATGATCAATATTATATCATTTAATTAAAGTTACTAACTTAATTTACAGCAAAGCTTTTAAACTATAGTAAACTTTGACCTAACCCACACTCTAACGCAGACCTAACCTTGACCTAACACAGATTTAAACCAATTGAAACACAGAACTTAAGATATTCAAATTTAATTTCTGTATATGTCGTTTAATTAAACTTACTAACCTAACCTAGAACTAGCCTCAAATAATATCTGAGGAGACACACATTCTATCACAGACGTAATCCAGACCTAACGCAATCTTAACACAAGAGTAATAATAGTAACGAATTATTTTTTAAAGTAATATTACATTAAGTTTGGTGAACCTACTTAACCCAAAACTATTTCCACCTCTCCTAAACCTAACTTAACATAACCTAACTAAACGTAAAATTAGCCTAAACCAATTTCAGAGCAAACATATTCTGACACAGACCTAACCGAAACCTAACACAAAATTAATATAGGTTTAATAACAGTAATAAATTATTTCTTAAAGTAATATTACATTAAGTTTGCTGAACCTACTTAACCTAAAGCTATCTCCACCTCTCCTAAACCTAACTTAACATAACCTAACTAAACGTAAAATTAGCCTAAACCAATTTCAGAGCAAACACATATTCTGACACAGACCTAACCGAAACCTAACACATAATTAATATAGGTTTAATAACAGTAATGAATTATTAAGTAATATAAAATTAAGTATTCTAATCCAACTTAACATAACCCAAAACTATCATCATCTAACCTAACCTAACTCAGGTTAAACTAGACCTAACATGGACCTACATATGATTCGTCTTTAGTGAATATTCAAAATGTCCACATTTTCAAAGCAAATTTGATGAAATCCTCTTTCTGAAAAGACTTGTTTGTATTTTTGGTAAACAGAGAGATGGAAATTCGTTTATCTTCCAGAACTTCTTCACCGTCTTGTTTCCTCTTCCGTTTTATTTCCTTTTCCTCTATCGTTTCCTGTCTCTTTCTTTTGATATCTTGTTTACCTCTCCAGAACAGTCACGTTTCTTTCAATCCTCCTTACTCGTCGTCCATTTCTATTTCTCAAAGAGCTAACCTCTGTCGACCGTTCGAATTTGCAAAAAGTTACATTTGCGAATTAATGGTAAACACTCGATAGTTCAGCTTCCGCGATAAGGAAACCTGAAATGCAAAACCGGTCTCGGAATGATATGGTCGACATGCTTTTTCAATTTAATCCTTCCTTACACTCCACGAACGTGTTACCTAAAATGAAATTCTTGTATTCTAGAAAATTTAGTCAAACATAACAAATCTCGTACTTAAATTATGCAAACAAACATGGTTACTAAATTATAACAATAATTATTATTAAATTATTAATAACACTTCATATGCATCAAAATTACAAATATTTGTTGTATATTTTAATATTGCAAATTGGTAATGTTATACTATTTGTCTTCAAATAAATTATTTTAACAAAAAATATTCTAGTTAAAAATGTTCGAAAATATCAAAATAGTTCGAAAATGTGAATTTTTTACAAACCGTTAAAGATCATACGACACACTGTTGATATTGCAAGTATTAATAAAACATATTAATAACAGTTTCCCGTAAACTGTACCGTTTTCAAAACGTCCGATCAATAAACTGATATTTTTCGTAACTCCGAGGTTATGTTTGCGTTAGGTTCGCGGTTTAGGTTACGTACGAGCAAACCGTCAAAAAAAAAAAAATGATAACGTTTGCACCAGAGAAAAATTTCGGTAAAATTAACAGCTGTTATATTTTCATAGTAAATCTGGATGAGAGCATTCCGACTGCGAAAATTCTGACATTTCACCATCAGAAAAGTTCTCCGAGTTTTATGACTGCAGTACTACAAACTATGTGATTCATAACTACCGGCTACTAATCCCTGGCAAGCTAAAATCGAACATCCGATTGCTTTTCCGTGTTTGCCCGAACATTTACTGCGCCTCGAATGTTTGTGTTTGTTTTACCGATTGTTGGCACGACGTGTCGGAAATTTTTCACGCCATTTTGTTCTTTAATGGAACGTACTTCTGTAAGACGGAAATGTTTCAGCGATCAAAATAAACGAGAAAGGATTTACAAGTGCATCAAACGTACGATCCTTTCGACGATTTCTACGAGAGTGTTGAGATCCTTCTGTCTTCGACGTCGGGTCATTTGGACCCCTCCCCCCCACAGAACCCTAGATTGTCACTCGATCGAACGAACATCACGAACGACGAAATTTCTACATCTGTAACGGCGACGGGCATCGAGTAATGCGATATGTTGTGGAACAAGTGTGGCTGCGGCTTAAGGCAATATCGGGTTGCCGGCTTAAGCCGTTGCCACACTTGTGAAAATGTGAGTACGTATGGTTTTGGTAGGTGGTTTATGATGGTCGTAAGTTTTCAGATTCTTAAAATCTTGAACTATATCAGTTTAAAATGTGATTATCAAATTTCCTAGTTCTCAAATTTGCAAATTTTCAATTTTTTCAATTCCAAAGTCCTGAAATCTAAGTTCTAAATTCTGACTTTATCGAGTTTCAAAATTACTCAATTTCTGAATGTTCAAATATATTCAAATTACAAAATTTCTAAAATTCTAAATATCCAAAAACAGAGTACTCAAATAAATGATCAATCTGTAAATTCTCAGATCCACAAAATCAATTTATAAATCTGAAAATTTTCAAGCTTTCGAATTCTTAAATTTACTAGTTTCCAAATCTCAAATTTTCAAATTCCCATATATTTTAGTTTCCAAATTCTTAAATTACCGAATTTACGTTTCCCTAAAGAAATGAAAAAATTCTCAAATCTACAGATATTTAAATTCTTACATTTTCGAGTTGCAAAATTCTCAAATCTCTAAACTCTCAAACTCCCAAATATCCAAATTACAAAGTTCTCAAATTCTCAAATGACAAATCTATAAATACCCAAAACCCCAAATTCTAAATTTTCAAATTTCCTGGTTCTCAAATTTTTAGATTTATAAGTCACCAATTCTCAAATTTTTAAATTTCCAAATTTTCACATCTGCAATTCCCAACTTTTCAAATGCACAAATTTCTAAACTTTCAAATTCTCAAACCATCAAATTTTTCGTTCCCCAAATTCAAAAATCTTCAAATTTCGAAATCCTCCTTCCGAGTTCCAAAATTCTCAAATTTCTGAATTTCTAAATTCCCAAATATTACAAAATTCTCAAATATCCAAAATTCCATATACCCAAATCACAATGTCCTCAAATCCCGAAATCTCCAATCTCAAGTCTCAAATTTATCAATTTCTGTCTCTTCAAATTTCCAAGTTTCGAATCTCAATATTTTTCGACACTCACGCTTACACCCCATCCGCGGCAATATAGCAAGAGTCGACAACTATAGATCACAATTAAATTTTCATTTCCCTTGCATGATGCCATTAAGAAAATTGATTTGTAATTTTGTAAATACTATCAGAAAAGTGTTGAGGCGAATAGTGTATTGTAACAGCGGCTTGAGGCGAATGAGGCCACGGTTTGTTTGGATGACGACATATCACGTTACTCTCAGAGATTGCCCTGATGTCCGTCGCTCTATGCCATTTGTGAGTGAGAATGTTTTCGTGTGCATGCGTGTGTACGTTCGTTTGTATGTGTGTTGTTCGAGTACGAATACTCGTGTAATGCGTTTGATAAAAAAAAAATATACAGTAAGATATAATTAAGTAACGTAACGTAAGAAGAACAAAGTATTCCGAAATTAGAGAAAGTAAGTCGCGCTTGACTCGTTTCGACGATCAAAAATCAAAATGTTATTAAATATTATGTATAAACAAATTTTGAGTTCGATCGAATAAATTTTTAAACGAGCATATTTTAAATTTATCGAAAATATTGAAATACTGTTTATAGAGTAATAATTATAAAATATTAATTTGGTAATTTTTTTAATAGAACAGTGTTTTTTGAGATATAACGATATTGTTAATTTTGATTTTCCATCGTCATAACGTTGACCCAGGTGCATGTGTAAAGAAGAGCATTTGTGTAAAGCAAGCCTGCACAACTCGATGCCCCTATGGGCAACAAAAAAGTTAAAGTAGATAAATACAGTAAATTAATTGAAACAATTATTTGTTAAATTAAATTGAGTGGGACAATCATTTGTTAAATTAAATTGAGTGGTACAATCATTTGTTAAATTAAAATGGATGGAACAATTATTTGTTAAACTAAATTGGGTGTGCGAACCATTTGTTAAATTGTAACGAAAAATAATTTGGTAAATTAAATTAAATCGAGCAATTGTTTGTGATGTTAAAATATATAAGAATCGTTCATATTTAAATATCGATCAATTTTAACCGATCGTTAATTATAAATTATAAATTTTAACACCTAAATAATTGTTTAGATAAATGTTATGTCTTGAGTAGTCGTAACCAGTTGAGGTTATGAACACAGGTTTTGCCCTAGGGGCAACGGTGGCGCCCTCAGCTACTGTGGCGCCATCTGTGCGGGTCTAATGTAAAGTTTTCGGCTCGATATACTTGCTCATCGCTAATCATTCATCATCCATAGTACTGTATCCAAGATAAAGTAAAATAAAAATCATGTCTACTATTAATGGTCATTAAAACGAATAATAAGGGACAAACATTGTTGTAAGGGAATACCATTTCGAGGAAACAAGAAAGCGGAGACAACAAAATAAATAAGAAAAAAAAACGGAAATATAGGAAATCCATTTAATGTCGGTATTCGCTGTTCACTATTTGTAAGTTTCGAGAAGGTAAATACAATAAAATTCATAGTACCTAGTTGATCTTGTATTTGTTTATTTATAACACCCAGCCTTTTTCGGTTATCAATATTCCTTCATATTCAGCGGAAAAAATTAACTACTCCGTTATTGGCTTGGTAATTCGATGTGCGCATCGGAAGCACATGGAATTATCGATTTTCAAACCTAAAAGTCTGGTACAATTTTATCACATAAATTTATCGTGAAATGGCACTTACGGCACATCAATTTGAAGCTTAAAGTCTGCTGAAAATTCCCGCATAAATGTTTGATGAATATTCGTGGTCCAAAATGACTGGTTATCGACCTCAACAAATAACAGTAATAGATAACGTGATGTACCCACTTTGGCTAATTTCTGACCCGATTTCATGACATAAAACTGATTCAAAATAATACTTGTGGCATATCGATTTAAAGCTTGAAGACTAAGGAAAACGACTATGTACATTTTTGATCGATATTCTTAATACAAAATGGCGAACCATCGGCCTCAAGGGTATTTATCTTTTACTGTAGACAATTAGATGTGCCCATTAGATTGGCTAACTTCGAATACGCTTTCGTGACATAAAAATATTATGAAATGGCGCTTGTGGCACATCGATTTAAAGCTTAGAACTTCACAAAGAAGACTGTATGACGATTACCAGGTTTTTATTTACCATTCGTAATTTATATGTTATTATGTCACAAATTGTTACGGAAATCATTTGTTTTATAGAATGCTTGACCTATTTGTGTTAAGAATGTTAATGAAACGATTATGTAGTCGATATCTGTGAACTCTAAGTTTGCGATTTTACCATGATTTTATGTCATCAATTTAATATTTTATGTAGAGTGCATTCTGATTTTGTGAAAACTTGATATTTTCACTGGACTCTTTTCCTTTCTCACTCTCGCTCCGTGTTCCTCCGCCATTTTGCGGTCGAAACAGAAACAAAAAGGATAGTGCCTTTCCGTCATAATTTCGCGTCCCGATGCCACGAAACTACTGTGTCGCGGCTGGAATCTCTGGATGCATGCCGGCGGTTGGCCATGTATCATCGTGACACCGCTTCGCTGGCTGAATTTACAAAAAAAAGGAGGAAAGAAAAAAAAACAAACCGGAGAAACGAATGGCGCGAGTGCGTTTCGCGGACGTCTGACCCTTCAACCAGACCGTGTTACCTTCGAGTTTCTGCCGATTCGTTAGAAACAGTAATGTTTCACCGAGAATTATTGTTTGAAAGAACGTGCTGAAAGAAGAAATTAAATTTACAGCGGGGCAGAACGGAGAACAATATATCGTTTAATGCTCTGCGAAACGTTATTTCACCTCCCGCGAAATTTCAGAAATTTTTACCAACGTTCTAAATGGCGGAAACGCGAAAATTATAGTAAATTGCTTCGTTGATCGCAATGAAATATTTTTTAAAAACTTACCGAAACTTTTACCGAAATTAAATTCAGCTCGACTTCTTTTGGGGATTGCCTGTGGCTCACGTCGTCTATTTAATATATTCGATATTTCGAAATCTCGATTACAGTTAATAACCTGAAAGTTTCAATTCAATTGAACGATTCAAAAATTAACTTTAAATGATACGAAGGTTTAAACGAAATTACCAACCGCTGAAAAAATACGTCTAATTTTTCTAATTACGTTGAACAGAAAATTGCGCATTTTCGCCCGAAAGAAAACGGAAAAATTGTATGTTCGTTTCAGAGGCGAAAATTAAATTAAACTACATTATAATTTCATCCTCCTCTGAGTTAACGTTACACAAGCCTCTGAATTTCGTAGGTAAAGTTAAATGAATAATTTCGTGCTCCCCCATTATGAAATACGTGCAATTAAATAGAACGAATGTGTATCACGTGATTGTTAAAAATGAGGAATTTGAGAATCGTTTATAACGTAGCTAACGATCGAAACGGAAGAATATTTGGTATAGTTCTCCGTTAAATTAGAAAATTATGTCTAGCTGGATTTAATTAAACTCGCTAAATCCGCGGCACTGACCGTGAAACAACGAGGAATTATTGCTCGAAAGCGTAATCGCAGAAACGAGCCGGCCAGACGAAAATAAACGCGTTTCAAGCCGACTGCTACACGAAACAACGCTTTCGTCCTAATGAAAGGTGAGTTTCGTTTAAATAATTATACACTAACTGCTGTACGATAATGTGTATATCCGGTTGTTCGCGACTTTGTCAACCGGTAAATTAGAAGATGAGAAACATACGTGCTACGTGCGTCACTTTATTACCCCGCTTTTCTTATCATCCGCTTAAAAATCGATTAAGCTTTCGCTTATTTTGAAACAAAAATACGCCGACGCTATTTCACGCCTGAAGTATATAACGAAGTGCCACTTATGGCACATGAATTTAAAGCTTAAAGTGTAAGGAAAATGACTACGTAGGCACTTTATCAATATTCTTCGTGTAAAATTACTTGTCATCGGCCTCAACCCAATAAAAAATACTTGACTGGTCATTGTTATTTGTTCTACATTCTGATATGAGTCTATGGCATAAAAGTATTATAATACGACGCTTGTAATACACGAATTTAAAGATTGAAGTCTAAGGAAAATAACTATGTTAGCTTTGTTACTGTTTTCAATACATGATTGTCAGTTATAACACACAATAACGTCAGTAGCATGATAGATTTTGGAGTTTGATCGGATAACAGCACGACACGGCAATTTGAAGGTTGAAAAATACTGAAAAATCTTACAGAAATGCTTCATCAATATTCTTAATTTAAAATGACTGGTTGTCATCGACAAGTAGTAGACCAATATGTACTCATTAAGTCAACTATGTTTGGTCAAAATTTCATCACTTAAAAATATCTTAAAACAGTACTTGTAGTATATCATTGTAAAGCTTGAAGTTCAAGGAAAATGACTATACAATCGTTTCATCGATATACTTAATTCAAAATAGTAGACTGTGAGTCTCACAGCAATATAAACAAACTATCTTTGGACATAATTTCATCACATAAAAATATCTGAAAACAGTACTTATGGTATATCATTGTAAAGCTTGAAGTTCAAGGAAAATGACTATACAATCGTTTTATCGATATAGTTAATACAAAATAGTAGACTGTGAGCCTCACAGCAATATAAACAGTAAAACGTACTCTGTTAAATTGACAAACTTCTGGTATAATTTCATAACAAAAAAATATCACGAAATAGCACTTATACTACATCAAGTTGAAGCATAAAATCTAACAAAAATGATTGTGTAAACGCACTATTGATATTTTTCATACAAAATGGCTGACCACGAATGATAGTAAACTTGTACGATATTAAACATTCGAAATTTCGACAATGTTTCCTCACGGAAGACGACGAAGAATTTCCTTTAGTTACTTAAGCAACTTAAACGGGTTCTCGCGTAACGATTTCTCCCCAAGAACAGTTTCCAAAGAAAGCTTAAAGTTTCGTGGAGCACCGTGAGTTTAACCGGAAGAAAAACATTTTTACTCGGTATTGGTCCACGATCGGTCTAAACGCCTCAAACGACTTTTAATCATAATAGTGTCGCCACCCAAACCACCATGTTGCGCTATAAAAAATTTCATCAGGG
The DNA here is from genome assembly GCA_036983795.1 of Megachile lagopoda. Classification (NCBI taxonomy): domain Eukaryota; kingdom Metazoa; phylum Arthropoda; class Insecta; order Hymenoptera; family Megachilidae; genus Megachile; species Megachile lagopoda. The sequence goes on along the minus strand of CM072797.1, from coordinate 11,419,510 downwards.
AAGTAATTAATTAAATGAATCTCAGACACGATTACGGCGTACTTCATTTTTCGCTCCCGATGGATTTGTTGCGTCAACACGAAATATTACATTGGCGACGAGCGGAAAAAAGAATTTTGATCAAATCCTGGAAACTTCCAGTTAGGAGCGCGTGTCTTCTTTTTTTTGCAAAAGTTGACATATGAAATTTTAATTTGATGGTGCACTTCGTTGGGCCAAGCACTTAATGAAAACTGCCGTTCTTTTGTTCATTATTCAATGGTAAATGGCGTTTCTGTGATTATTAACTTCATTTCGAAGGAAAAAAGCTAAACGAGTTATTATTTCTGTGCAATCGCTGTTAATTTTGATAATCGTTAATTAATGAAAAAATCGTGCGCTTAATAACTTTTTATCGGTTTTTGTTGAAATTTTTATAAGCTTATTTATTTAGATCCTATTTATTCGTTTCGTGTATTTTTTGTTAACTGTTACAGCGGTGTACCAGTAATTTGCTCGTTTCCAGGTAATTACCCAAGTGTTTTAATTGAAACGTAATGACATTCATCAACGTCGCACGATACTGTCCACATGCTCGTAATCAATACTGGACAACACAATAACGCACGGCATCCAGGTGATAACAAATGCTCTGCAATATATTACATTAGCAATATTGCTGAACACATTTACCTGGCGATTAACAAGTTAATGTTTGTCCATACATACATTATGCAGATGGAATCAAGCGATCCGTAAATAACGCTGCAATGGATAAAAGATAATTTTCATTATGGCACAAAATAATTCATGAAATATTTCATTGGAACGCTTTGTACCGCCACGTTCTATATTTTCCATTCAATATTTTTTTTCGTATACATATTGACGCATTCCAGTAGGATCTTACTATATCGCCATGCTTCATAATGCCACTCTCCGCGGTAACATACGTCATATTGCCACGCTTTGTATCGCCATGTTTCATATTGCTCCATACCGTCGCGATTAATACGGTTCTACTACGAACCGTTACAACGTAACGCATCGGCATACCTCGTATCTCACGTGCCCGTGCATCATAATTCCTTATCTCACTGTTATATTTCACATGGCTGTGTTTATATCGCTATGCCTCATATCGCCGTGTATCATATTAACACGTCTTATATCACTATGTTACATGTAGTTACGTTTCACATCAGCTTTTCCTTACACTGACGTGTCTCATACTACTGTATATCACATGAAAGCATATCATGTACTAGTATCTCACCACATAATAAAGCTTGTAAATGCCTCACATCGTTCTGCCTTGTATTACCTCATTCTGTTCTGCCTTATTTCACTGTGTATTTGTATCTTTAATATCGCTGTGCTTCATACAGGTATATATTATTTGTCTCATAGCGCACCGTCGATACGTTGGCATGCCTCATATTGATGCGTTTCATACCACCGTGCTTCACATTGCTTTACGTCTTCCTATTTTATATTGTTCTATCAAACGTTGATGTCAGGGTCTTTCATATCACTGTGCTTCATATAGCTTTGAGTTATATCTTTGTGCCTCACGTTACTCTATATTATATCTTCGTGCCTCATATCGTTCCCTCTTATGTATTCGTGCTTCATATCGTTTTCTCTTACGTTTCTTCTGTTGCTCTGTTGTATATCTTAGTGTTTTGCTGTATATCTTAGTACTTCATAGCGCTGTGACGTACATCTTAGTGCCTCATAACCCTGTGACGTACATCTTAATGCCTCATGACGCTGTGACGTACATCTTACTGCCTCATAACGCCGTGCCGTATATCTTAGTGCCTTATAACGCTGTGAAGAACATCTTAGTGCCTTATAACGCTATAACGTACATCTGAGTGCCTTATACTGTACTCTCTTACATGTTCATACATCATGTCCCCTTGTTCTACGTTGACTTCCCTCATACTGGCGCTTCTCACGTCACCATGTCTCATTTTCCTTTATGTTTTGTCCTCATCCTAGTGCCTCATATATCTTAGTGCTTCCTATCGCACCGTTAAATATCAGCATACACTGTGTCGTCATGCTTCATATCTACGAACCTCATATTGTTCTATGTTACAACAGCGTGCATTATGACACTGTTGCTCATTTTGCTGGCACTCGTATTGTTAAGCTTCATATCGTTATGGCTCATATCATTATGCTCCATGTCCGAGTGCATCACGTCACTATGCTCGATATCACTGTGTCTCATATCATTATGCTATATGACACTGTGGATCACATAATATATCGCCGTGTCACTCACCATTAGACTCGATATGGCCACGCTTCAAAGCAGTGTGCCTCGCATCATTGTTTCGATATCGACGTGCCTCATATCAATAAGTTCGATATCGTTATACCTCATATTATTATACTTGTTATCGCCGTGCCTCATATCACTATGCTCGATATCGATGTGCCTCGTATAACTATACTCGATATCGCCGTGCCTCATAACATTATACTCGATAACGCCGTGCCTCATAACATTATATTCGATATCGCCATGCCTCACGCCACTTTTCTCGATATCGCTGTATCTCATGCGATCTATTATAATTATATCACCGTTCCGGATACCACAGTTCTGAATCACAGATCATTCTGTCACAGAGCTGAATCTTAACCACTCGTTATATTGCAGGAAAAATACGTTGAAATGAAAATGTTTTGTGTCGCATTTTTTGAAAACGCGCGTGAATCGCGGATGCAGAGGTAATGTATTATTGTTTGTCCGGATTCGGTGAATGATACGTAATGGTCGATAAGAGTGCAAGGAACGCGGTTAATGGGGTTCGATCGGAATTCGAAGCAGAAGCAAGAGCAGCCGATCGAGCGTCTAGCATACGCAGCAACAGTGTACGCAAGGGATACACGTACAAAGCCGTGTGTACACGTATCTGTAGTCAACTATGCCGAGTCTGTTCCCCTCGGCTCCCCCCTCTGTCCGTATCGCGTGTATGTATGTACTATTACCGTGTATATAATCGGTGCGGGTCAACACGTCGACAGAGAACGTCCATTACTTCATCAAACCCCGGTCATCGTCGACGGATCCGTCCACCGCCAATTTGCCAACAATAGCGAGGCTGGATCGTGTATATAAACGGCTTGACACTTCGGCCATCCTAAATGGTACACCCTCCAACGAGTATATCGCCTCCATCAACCGTGTTGCAAATTTATGGAACATTTTCAATTTATAACGCCGTACGGTCGTCCAATTACAGACTCGTTTTTTGAACATGTAGGAAGTATGGTAACTGTCTTTGCGTGCCTGTTTACAGTCGAAGGAAGTGATTTCGGGGAGTATTATTGTAATTGAAAGTGTCTATACGGAGTCGAAGCAGATGTGGAAGTAAATGGGAACCTGGGGATTTGGCAATTTAGCGATTTGGGAGTATAGAGATTTGGAGATGTAGGGATTTGCGGATGTGGGGATTTGGGGATGTAGGGATTTGGGGATGTAGGGATTTGGAGATGTAGGGATTTGGGGATGTTGGGATTTGGGGATATAGGGATTTGGAGATGTAAGAATTTGGGGATGTGGGGATTTGGGGATGTAGGGATTTGGAGATGTAGGGATTAGGGGATGTAGGGATTTGGGGATGTAGGGATTTGGAGATGTAGAGATTTGGGGATGTAGGGATTTGGAGATGAAGGAATTTTGGGATGTTGAGGATTTGGGGATGTAGGGATTTGGGGATGTAGGGATTTGGAGATGTAAGAATTTGGGGATGTAGGGATTTGGGGATGTAGGGATTTGGGGATGTAGGGATTTGGAGATGTAGGGATTAGGGGATGTTGGGATTTGGGGATGTAGGGATTTGGGGATGTAGGGATTTGGAGATGTAGAGATTTGGGGATGTAGCAATTTGGGACGTAGGGATTTGGGGATGTGGGGATTTGGGGATGTAGGGATTTGGGGATATAGGGATTTGGAGATGTAAGAATTTGGGGATGTAGGGATTTGGGACGTAGGGATTTGGGGATGTAGGGATTTGGAGATGTAGGGATTTGGGGACCTAGAGATTTGGGAATGTTAGTATTTGGGGATGTAGAGATTTGGAAATTTAGAAATTTGAATATTTGAAAATCTGCAAATTTTATGGTTTGGACATTTTGACATTTGGTGATTGCAAAGTGTCGAAAGTAAAATATGTAGAAACTTGAAAATTTGAAAATATCGCATTAAAAAATTTTTTGAAAGGTATAATAATTTATAAGATTTAGAAATTTGAGAATATAAAAATTTATAAACCTGAAATTTTTTAAATATGGAAATTTGATAATCTAAAAATTTTTACATTTTCGAAACCTAGAAATACTGTGATTAAAATTTATCAAAATTCTGGAATTCATGAATTTGAGTATTATGGAAATTTAAAAATGCAGAAATTAAAAGATTTGGAAAATTGGAGATCTTCATAATTTTTTAATGCAAGACAATTAGCCTAATCGCCTTTCCTCCATGCAGCGTTCTCTACTATTCAATATCCTACTAAATTTTTAACTATCCACACAAAACCACGGAAATCCATTACCTTGTGTACAGGAATTCCTCTGCAACATGTTTTCTATCCAAAGCTTCCTGCATTTCAGAAATATCAAACAATTCGAATCCTTTTGTGAACGATCGTGAATAAGAACAGAGTCTCTATCAATTCGTGCAAATATACTCACAATGGTTGATGACCATCGAAAGTAGTGAAACGAGAAACGTCGACCAAAGGCATCGCTAACGAAAAACGATGCTATTGGATTGCACAATAGAAATACGACAAAAAAAAAAGAGAGGCAGTTGTAAATCAAAAGGGAACATCGATAGAGAGCGTGGAATTTGTTCAGCCACGCATCAAACTGTGCATATAAAAAACCCTCAAAGCAAAAACCACGAAAAACTTCAATGTAATACGTGCTGCCTATTGCAAACTTCAAATTTAACATTTTATGGACAACAAACATCGTAATGTTTTTAGTAAAATCGAGTTTCGCTGTGTACTGGATGATTTATTTAATTTGGTCACCTTTATTATTTTTTATTATTTACAAAGTTTTATTAAAACATAAATATTTCTATTTTCTGTGTCATATATTTATTACTAAACTGTAAATTGGTGTTTTGTTGTAGAATGAGTTATTTCATGAGTGATCAAATGTATTTTTTTTAGTATTGTACGTATTTTAGTTTATAACATTAATATTATGGCTCTATAATTGTTATAGTTTTACTATTATAGTGTTACGACACTTATGGTATCACTATTAACTTCATTACATGCATATGGTAGTAATATTACAGGTATACATAACTGTAGTTATAGAATTACTATAATAATATTACTATAGTTATAACAATAGTATCGTAATATTGCTATAATGATAGTATCGTATTTATAGTGTTACTTATAGTGCAACTATTGTAGCGCTAGAGCACCTATAAAACTGCTATTACAGTTTACTATACTTGCAAAATTAATACAATGGTAGTACTGTACTTTATAGCATTGAATACTATTACTATATTTACTGCTATAGTACTACTATATTCTTTATATCGTTATTATAGCGCTACGGTATTTATAGTAGCACTATTATTGCTTTATTATACTTATGGTATTATTAATATAGCTATACTGTACTTATAGTATTACTATAATATTATTATACTCACAACATTACTAGCATATCATTGCTATAGTTATAGTATTGCTATTATAATGTTACGTTACTTGTAGTATTACTATTGTACTATTACAGCACCGATAATATTACTATTACAATTATGCTGTACTTGCAGCATAGTAGTAATAATAGAATAATAATAATACTGTAGTTATAGCACTGCTATAATGCAACTATTGTACTTATTACTGTGTGACTACTATACTTGTAGTGTCAGATAGCGTTATGGTACTCATAGTATTACTAGTAATATCATGTCATATTACTGTTATAATGACGTCAGTGCAACTATATTATTACTACTATAATTATACTATCCTTGTAATATTACTCTAACAACAGTACTTATAGCACTGCTATAATGCAACTATTGTACTTGTTACTGTGTCACTCCTGTACATATAGTGTCGTTATTATAGAATTACGATGCTTATAGCATTACTATAATAATGTTTTTATACTTATTATTATAGTGCTACTATAGTTATAATATAGTTATTATAGAGTTACGACATTTATAGAATTACTATAATACACTTGCTGTACTTATTACAATTGCACTACTGTACTAATAGTATCGTTATTATAGCGTTGCAATACTTATAGTATTACTATAACGCTCTTGTTGTATTCTTTACTATACTGCTACTATACTTATAACCTTGTTATTATAGAGTTACGACATTTATAGAATTACTATAATACACTTGCTGTACTTATTACAATTGCACTACTGTACTAATAGTATCGTTATTATAGCGTTGCAATACTTATAGTATTACTGTAATGCTCTTGTGGTATTCTTTACTATACTGCTACTATACTTATAACCTTGTTATTATAGAGTTACGACATTTATAGAATTACTATAATACACTTGCTGTACTTATTACAATTGCACTACTGTACTAATAGTATCGTCATTATAGCGTTGCAATACTAGTATTACTATAATGCTCTTGTATTCTTTACTATAGTGCTACTATACTTAAAGCGTCGTTATTATAACATTACTCTAATACTATTACTACTCTTATTACTATATCACAACTATACCTATAGAACTACCATTATAATCTTACTATATTAATTACATTACAATTATGCTTTACTACTATAATTCAACTATACTCACATCATAGCACAACAAGTCATAGTATTGCATAATATTATAGCATCACAATATCGCACAGCATGACATATCACAATAAACTATAATTAATACTAACAATGAGCAATTGATTACATGAAATGAGACAAATTATAAATGAAACGGCGGATCGTTATAAAAGCTTCTATTGGATGTCAGCGAAGCTTTAGAAGGGTAAGGGAAAGGAAGAGATGATCCTTTTAGAGAAAAGTCAATTTTCTCCGTTGAAAAAAGATGGTCTTTCGCTTTCTGCCGGTGCTCCGCTATCTTGAAACTCGTGCTTCGGTATTCACAAGGAATTCCTGCTACGAGCGTCAGTCTTTTGGTCTAATGAGATCAAATTAGGCCAACGGTAGCTTCCTTGTAGACCGATAGCCAGGATCGAGCAGCGTTTCCTTAACTTCGTTACCCTTCCACGGATCCATATATATTCGATAGGTCGCGTTCGTGACAAACTTCTTGATTATCTATATGTGCCCTCTGTGTAGAATCGAACTGTAGAACTCGTCGCAAGAAGCGAATTTCTACTAACTGCAGAATTAACGATCGATTGGGTACGACGTGTATGGAAATTCGGCTCCATCGATTAATGTCTTTCTTTCTTCTCGGGAATTTAAACTGATATTTTACTGCATCGTCAGAGATTCGATGTATAAACAAATTTGTTTGGTGTTATTTGTATTTTGAGTTTGCTGTGTTTATAGTAGTGCTGGTATAGTATTATCGTACTTATAGTATTAATATTATAACATTAATACGCAAATAAAATTTGTATTATAGCATCTATGTACATATAGGATTTTTACTATAATTTAGAGAATTATTATCATAGCGTCACTATAGTTACAGCATCACCATTATGTTTGTACCCTTACTATTAAACCGCCACTATATTTATAGCATTGCTATTAAAGCGTTACTATACTTATTGCTATTATAACGCTACTATTCTCATAACACTGTTATTATAGCGTCACTACACTTATAGCACTGTTATTGTAGCGCCACTATACTTATAGCACTGCTATTAAAACACCAGTATAATTTACAGCACGTTATAGCACTACTATAGTTCATTGTATCTACATCGTCACTATAGTTATAACATTACTATTAGAGCGTCACTATATTTATAGTATTGCTATTATAACGCCACTAATAGCACTGCTATCGTAGCGTCACTATACTTACATTACTGTTATTATAGCACCACTATAATATAGTTGTTATTATAGCATCACTATAGTTATAGAATCACTATTAAAGCGTCACTATATTTACAGTATTGCTATTAAACCACTGTACGTTTAGCTATTTAAGTGCCACTATATGGAGTTACTATTAAAGTGTAACTACATAGCATAGCTATTAAAGCGTCACTATACTTATAGTACTGCTATTACAACGTCACTATACTTACATAGCATTATCCTTACAGTATTATAGTACTTATATCATTTCTATCGTACTCTCTTCAAAATAAAAGTGATATTAAGACGTTGTTCTAAAATATTTTAATCTTGAGCTATTTTCAGTGCTATGTCAGCAATTTTCACGCTGTCGGTTGAACACCATTGAACATTGCAAATGGTACGACATACCATGGCGAGAGAAAGTCAGTGACCCATAAGGTCGACGATCTTCGGTCAAGTAAACCGGTGGGTCAGTTTAATCGCATCGTTTAATCGCAGCAGGTGGTACGCGGGATTAATTATTTAAAGCCCCTTAGGCTAACGTTGAATTAGTGGATACAACACCGCAATGCCACCACGGCATCGATAATTCTGCAGTTCTGTGGCGATTCTCATTGGTCCTAGGACGCGTGCCATTCAAATAGTCTACGCTATTTAAATAGGTAAACTCTATTTACCAAGTTCAATTGCAAATTAATCCAGGCAAAACACAGTCTGCAATTATACCCCGCTTATTATAGTATATCCGATGATAGATATTGAAACATTGAAATTCTTGCATAATTTCGTGTCATGACAGACGATTACTATATGTTTCATATAAACACGGAGTGGTCATGTTAATAATGCGATAGCAGTAATGCTATAAATATTGTGACCCAGTGATAGGAACGCAATGAATATCGTAATAGCGATGCTATCACCATAATATTAATGTTATAGATTTACCAGAGAAATAATATAAACCCTTAACGGTTATACCTCATCAGAATACCGTAGACAATTCGGCTGCACACTCTTGATACATAACAGTTTGAGGAATGATAATAGTAAAAGTACTAAATAGTAAAGGGCTTTCAAAGAAGGTATTTTTTCAAATTTTCAGGATAGTTGATAAAATAGAAATTAAATTGTCTGAGGTCGTTTCATACTGCAGTGTGACCATTAAAGGTTAATTTTAGACGATAGCATTGTCATAATAATACTACTTTAGTAGTGCTGCAGGTATTGACACCGTAACACTAATGCTATAAATATAGCAGCGCTATCATAGTAATACTATACGTATGGTAATGTTATAATAGTAGTACTGCAACTGTAACGCTATAAAAATAGTGCTATAGCTGTAATAGCGTTGTAATATTAACCCTATAAGTATAGTACTGCTATAATATTAATGCTCTATTTTTATTAGCGTCATAATTGTAATATAAGTATGGTAGTACTGTAAGTATTGCAATGCTATAATAGCGTTATTATAGGTATAACATTGTAAAAATAGTATCCTTGTAATAGTAATACTATAAATACGATGGTGCTATAAATATTGCAATACTATAATAATATTGCTATAAGTATTACAGTGCTATAATAGTACTACTATAATCCTAAAGTTGTAAATATAGTACTATTATAATAGAAACGCATTAACTATGGTAGAGCTATATACTATAAGTGCAATACTGCTATAATAGTAATATTATAAACGTAGTGCTATAAGTATTCCGGTGCTATAATAGTATTACTATAATCCTAAAGTTGTAAATATAGTACTACTATAATAGCAACTCCTTAACCACGGTGGTGCTATGGTATTAATACTATAAGTGCAATAGTGCTACAATAGTAATATTACAAACGTAGTAGTGCTATAAGTATTACAGTGCTATAATAGTATTACTATAATCTTAAAGTTGTAAACATAGTACTACTATAATAGCAACTCCTTAACCACAGTGGTGCTATGGTATTAATACTATTAGTGCAATAATGCTATAATAGTAATATTACAAACGTAGTAGTGCTATAAGTATTACAGTGCTATAATAGTATTACTATAATCCTAAAGTTGTAAATATAGTACTACTATAATAGAAACGCATTAACTGCAGTAGAGCTATATACTATAAGTGCAATAGTGCTATAATGGTAATATTATAAACGTAGTAGTGCTATAAGTATTACAGTGCTATAATAGTACTACTATAATCTTAAAGTTGTAAATATAGTACTACTATAATAGAAACGCATTAACTACGGTAGAGCTATATACTATAAGTGCAACAGTACAATAATAGTATTACTATAATCCCAAAATTGTAAATATAGTACTACTATAATAGAAATTCCTCGACTACGGTGGTGATATACGTATGGTAATGTCACATAATAGTAATATTATAAGTATAGTGCTGCTATAATGGTAATATCATATATATATGAATGCAATGAGTACTGCAATGCAACAATAACATCGCTATAAGTAACCTAGCGTTGCAAGAGAAGTAATACTATAATAATACTGCTTTACAACGGTGTTATAAATACAATAATGCTATAATAGTAACACCATAATAATGCCAACATATAAATATCGCAATGTTACAATAATAATACTGTATATACAACGACGCTGCAGAAGTGATGCTATAAGTAGCCGAAGTCAACAATTTAATGACCTACCTTCCGAGTGAAAATTAATTCATTAAATATCCCCATGAATGTTTCCTCTTAAAAACTGATCCTTCACCAGCGCCGGTGATAAAAAATCAGGTCGTGAGAAGGATTACTTGGCTCTAATAAGTCCAAAAAGAATGAGGCCAAGGAGGGACCGAGTAAGAAATGGGCTGGATAGAAGGAGCGAAGGAAAACGGCAGCACGGAATTTTTAAATTATCTATTTTCCAATTTACTCAGTCCGTAAATAGAGCGGACATCTAGTTAACGCATTAATCTATTTGGTTTCTCGTGTACCTTGCACTTTCTGCTGTAACACTTGCTTCTGAAACGTATCACCTTTGAGAATTCAATTAAAGTTCAGTTTCACTTATTTTTAATTATATCTTTACGACCAGGTATCAATTTCAGTAGCAAGAAATGTGCTGATGTGTTGTAGTAGGACGTGATATGCAGTGATATGCTGTTGGCGGGCATGATATGCAGCGATGTACACCGTGAAAGGACACGATATGCAGCGATATACCGTATGAGGACACAATACGCAGCGATATACTGTAAAAGGGCACGATATGCAATGATATACCGTGGTAGGATACGATATGCAACTATATGACGTGATAGGACACAATATACAGCGATATAACTGTAAATAGATACGATATGCAATAATATACTATAGGCTACGGTATGCAATGATATGCCGTGATACAACACGATATGTTGCCATATACTATGACATGCTGTGCAATACTTTGAGTAGTGTTGTCATGTCAGTATATTATCACAATATACCACGAGGTGTTGTATTATATTGTGATGTGCTAGAATGAGTAATGTTGTGTCATAGTATCTTATGTTACACAATGATATGCTATGATATACTAGATATACGATGCTAAGAAATGTTATAACGTGATATGTTGCAGTACACTTCAGTACTGTGATATGCTAATGTGCGTAATACTATACGATATGCTGTGATGTGCGATATGCGGTATTACACAATACTATTATGCGATATACAATATTATACAGTACAATGCTCTGCAACATACTATGCTTTACAATGCTACACTGTGATATGCAGCATCATAACATGTTAAGTAGTGACATGCTATGTTATGCAATATTTGACCACAACGCTGTAGAATAATCTAGCCTTATACTTGTTACTATTCTACACGTACTAATATCGCGATATAACATATGTCACCGCATGTCACTGCATGTGAGGACGTGTCATCACGTGTTGTCACCAGATATCACAACATATCACCGCATGTCACTGCACGCCAACGCATGCCACTGCATGTCACTGCCTGTGAGGGCGTATTATCACACGTGTTATCATGTATTGTCACTACATGTCACTACACGTCACTGAATGTCATGGCGTGTCATTTAAATACAAGTTTCTCAGATTAAATTACACCCAACTTTAGGTGCAGCATGTCATATCAGCAGATATAATTTAAGTTTTGATAATGAGACACTCGTCATATGAATGATACAGGTCCTGTCACTTGACTCAACGAAGTTTCTAACCGATGCCCCACCGCAACACTAAATAAAACAGGAAAGGAGAGCAATTTCCCCACAGTTCGTGACCAATTTGAGGATTCTCCCACGCTCGAGTAAACTAATTACTCTCTAATTGCGTTAATAAAACGTACCGTGGAACTTTTATCGTACCGTCGATCACGTTGCGATGTTGTTATATCATTCGCGAAAGAAATGACGGAGCCAGGTAGAGAGGATAGGGTAGGGTGGTTTAGGTGTGCGAAATAATTTGTCACGCGATACGTTGAAGCGTGTTCCGCTGCAATTTCCGCGCTATAATTGCAACTGTTGCTCGAACATTTTAATTAGTAACGGCGCGCGATGACTACGCGGTCGATGTTTAAATAATTGCTCCGCTTCATAACACGGAGGAGACACGCAGTTTCTTCCTGAACTCGTTCGCATTTGCCAAATAATTCTGGAAATTGGTTATGTCCGAACGTCAAACAACCTGCCGATACCCGGACAACAAGCACTACTGTTTCGCTCCGATCGTATTTCTGTCTCCACATCGATCCATTCTGGAGCACTCTAATTCCCTCGCAAAGCGTCCTCTTATTTCCTAGTATCCCTCCATCAATCAGAACCGGAATCTCAAAGTTCCAACGGGTTCCTTCGGCAACAATAACCGAGCCCGGAATTCGAATGCAACGAAGCGAGAATATTCCGTGACCAAACGGCTCACCTGTCACCCTATCTTCCCGAATGCAAGAAAGAGAGGGGGAGGAAGCGACAGAGTGACCACGACCCTTTCCATTTGCAAATGAAACGGCTACGCCGTTGATTTCAATCCGTGAAACCCAATCTCAGCTTTTCCATTGTAGCCCGACTTAAGCCGGCCAACTAGGCGTTTAATCTTAATCGATCTCTCGGAAGGCAGATGAATATCAGTGTCTCCTTTTCTAGTTTTCCCAGTGGCGTATCCTTCGCCCACCCAGCGGATCTTGGCTCCCTTTCAGAGGGATCGTCTCGTTCCGCCCTCTTTTTCCCTCCTCTCGATTTCGTCACGCTCTATCTCTCCCTCCTTCCTCTTCGTTTGCTCTTAAATGCCCGGCTTCTCGTTCCCTTTTGCCGTCTTATCTTAATGGTTCGCCCCGGCAATCGAAAGTTTAGTTATTATCGTGGCCGTTGTCGCTCCGGTTCGCGAGCTGCCTGCCGGCGAATTCCATGAAAATATGGCGGTAGATAGGTCGCAGGAAATTGGCCGGTACGATGCGTATCCGATTCCGCGACGACGCTTCCCGAGGTGCCGATCGTTGCCGAAGATTCGCCAGAAAACGATCCACGCTGAAAAGGAAAGTTGTATTGCGATCTACCCGGATAATGGACTTTACCGTGAGTTTTATCGCCGTAGTGCTATAACACCTTCGCGATTCGATAGATTTGGTCCGCGCAGGATAATTCACACGGAGTCGAGGAAATTCGGGAGTGTACACTTGAACTTACTTGAATCAGTTTTGTTCGCGTGAACTGTATAAGTAGTTTGTGTATATGTTCGATAGTACGTGAAATATTGTTTCGGGCAGAGTGTGAACTTTGCTCTCGATAACTGTCCGTCGCTACCCCCATCAATCGGAGATCACACCTCGGAGTGCTGGGTGTACACCTTACGTAGACGTTCTTAGAATTAGTACACATATACTCGAAAATTTTCATATTTTTATATTGCTTCTAATTTTCAAATGACATTTTCAAATATTTTAGATTTGCAAATTTTCAAATACTAATGTTTCTAAATTTTCTAAATTTCTGTATTTTCATATATTCAAGTTACCAAATTCAATTAAATTTCGAAACTCTTAAACCTCTCAGATTGCTAATTTACAAAATCAGATCTCTAGATTTTTTAACATTTAAATCACAAAAATTCCCTATCCTCTAATCCCCAAATATCTAGGTCATGAGTCCTGAAATTTCTACGACCTCAAACTTTTCTCCGAATACCTAAATTCTTATATCCCTAGGATACCAAATTTCAAACTCCTTAAATACCTACGTTCAAAAATTCCTAGGTCCTTAAATTATATACCCAAACACTTAAATTCTGTCATAGGTTTCCAAATCCCAAAAATCACCAAATTCCTATATTTCTAAATCGCTAAGTCCTTAAATTTTTAGATTCCCATTCTCTTAGATTCAGATATCCCTAGATTACCAAATCTCAAGGTTTTGAAATAGCTATGTTTCAAAATTTCTAGATTTTCAAATACCTATATTCCCAAATTTTTAAGTCCCCATATCTTTAGATTTCTATATTCGTAAATTTCCAAACCTCAAAATGGAAAAATTCCCATACCCTTATTCTAAACATTCATTCCCTAGATTCCCATATTCTTATGCACCCAAATACCAAAATCCCCAAATTCCCAGATTCCAAAGTTGTCAAATGTCGCTGCTCCCAAATTCCAAATTTTACAAAATTCAAATTCCCCAAAATCCTAAAATCCCCAAATTCCAAGTACCATCCCAGAATTGTCAAATATCCAAAGATTCCCATATCCGTAGATCCCCAAATCCCCATGTCCTCAAATTCCAACGTTCCCAAATAACATATGCCCAAATTGCTAGGTCTACAAATTCGAAAATACCCAAATTTCCAAATCCCCACAAGTCTCTAAAAATGAACATACAGTTAGGTAGATTATGTTAAGCATCATTTGTTATTTCCTGTATTTAACCATCTAAAACAGCCTAAGGCTATATACCTGCAGGATGATGAATCGTAATGCAACCGCACTGCAATTGAAATTTACATATTCACAGAAACAGTATTATTAAAACTGCGGATGTTCGTGCATTAGTGATATTGAGATGCGCAAAGTAAGCATAAATCATGTAACCTACAGGCTGTACATCTCACAGGTTACATGATTTATTTGCACCTCGCGAATACACGGTATACGCAGAAATGTCCGTAGTCTAGTAACAACAATAACGAAGTAACTATCGCAAATTGTAGCTGGAAGAAATTTTGTTCGAATGACCGTACGCGACAAATGTGGTGGAAATTTATTGGAAACATTCGCGTTAAGTGCAGGAACAAGCTCTTTACGGGTCTCCCCGTTACCATTTCGAGCATATTCGTAATGTAACCTCGGCACGCATTACCTTAAAACATTCAGCCTTGAACGTAACACCGTTTCCAGCATCGTGACATCCTCGTTACGCAGATTCCCTCGAAACTTAAAGTAACAACCCAGCCGGCTCCGAGCAACGTGCACCAACAAGCCACCGCTCGTAATTTCCGTCAGAGTTTTAACGTCGAGAGGCTCCATTTCGCGTTTAACACACTAATTTCCCTGCATCCGAATGTGCGACGTATCCGCGCCATCGCTGTAAACATGCCTTTTCAGTTTACCCGGCATATAGCTTCGCCATTACATCTGTTTTTGTCCGGAGCCGCGGTAATCTTAGTTACGCGTGAGAACGCGTGCACGTGCAGCGACGAGTGGACTTGTAAATTGCACGAGGACTCCATCTTGACGGAACCAACCGAGAAGATAAAATGGAGGATTTTCTTGCGCTCCTTTGTCCTTTTCCACACCTGGAACTTGTTATTCCTGAATACATGATACTTTGTTCTATAATAATTCTGGATTATTTTTATACTTTGTTTTTGTTTATATAATTTAGGACATTTTTTAGCGCAGTTGTTAGGATATTTCATGTCTAAGCTCTGATACTCTCCCTAGACTCTGAGCAGTCTCCACTCTTCCATTTTCTTTAGATTCTAAGCTGTCCCTAGGCTCTTTCTAAACGTTCTCCAGATGATAAATTTTCAATTGAGGTTCCAGTGTGACTCTGGAATCTTCCTAAGTCCTAGACTCCTCCAGATTGTGGTTAAGATATTATGTCTCCTTGCTAGGTCCCAAGATCTTAGGCTCTTTCTAGACTCCTTCAAGGTTCTATAGACTCAATTGTGACCTTAGAATTTCCCTAGGTCATAATTGCCATAAATTAGAATTAGGATATGTCTCCTCTCTAAGCTCTCCTTAATCACTAGGCTCTTTCTACATTCTCTCAAGGTCCTACAGTCTACATTGTGACTCTAGTGTGACCCTAGAATCTAAGACCTAGATTACCTTAGATTAAAGTTAGGATATGATGTCCTCTCTCTGGGTCCAAAGCTCTCTCTAGGTCCTATGATCTTTTAAACTCCATGAGACCTTAAGCTCTCAATATAACTCCAAGTCACTTTAATTTGACTCTAGGATCTCTCTAGACCTTACATTCTCCCGAAATTGGGATTATGATATGACGTCCTCTCTCTAAATCCTAATCCTGGTTCTAAGCCCCTACTACTCCTAAACCCTCTATAACTCTAAACTCTATGTGGTCACAAACTCTCTAGACTCTCTTTAAACCACATCCCCAAATTATGCATAAAATTTCCTAGATGTGTCAACGTCCGTGAAAATTCTAACGTGCACTCGATCCGTTCATCGTTAACCTATATTCTCGATGTAGCAAGTTATCTTTCCAAATATGTAATTTCCAAAGTCATTCGGTGACCCACTTCCAGCATCCGTCAGTGAAACATCTAAATGATGTGTTCCTCATTAATCTATCTCGTTGCAAAGTTTGAAGTTGATATTCTTGACGATACGGGGTAAACTTGTCGCGCGAATTGAGGAATCACTCGGTTGGCAACAATGCGAACGCGTACGTTTGATGATTCGTGGATAAACGGTGTCTGCAAACAAGTCGGTAATGAAATGTTCCCGCTGTTACCACGACGAATGGTTGTCTGACAACATCAGCCCATTAAGAACAACTCATTACCGAGAAGACTGGCACGCTCGTCTGCCGGCTGAATCTCAAGAATCGATCGACGGCTCCTTCAGAACCGCGTTGATTCAGCGACAAGTCACACAGAGATTTTGGAAGAATCTGAAATTGGCGATGGTGAAAAGATACTCTTAACGCCCGGCGTGTCGACTGCGAGATAACGTGGCTGAAGTTCTCCGTTTCGAGTGCTCTCGTTGGGAACTCAGAAATTCTTGCTCTCCGACAAAGTTCGATTTCCGTTCAAGTTCGCGGAACAAGTGCTTCATGCTGGAAATCACTGAAAATTGTTGTTTCCTAAGAGTGTACTTGGTTAATTTTGCCTTGTGACGCTGATACGCGATCATGTATTGAAGAACGCGGAACCGAACCGACTAAGCGCGAGACCGAACCGACTAAGCGAAAGACTGAAGCGACTATGCGAAAGACTGAACGGACCGAACAGAAACTTCTCGTCGTGTATTTGCATACGTTTCATAAGTATGGATCACGATAGACCCAACCACGTTACCAGAGTTAATTACCGCAGCCTCGACACGTGAAAATATTGAATTGTAAATTAAAAATTCTGAAGATCACGGAACTTTGATATCGAGGAAAGGATGTTTAATTCATTACCCCGAAGAGTTGGAAGTGGCTCGAAAGTGTTACGTACAATTACAGCACTCAATTTAAATTCACCAACTTCAGACCCATTAAAGACTCGTTAACGTCAGGAATAAAATTACGCTTTAACACAGCATTTATTGATTCTGAAGTTGTCCCTTTCTTCCTGGAACAATTGACTTTTGTATCTCCGACGAAAATCAGTTAAAATTATAGGTTACCCAAGGAACGTTTTCTCGGTTAAATTCAAGCATGAGTAGAAAACGATTCAAGCCAGAGCGTTTGGGTCATCGATTTGGACGATCCGATCTTGATCGATTAGGTAATATATTCCTTACTTTTTCGCTTTGGATTCAAACTGACTTTAACCCTATACTTTTTTCTGTTAGTTTGATAGAATACTACCTTCTCGAAAATATTCTGAATATTAACGGATAATACTTTATCAAGGATTTTTTAATAAGCTATGACGCACCTGTTGTGTCGTTGATTTATTTCAATAGAAAATGTATGACACATCTGTTGCGTCATTAAAGTATTTCAACGAGAAGTGCTTGACACACACGATGCGTCATTAAGTCATTTCAATGGAGAATGTATGACACACCTCATGTGTCATTAACTTATTCCAATAGAAAGCGCTTGACACACCTGATGTGTCGGTAAGTTATTTTAATAGGATGTGCATGACGCACTTGATGTATCATTATTTAAATTGAAAATGCATGACACACCTATTGTGTCATTGACTGATTTCAATGAAAAATGTATGACATACCTGATGCGTCATTAAGTTATTTTAATAAGAAGAGCATGACACACATGATGCGTCATTAAGTCATTTCAATGGAGAATGTATGACACACCTCATGTGTCATTAACTTATTCCAGTGGGAACCGCTTGACACACACGATGCGTCATTAACTCATTTTAATGATAAATGTATGAAACACCTGATGCGTCATTAAATTATTTTAACAAGAAGAGCATGACCTACCTAATGCGTCCTTAAGTTATTCCAATAGAAAGTGCATGACATATGTAATATGTCATTATATTTATTTAAGTTGAAAATGCATGACACGCCTGATGTGTCATTACCTTATTCCAATGTGAAGTGCATGACACACCTGGTGCGTCGCGAATCACTTTCAAAACGAACACGTTTGAGACATCTGGTACGTCACAAACTATATTGATCAGAATATACGTGACGCACCAAATGCGTCATTGATCATTTTCAATAAAAAATGCATACCGTAACATATGTTTTTAGCCACAAATTTGTTTCTTTCTGATTTCGTATATTTAAGGATACTTTCACGACCCAAATCCGGCACCCTTCGACAAGTATCATGGAATACCATTCAGATTCCGAGAAGGAATCGAAAAAGGGCGTCAAATACTCCCGGGACCTGCTTCCAAGTTATTCGAGGAGAAATTCGTGAGAATATTCAATGGAGAGGCACTGTATGAACCATGGCGTTTCGAGGCGGCAGAGAGGGTAATCGCGTGATACAATATTGTTCGAACAGTTAATGGAATGTTAACCGTCATTTAAGATATAAAAAATAATAAACATTTTTGCAGCTCTACCTTGATTGTTAATGAAGCAACCCTGATACATCCAACGTTTCGCAGTTGGAGCGTGAACAGAGAAAACTTGGAAGTCACATGTTGCCACCGTCACCTGCCAAGAAACATGCGACGCCTGGTGATTGGTATGGATGTTTCGAGAAAGTCTCTCATTTCAGCCCAGCCGTGAGGACAGAAAAAAGAAAGATGGAGCCTGAATTACCTAATGCAAAGATCAAACCTAACCCGAAAGGAGGCCCAGGTTATCCTGATATTTGTCTGAATCCCTTTCCAGAATATTCTCCTGACCCTTATGACCCTCCAAAGAGACGTGAAAGAGGTATAGTAAATTTTTTCGTAGTGTAGTATTTCTTACTTTCTTTATATTTAACTATTTTATCGGTGGCTGAAATGTAAAGCGAAGCAAAGGATTATTACTGGTTAGGATTATTGAAGGTTAAAATTAGTAAAAATTAGGATTCCTGATGGTTGAGATTATTCAAAATTAAGGTTACTGAAGGTTAGGACTATTGAAAGTTACGTTAGGTTCAGATTACTGAAGGTTAGGATTGTTAAAAGTTAGGTTAGCTTCAAATTATTGAAGCTTTAGATTATTCCGGATCAAAGTTATTAAAGGTTAGAGTTACTGAAGGTTATAATTGTTGAAAGTTAAAATTATAATTATAATTATCGAAAGTCAGCTCTAGTTTTTATATTTTGTAAATAACATAATGTATCGGACCTAAGCTTTGCTAACCAACCTAATTTAACCTGAAAACATGAACAATTAAATATTACTTTTTTATAAAATTTAATAATAATATATTTAAGAATAATATAATATAATAATATACTTAAGAAAAATTGTTTAATCAGTATAATCTAACCTTAAAACGCAAGTAACTAAAGATTTCTTTAAATATTGTATGGAATTAAATATTAATAATATAACCTATCTTAAAAATGTAAATAATTAAATATTTCCATTGTATTGAATTTGAAGTTGATACTCTACCTAACCTAAACTTAACTTATGAACACATTAAGTCAAATCATCTCTTTCGTATTAAACTTTACTTTATACTTTAACCTAACTATACCTAACTTGAAAACACGAGTCAAATTATTTCTTTCGTATTAAAAATTTAATTTTTGAACTTAAGATTGATACTTTAACTAACCTAACTGTACCTAATTTAAAAATACAAGTTATATTATTTCTTTCGTATTAAAAAGCTTGGTACTAACCTAATCTTATCAAATCTGAAAACAACACGTAAAATTATGTCTTTAATATTAAACATATTTTAAATTTTGAATTTAAGATTGATACTTTAACTAACCCAATCTTACCTAACTTAAATACGCAAATGCTTCTTTCGTATCAAATTTAAGTCCCGCACTCTGTCCAACATAACCTACAAAACGCAAACAATTAAGTGCTCCTTTCGCATCGTATTCAGCAGTGATACATAAAAATATTTGACACAATATCGTGATACTATCCGAGTTTTAATTCCCAGTTTCCCAGTCAGTGTTCTTGTTCCTCACCTTTTTTTGTTCATTATCCTTTTCTGTCCACGGCAGACAATATTGCCGGGAAAGAAAGTAATATAAAGAGAGCTCGTAACACGAAAGAAGATTGGGCTTTTCCTACTGTCCTTCTTTTCTCCGCTAGAATTTTGTTTCCCAAGCCAGCACAACTAATTACATTTTTCTCGTAAGAAACGTTGGGAAATGAAAGCTTATTATATTTAGACACTTCTCCGTCCTTTCCTTTTCTTTTCTTCCTGTGTTGGCTAGTAAGCTTTCAAAGTACACGCTTCGGAGGCTATAGAGCTTGTAAAAAGTGGATTTAACTAAATCGGTTGTTTCCATTGCCTCAGCTATTATTAAGAAAACACGTTAATTAGCCGCCGTTGTGTCTGGTAGCGTGTTGCGCTGAATAAAGATGACCCTCTCGCAATTAGGGGGTCAGGTGTGTCCCAAGATCTTCATTTTTGGCCCTCTTTTGAAACTCTATCTAAAACGAATATACATAATATTACTTATAATTTCATGTTTGCGAAACTTACGAAAAATACGGTGGTCAGGTCTTAGAATATTACGAGAGGATCAGATTATTTTTTAATAATTTATCGTTTCGACATGTTAGAGAAACCTGAGGGTCGATTTTTGTACGCAAGTGCACCGTTGGACTTTTTCCCGCCAAATCCTTACTTCGCCGAGTCCATTGGACCCACGTACGTGAGGCCGAAAGAATTCCCGCCGAAAATGATAGGACCCGGACGAATTTACGTACCGTTTCCAAAGAAACCTGGTGGAAATCATTCTGGCTGTTTCGAAAAGTTCCCGTCTTATAGCAGCGATCCTTATGACAAGGGCATCAAAGAGAAAAAGGTGGAAGGTGTAATTATCGCGGGTGGACCAGCTCTGCGAACGAAATACACCAGCAGCATCGTAAGCCAGGTTACCAGAGTAGCCTGTAATGCCACGAATTACCAGAACTATCGAGAACAAGTTTACGTTTTGGATAAATAAGATTTATATCGTTTTGATTATGTGTGCTTTGAAATTTTTATACAATCAGTTTTATTTTGTTTATGGGAATAATATTTTGAATAAATGTTATATAGTGTTTCAAAGTTGTTTTGGGAGAGTAGGGAATTTTTTAATGTGCAGCCGCCTAGGGAGTTTAGTTCAGTTATAAAATGGACGATCGAGGAGAAACAAATCTGGATGCTTAAATAGAAAATATTGTGACATCGATGAAAGCATTTACATGGCATTTTGAAATAGTAGAATAGTGGGAGAGTAAAATGGTAAAATAATTAAACAGTAAAAAAGTAAAATAGTAAAATAGCAAAATAGTAAAATAATAAAATAGTATAATAATAAAATAATAAAATAATAAAATAATAAAATAATAAAATAATAAAATAGTGAAATAGTGAAATAGAGAAATAGAGAAATAATAAAATAATAAAATAATAAAATAGTAAAATAGTAAAATAGTAAAATAGTAAAATAGTAAAATAGTAAAATAGTAAAATAGTAAAATAATAAAATAGTAAAATAGTGAAATATTAAATTAGTAAAATAGTGAAACAGTAAATTAGTAAAATAGGAAAATAGGAATATGGTAAAATAGTAAAATAGCTAAATAGTAAAATAAGGAAATAGTAAAACAGTAAAATATGAAATTAGTAAAATAGTAAAACAGCAAAATACTAAAATAATAAAATAAATAGTAAAATGCGATAACAAAATAACATAAAATTAAGACAATAATAAAGTGCTCCATTGAAAATAATATCAGATAATACCATGCAACCATGTTATTAATTTTATCAGTTCCTGATTTTACATTCATTCATTAACAACAAATCGAATACAATAACATCGTAATGAGAAGAATGTTACATTTTTATGTTTATAGAATAAGCGTACAATAATGTTATTCAGTTACAATAAAGCATGAAATCCCGTTTCATTCGTCTGGAACAATGCACCTGTGTTGAAATATTATCGTACGGACCTTCTTCGGCCGTGGTCGTGCGCCCGAAACTGTTTTCACAATTTACGAGAATGGAATTTTCTGCTGAACAGGCCCGCGGGATTTCTCAATCGGGAGATTCGTTAAAGAGGATATCGTATGTCACCGTGATCCTTCCGGCCTTATTCGCAAACAAAGCAAACTTCAGTGATTAATGTTTCCCCGTGTGGCCAAATTTTGACAAAATTCGTATTGTCGTTCAAATTCGCTTTTAAACTTTGATCGAACAATATGTAACTGATTTGCCTATCTCTAGTAACTTTTGAACGAAATAAAATACAATGGCACGATTAAAACTTCTAGTTACATTTTCGTGTTTGTAGAAACTAATGAAAATTAATTTCTAGTAACGTGGAAATCATTTGCATAACCCTAGTAACTTTTGGTACGAGGCTAAATACGTTGGGACTAGTAGAAAATAGTACTAGTATAGTAGTTTATAGAGAGTAGTATTATAACAACTTATGAATGTTTTAAGTGAGACTTGAAATTTCTGAACAAAACTAAATATAACATGTTTATGATAGCTGATGACCTAACCTAGAGTCATTTGCATAGCCCTGGTTACTTCTGAGCAAGGCTAAATACGTAGGGACTGGTATAATAGCACTAGTATCGTAGTTTATAGAGAGTAGTATTATAGCAACTTATGAATGTTTTAAGTAATACTTGTAATTTCTGAACAAAACTAAATATAACATGTTTATGATAGCTGGTGATCTAACCTAGAGTCATTTGCATAGCCCTGGTTACTTCTGAGCAAGGCTAAATACGTAGGGACTGGTATAATAGTACTAGTATCGTAGTTTATAGAGAGTAGTATTATAGCAACTTATGAATGTTTTAAGTAATACTTGTAATTTCTGAACGAAGCTAAATATGTAACATGTTTATGATACCTGGTGACCTAACCTAGAAATTCAATGCATAGTCCTAATAATTTTCCAGCAAGGCTAAATACGTAGAGATTAGTATAATAACAGTAGTATTGTAGTTTATAGAGACTAATATTATAGTTGTTATTTTTTAACGAAGCTAAGTATGTGACATATTTATAACAGCTGGTGACTTAACCTAGAAATTATTTGTATGACGCTAGTAGCTTTTGAGTAATGCTAAATGCGCTAAAGACAAGTATAATAACACTAGTGTCATAGTTTATAGAGAATCGTGGCAACTTAGAGATATTTTACATGCCGTTTGTAATTGTTTAAGAAAACTAAATATATCCCAGTGGTCAAATGATCATTTCCTTAAGGAAATAGTTAAATGATTGTAATTTCTTTTGTACAATGCAAAATTATAACAAAATACGAAAGGGTAAAATTTCTACTCGCAGATAAAATAATCAGAATGTTCATTTGTGAAAGAAATAGTTTTAAATTAATTAAAATCTGGCATAGTAATTAAACAACGTCAAGGTACCTCCCAGTCGTTAATTATGTCCCAAGTATTATATGTTAATTTAATTATTTCCATCAGTTAATTAAAAAGAATTAAGATAGTAATGTTTTATGGAATAGGAATATTCTATTATTATATATAAGTTCATTTAATTAATTGCAGTGCATTTTTTCTCCTGAATTAATTTTCTCATATGAAACCTTTCGACTTGTAACGATGTGCTTGTTTTAAAGGCTTCTACTGCTATAAAAACTACTTTCTACGTGTAATCTCCTGTTTCTTTCTTTTCCTTCGGTATTCTAAATAATTTATATGACTTTATCATGCAAGAAAAATGAGTTTTAGGTTATGTCGATATGACGAGTTTAATAATAAACAGAATTATATTTTTGTATTATTATTATCAACATAAATGTATCGAATACTAGACATTCTTTAATACGATAAATATCAATAATGTGATAAATTCAAGGCTGATTTATTTAATAATTTGTTACATAAAATCGCATCTGTGTCGTTTAAATAATTGACTACGCCATCACGTATTAATAAAAACACACAATTAAAGCAAAATGAATAAGAAATAAGACTAACCCGAATTCTCTATTATTTAATAAGTTTAAAACGACTTTATTATTCAACGAATTATATAACATTAATTAATTAATACGACTTTGACATAAGTACTTTCCTATTCGCTTAAATTATTATGAAACGAGTTTAAAAACATTGAATCTCACAATTTCGTGCAATAAATTTTTAATGTCATATAAACGTTAAATTATAAAAGTTTGTAATTATACATAGACATGTAAATTTTACTATTACAATTGAATTAATTTAATCGTTCAAAATAATCAGAAATATTACAATTAACAAAATTCCCCTTCAGTCGGTAATTACCCTACTTCGAATTACCCCATTAACTACATCCAGGACATTTATCTTAATCCGTTCTGTAAGTTATATCCGAGTTCAGGCATTTTGACGCAAAGGGAAAAGTGATGTGGTTTATAAATGGCTAAGGGTTGATAAGGATAAATGCAAGCAGTTGAAATGGTTGACAATAGGCATAGAATTTTTCTTCCAGGACTTTTCATTCTAAAGGTTCTCATCAAACACTAAAGACATACCTTTCAGTGTACCCATATATTAAAGTTTCCTTTTTGTAAATCATATACTATTCTTTTATTTTATTGCTCTGTATGCGTTCTAATTGCATCGTATATGGCGCAGTACGGAGATATCGAACACCCCGTATATGTCGGACGTGAATCCTTGTACGAATACGTGGAAGGGGTTGGCTGTCTCTGGTGCTGGTCCAAAGCTGCACAGAAGAGGGGTGTGTATCGGAGGGGTTGGCGGTAGAAGGTATCGCAATGCTTGGAATGTTTAATACCGGCGCAACGATACGGCACGGAGGAATGGCCGGCTTCAGCCACGGAATAAATCTCGCGGAATCATACCTACCTGCCGCCATTTCTTGTCTGCCAGTAAACGCCTACTTGAAAATTTTTCAACGCGCTACCGGAGCGAAAATGCTTATTGCGCTCCGATCCCGGGATCCACCGGGTTTTTGTTGCGTTTCTTTCTTTCTTCAAGGGCGAACATGCATTTTCTTCCCGTGACTGTTCCCTTCGCCCGATAAATCGTATCCGCGAAAACAATTTCAAACGTCGAGCTCACTGAATTTCTCACGGCTGATTTTTCCCCTAATTTTCAACGGTTATTTAAATTGTACGTTGTTGCGCGCCTCGCGTGGCACGAACAGATGAAATGTTTGCCAAAGCTCTTTGTTTTGCATAATTCACCGTGAAGCTATGAACATAAGCTACTGTAGAGTTAAATAGCCGATTAGAGGAACATGGTCAAACTCTAGAGTGCTACTGCATGATTCAGTGGACTGCTAGAGATCCGGGAAGTAGATTAACCTAACGTATGGTCGGACACTGTTTTATGGACTTATAACTCGTCAAGGATGTTGGAACTAACATCTGCCAAATTTTAATGAGACACGCGAAAAAATTGCACGTTCTATACATGTATCATTTTAAACTGTAGGGAACGTTGCAATTAATTCTCTAAATTTATTTAATTGATATGAAATTTTTAAGCCAACCGTGCGGCTAGTGATCTTTCCGAGTTGACACCGAGGATCTACGTTTTAAGTACATACAAAGAAAGATTATGCAAAGATTATGCATTTGCCATTTAAATAAGTTAATGACACATCAGGTCATGCATTTCTCATGGAAAGAAGTTAACGACACATTTGGTGTATTATGCATTTCCCATTTGAATAAATTTATGACACATCATGTGCGTCACGCAGTCGCCATTGAAATACTTAATGACGCATCAGGTGCGTCGTGCACTTCCTATTAGAAAGCATAATGACGCACCAGGTGTGTCATGCACTTCCTATAGAAATAACTTAATGACACATCATGTGCGTCTAACATTTTCCATTGAAATAACTTAATGACGCACCGGGTGTGTCATGCACTTCCTATTGAAATATCCTAATGACGCACCATGTATGTCATGCACTTCCCATTGGAATAAATTAATAACATATTCAGTATATTATGCATTTGTCATTAAATAAATTTGTGACACAACAGGTGCGTCATGCACTTGCTATTGAAATACTTAATGACGCATCAGGTGTGTCATGCACGTACTATTGAAGTATCTTAATGACGCACCGTGTATGTCATGCACTTCCCATTGGAACAAATTAATAACATATATGCAATATATTATGCATTTGCCATTTAAATAAATTTATGACACATCTGATGTGTCATCCATTTTCTATTGAAATAAGTCAATGACACATCAGGTGTGTCATGCACTTACCATTGAAATAAACGTTAAGACAATAGACACTATTACATTATTATAAATTTGATATATTTTTGCAAAATAACGAAATGCTCAGTGGTGAAAACAAAGAAAATCCGATGCTAAAATTTGCGAATCGTCGAAACAATGGAAATGTTTGGGTTAACAGATGCTGGGTAAAATTTAGATATGATTTAAGAATGGCAAAGATGTGAATCCTTCCAAAACGTATCGTTCCGTCGCGTCCGAACTTACTAATGAAATTCTAACGAACGTTCCATGGTGTCCAGTCGACTAGTGACGGTCGTAATTAAACGTTCCGGGCAAATATCGCGTGCCAGAACGACAGACTCGTAGCGTCGCTTAAAGGTTGGCCACCCTGCGCAAAGGTCACCGGTGTTTGACTGTCGACAAGGTCCGGGTAATTAACGGCTTGTTTTGCTTGTCCGAGGGAAAAACGGCCGTTCATGCTGAACGACAAATGACGAAATCCCAGGGATGCTCACAAAAACATTGATGAGAAGAGAAGTACGAGAAGCTGCTAGCAACAGGAAGTGGAAATAAATTTATGCTGATCCTCTACGGACACGTAGACTACGGTGCACTATACGGCTTTTTTGGATAAAGACACATGTGTACACTTTTTTCGTTCTTGAATCTATAAATTTACAAGTTCGCGGATTTTCGAAGCTTTAAGGCTTTGATTTCAAACTTTACGATTTATATTTTTGTTAAGATATAACCAAATTGTCAAATCCCTAATTTTATAAATTGTAAATTATTAATTATAAATTGTAAAATTTTCAAAATACTCAGATAACCTCAAATCCCTAGATCCTCAAATTTTGAGACCTCCAAATCTTTAGATTCCCATATCAATATGTCCTCAAATCCCAATTGTCCCAAATACTTCGACAAATTCCCAGGTCTTAACTCTTCCTTTATCGCAATTTCTGATGCTATATATCTCGATAGTTCTCAGAAATCATGGCGATCTCCATTGAAGCAATTTTTACGACGCGCAGGTTCGCGTAAGCTCAGAGAGATTGATATTCCCAACATTCGTCGGAACGACTGGCTTTACGGCAGCTTTTCGCGATGAAAGCACGCTTGGATGCAGCTTTCAAGTAACCTGACCTCTTGTTTCGTTTCAAATTCTGAGTTTCCTGTCCTCTTCTTAAATTTCCTATCTTCTTCTATGATTTACCTCGCTTTTCGCACCTCTTTCTATCACAATACTTCTATCACTACAGTGTCACTTTCTCTAAGAGAAATTATTCTGGTTATATTCGTTTCAAATCCCAACATTCCCTAATCCCGACATTCTCAAATCTCCATCTTTTCAAATACCCATGTTCTCAAAAATTTCATGAATTTTCAAATTCAAATTCTAACTGAAATAAACGTAAACTCCTAACTTCCTAACATCCTAACTTTCTAAATTCCTAATTTCTAAATTCCACATTTCCAAAAATTTCACAAATCTTCAAATTGCCAAACAACCAAATTTCTAACTGTCTAAAATACTAAATTTTCTCCCGAGTGTACTATCTTACGCGACAGCATTAACCCACTGCTCATATTCCATTTGTCATAAACAGCTCTCGTACAATTCGCGATGTCACGTGGTACTTTAATTTATCTTCGTGCACGAGGTTTTATGTAACTTTCTTTTAAGTGCACGAAAATTTCTTGGGACCCCGTTTATGAACCTCTGACCACGACTTATCGTTAGATCAGTGCAAATGGTCTTATAGCTTCGCGTGAAATACTGGAACACCATAGTTTCCGAAGAAGGTCCGAATGTTGGTGACATCAACTGGAATCAAGGGACAAAGTTCAGGTAATTTATAATGCCTAGCGACCGTTGTGAACCTTGATACCGCATGAATTAGAAAATCAAAGAGTACTAGTTATGAAAACTAATAAGTGTGATGCAATATAGCAGTGAGCACGGTGAGAGCTTAGCTATTAACTCAAAAAACTTGCATTTAAAAAACTTACCATTTAAATAAATTTATGCCACATCATGTGCGTCGTGCACTTGCCATTGAAATACGTAATGGCACACCAGGTGTGTCATGCAGTTCCTATTGTAATATCTTCATGACGCATCTGGTGCGTCGTGCACTTCCTATAGGAAAAACTAATGACGCACCAGGTGTGTCATGCACTTCCTATTGAAATATCCTAATGACGTACCATGTATGTCATACATTTTCCATTGAAATAACTTAATGACACACCAAGTGCGTCATGTACTTGCCATTGAAATAATTAATGGCACACCAGGTGTGTCATGCAGTTCCTATTGTAATATCTTCATGACGCATCTGGTGCGTCGTGCACTTCCTATAGGAAAAACTAATGACGCACCAGGTGTGTCATGCACTTCCTATTGAAATATCCTAATGACGCACCATGTATGTCATACATTTTCCATTGAAATAACTTAATGACACACCAGGTGAGTCATGCACTTCCCATTGGAATAAGTTAATGACACATTCAGTATACTATTCATTGTACTTTTAAATAAATTTCTTATTTAGTATCTGTTACTAGTATCTACTTATAGAATATGGTATATCAACTGTAAATTTTCCAAGGTGTTTATTAAACACCCTGTGTGTACTCGCCGGGCTAAGAAAGATAGGCGTACATATGTACTTAAACAGTATTGGAAGAAGCGACACAGTTTGTTTGTCACTGTCAGCTCGAAGACACAGAAGACGGAAGAAGAAGAGCACAGGAAGCGAGTGGGCGGACAAGTGGAGTAAATCTACGGCTCGTTTAAGATGGAAACATTCTCGAGACAAGTAAATTCATTGTTCGTCGAAAAACGTTTCCGGAAACGAAAGGGGCGTGAAAGGTACAGGCGTAATTATCAACTTGTCGATATCGTTATCATTCGTTTCCTCTTTTCTGTATTCACATTTCATAATCACATCAAATCATAAGCGTCATTTGTGATCAAATGAAATCATAATCATCATTTGTAATCAAATCGAATCATAATTAGCATACATGATCAAAATCATAATTGTCTAAAGTAAAATCACTTGCAGTGATTAATATACCAAAAGTACATTCATTTTTTCAAATTTCATTCGGTCTTTAATTTTGCAATTTTAGACAAAGTCATATTGACTAACTACGTGTGCAACGTAAATTTTGCTATTTTATATAAATAATGATATTGCAAAGTTAAATAGAGTTAAGAAATACATATCGAGAAAATAGGTAACGTATATTGTACTCAATTGAGGAAAGCATTCGCAATTAACGAAAAATTTCACTTAACATAGTGGATGTTACAGAAATTAGGTTAACAAGAACGCCATTAACATTAACGCGCGAAATTCAAATTCGCTAAATTGAATCTCTCTCTCAGTTCGCTTAAACACATATTTGGTAATATCATTTATAACAGTTTTTCGTGAAGATTTGCTACAAAATCGTGATGATTAATTCTGAATAGCTTCATTCTCATTTTTCAACAGAGAAAGATAGAAATAAGTGGAATTATTGATACGGATGATTCTGTTAGCGCAATCATCATGGCCGATTGTTCTCCGTGACAGAAAGTCGTATTGATCGCGTTCCTTTGAATCCTCGAATTCTGCCAACCGTGCCGATTAAAACTCATCAGTGCTCTCGAATGTTCCATTCATCTAGTGCTATTTCCGTTGTTACCTGTTACACAACGGAACTCGACGGTTTTCAACGAAAGTATGGAAAAAGGGACTTTAATCAATTTTTATTCAAACAATTGAACCAAAGTTCTCCGTCCACGACGAGATAAATCCAGTTACCGGAAACTTTGTCCAAACTTTCGTCAACGTTACTTGACTCGACTTCCGGTTAGTCGGTGTTGTTTTTGCTCCTCGGGACAAGAGAGATTTTATAAATAAACCGCCTTGATATTGTATTTCTTATAACAATTCTCTTACGAGGACCAATGTTTAAAGCTATTAAACTTAAAATTTAAAACTTTGAAAAAAATAAAATTTGCATTTTAAATTCGAAAGAAAATTGTTATCAGTTTGATTAGTAATTGTTAAATTGTTATAACTTTTATTAATATCATTAAATTTTTATTTAATTTTTACTTAAAATTTTTCATTTTAAACTTTAAGATCAAACTTAAAATTCAAAATTGAATTAGAAATTATTTATTTAAACTTTAAAACTTGAAACTTCAAATTATGTTGTAATATCAGTCATTAAATAATAATATATTGTTTTAAATCATAATTGGATTGTAATATCATAGAGGATTATAATATCAAATTGAGCTCTAATATCAAATAGAATTGTAATATCAAATTGAACTGTAACATCAAAGAGGATTTTTGCTTCTTGAATAAATAAATTTTCATAAAATATGTAATATTTATTGCTACTACTTGTACAATATGTTTTGAACTGATTTTTGACGGACACTTGTATCCACATTATTATAAACGCCATTAAACCATTTTATAAATCATTATACTCGATAGCAATGGAATGATGGGATATCCGTCCAGGGAACAATAACGACACAATGTGTCATTCGATATGCATCTGGATATTGTATTGCACAGTGATTTATATGCGACTGGTCGAAAGAAATTTATTTTTAACGCCTATTTACGGCAAACTGTGAGTGCCGTTTATTTATGTAGCAAGCAAACTCGAATTTGATATGTCATTTAAGGTTGCTTTAAATTTTGCAATTTTGAAGATTGGAGTAATCTAACATTTTTGGTGACAAATTGGCAGGGCGAAAATAAAGCTGGACCCCGACCTCTACCAAATTTTTAGTAACTATAAATATTTATAATTCAAAAATGCTGAAGAATTTTTAAATTTGGAAATTTCGTAATTTTGGAAGTACAGAAATTTTCAGAATATAACATAAATCAAAGAGTTTTCTGTAGTACTTTTCTTCCCTTGATGCTCAGTCCTGGTAATTGAAATGAAATATGAAACAATGAAGTCTATAAAGTGTCCATTTTTTTCTGAGTGAAAGAAAACATTCTTCGTTTGGTCAGAATTAATTAAAGCATGTACTTTATGGCGATGCCAATTACAGTTGATTGCATCTGTTGCGGAATAATTACGGAATATTTAGAAAACAGAACATGGTCAACATTTCGAGGTACATTGCTTCCGAGAAACAGTTATCGAGTTAAAAACAATATTAAATATAATAAATACGATAATAAAATTTCCGTAGTAGTTAATCGTTTTGTATTAAAAATATTAATAAAGCGCTAAGTACCATAATAAGTACCATTTTGCAATATTTGAAATCTTTTAATATTTTTTTTATTTCATATCGAATAACGGTATGTAAAAAGTCTGACAGGATTTGATGACGGTGTCATAAGATACCATGTATAGAATATCAATTTGCAGCTCAAGAGCTAACAAAAATACCCATATAAATGCTTCATCGATATTCTCAATACAAACGGATTTTCAATTGAATGGAACAATAACATTCTTGCACAAAAAAAGAACAGATTCCGGAACATATAAAGTCTCTCTCAATTTCGTGACATAAAAGTATCACAAAATGTCCCTCACGATACGTCAATTAAAAGTTTAAAGTTTAAGGAAAACGGCTGTGTAAGCATTTTATAACTAATTACAATATGAAATGTCTAATTACTCGTTAAAGCATAGTACGTATCGGCCAATTCGCATCTAACCGGTGCATTAGTGAACATTGCGGCGACAGGCAGCCATTTTGTATTAAGTTCGCCGGATCATTTACATAGTTCATCAAACTTTAAGGGTTAAATTGATACACCGCACATCAGCATTCGAGGATACGACAAGTCGGAAGTGGATCCGAATTAACTTGATCGATTTAATCATAATGCCCCTGTTTTCTTGTGTTTCGCTGATTAAACATTGCTATAAAGATTAAATCACAATTCAGAGGCAACGCGACTTCACAGGCAGCCGGTCCCGTTTACCTTGCGGATGCGATAGCAAACTCAGACTGTGGTTTCTGCCAATACCTCGCAAATACTCGAGCAAATATACACTTTTTATTCAACGTGTAAACCGTTGCGACGATTCCCTTGGCTTTCGGTTAGTTGATACTGCACGGACCAAAGGAAAATCCGCCCAACGTTCGAACACTGCCGCTTCCACATATATTTATTCAGTCTTTTCACAAATTCCCCTAGATGTGCTTACCGTGCGATCCCCTTTCAACCGTTTCTCGTTATGACTGTCTTTTCGATGCTTATTAATCCGATTGTATAGAACTACCCGTTGAATTCACTTCAAAGATAATTTCAACGGTAAATTTATTCTCGTTAGATGAGGACCGATCTGAAACGATGAGTATGTAGTATCAAAGAGCGTTTGAAAGGGGGTAATTTATAGGTTAGATCCTCGAGTACATTGAACTAAATTAGTAGTTAAAGTTATTTGTTAAAAAATAATGCACTCGATAGGAACAATGTTGAAGTGGACGGTGTAAGGAATCGAGCACCATTTCCTAGGGAAATTCGATTTATGAAGATGTAGAAAAATTGTAACAAAAAATACAGAAAATTGCTAAATAATTTTCTGTAGGAGAAAGTGAAAGAAAACTAGAAAATTGACTTTCGAAAATCGAACGTCTAGTTTCTCACAGAAAATGCCAACGTAAAGAATCCTAGAAAATTATGAAGAAGTTCGATCTGTCTTCTATATCGAAGTATCTAGGGAATATATTACTGAGTAGTGAATCTATTAAGAATGTACTGAATGTACACCGCAGCTCGAATGGGAAGAAGAAATTTGTGTTTCACTGAGCGACAATCAAATGCCAAAATTAAAACTCATCAATTCGTGAAGTGGCCCGGCAAATTCGATTGATATAGATTTAATTAAAACGCATTCATTCGATGTTTACCGTAGTTGAACCGCATGGAACGTTCCAGTACCATCACGAATGTACATACATGCCTTTATAACGTATCTATTCGAGTGTGACGATATGCATATCGATACTTCCATCTATTACCGATAGAAGTCGAAATATTTCGCGACCATGTATCGTACGTAGTATCGAGCATAGTGGTTTGTCGCCATTTTCCCTAGGGACACTTAGAAAAAGACAGAACACGGCAGATTTCTCTAGGGAATACAGCAGTACATAAAGACTACACAATTCGCATACAAATGTTTATTATGTCAGTATTTTCCCTAGGAAATACTCCTCTAGGGGAAATAATTGAGGTGAAGAACGCCTCGTTCTAATGATGCAAAATTGCTATCGATTCTAGCTTAAATGTAAATGCCATTATTTTTCAAATGTAACTATTTTTCTCTGGGAAACTCTAAAAAGTCTAGTGTATTCTAGTATAGAGAAAATGGTCGAATTATGGGCTATTTTTATTTCAAGACATAACGCTTAGATATAATACTTCCATGTATTTCTAAAAGTTTGCTTCCTTCGTGTAGAATTAAAATAAACTGAACAAAAGTAATGTTTGCTACAAATTTGTTATTTAAAATAAAATTGTTCTATTTTAAAAGTGTGGAAGAAGGCTAAAATAACCTAAAAAGAAAAATGCATATTTTAAGATTAAAATATTTAAAAATATGCTTAGAACGCTCATAAAATTCAATACTGATGTTTACAATGGTCAGAAATGTACACGTCTTTTTTAATATTTGTACAAACGTATACCTGGATAACCTAGGGACATTTCGTCCAAGGCTCTTTTCGTTCCGTTTCCTTTTATTTTGCTGAATATACTTTAGAGTTCTGTATACTAAAGGTATAGAGTATATTAGAGTAGTTAAATATACCAAAGATGGTCAAAGTACTAGATAATCCGTGGACCTAGGTATGTGACCCCTATTTAGACCGTTCGCTCAGGGTCGCTTAAAGCAATGGCTGCCATTACTACACGATGGGATTCATAAAATCACAAAACAGACTTTGCTAGCAATACAGTCTTAGCAAATTACCTCTTAGGTCAACAGATAATCGTTAAAAAATAAAATTCACAATATTCCATTAAAATATTTAAAAATGATGAAATAAGTAAAATTCCACAAAATAATTCTAATGTCTGCTTCCCTCGACGTCATTTATTTCTAAGTAATAGTTTCATACCATTCTCGCTAGAGGACTATTTGGACTACTTCCTCTATCAACGATAAAATATGAACATTTCATAAAGGTAAAATGTGATAAAATAAAAAATTATTCCCATTAGAGGAAAAAACAATTTCATGAAGGTAAAATCTGTTGAAAATAAAAAAAATGTCAACTAGAAGATTATTTAGACTTCCTCCACAAACAATGAAAAATGAAAATTTCATGAAGGTAAAATCTGATAAATTAATAAAAAATTCTCATTAGAAGAATATTTAGACTACCTCCACCAACAACAAAACAAAAATTTCATAAAGATAAAATTTTACGAAATAAAAAATTATTCCCATTAGAAGCCTACTTAGACTTCCTCTGCTAACAACAAAACACAAATTTCATGAAGATAAAATCTGTTGAAAATAAAAAAAATTCCCACTAGAAGATTATTTAGACTTCCTCAACAAACAATGAAAAATGAAAATTTCATGAAGGTAAAATCTGATAAATTAATAAAAAATTCTCACTGGAAGACTATTTAGACTTCCTCCACCAACAAAATATAAAAATTGCATGAAGGTAAGTAAACAGTATTTCACTAGAATTCCTGCATAAACAATGAAACCTGAAAATTTCGTAACGGTAGAATTCGGAAACGTTAATCAATTATTTAGTAGTTCGTACAGTTGTTAATATAGCTTTGAAAATGTATCGCTACACGTAAAGTTATAAACCGTCAAAGCTGAAGAGGGATTAGTGCGATGGCGCCCAACAGTCTTAGGATGTAACCGTGGTTCGTAGTAGTGGAAGGCCAATCCTAAGTACGAGACCGAACTTGGCTAGGGGTTTGTCCTGGGAAATATGTGATCCTTGTCGGGTTCACATGTTGGAACAGGACAGAATTGTGCGGTGAGGTCATCGCCAGGAACACCACTGCCTTGTTCAAACTCAAACTATGGTCCCTCTAAATCGCTTGCACGCTCAACGCTGTACTTTGCTTCCCTCCTCTCACTTTTACTGCTTCTAGCACTCCGTTTCTCCATTTTTTCTAATTTTTGAACCTGCGTTCCATGTTGTATTCCCCGTAATCTACGACCGACAAAATCGGGTTAAGTTAGGTGCTACGGGTTTGTAATGTGCCTGGATAACAAGCTGATTTTCCTAACCTAGATTTTTCCTAACCTACGTAGATTACGTTGTAATACTTTAGGTTAGGTTAGGTTACGATAATTTATATTTCATTTAAGCCGACTTATTTTCACTTTCTACATTTTATTAAACTTGACCTTCATTTTAAGTTAGGTTTGTCAGTTTAACTTAGTTAAATCAACGTAGTGTTATATCTAGTTTAAATTACTTAAGTTGGGTTATATCCTAATTTAAACTTATCCTAATAAGTTTAGTTTATACGAGTTAAGTCACATAGCGTTAGATCTAGCTAAAATTTTCAGCTTATGTTGCATCATGTCTGGTTTAAATTAATAAACTCGTTAGGTTATGTTTAGTTTAGTCTAGTTATGTCCAGTTAGGTTATGTTTGCATCAGTTAAATCATGTTAGGTTAAATCTAGTTTAAACTTATAAGTCATGTAGCGTTATATCTGGTGTAAACTACTTATCTTATGATGGGTTACATCTAGTTTAAATTAGTGAAGTCATGTTAGGTTATGTATAGTTTAAGTTAGTTGAGTTATGTAGGTCTATCTAATTTAAATCAGTTAGATCATGTTAGTTTATGTTTAGGTTTAGCTAATACTTATCTAGTTAATATGTTTAATATCTAGTTTAAATTAGTTATGTCATATAGAATTATATTTAACTTTAATTAGTTAGATCATGTTAGGTTATGTCTAGTTTATATTAATGAGATCATGTTGGACCATGTCTAATTTAAATTAAATCATCCTAGGTTATGCCCAATTTAAATTAGTCGTATCATGTTAGTATACGTGTCGTTCAAATTAATTAAATCATGTTGGGTTATGATTAATTTAAATTAGTCAGATCATGTTAGGTTATGTCGTGTTTAAATTAGTCGTGTCATGTTAGGTTATGTCTAGTTTATATTAATTATATCAAATTGATTATGTCTAGTTTAAATTAATTGAATCATCCAAGGTTGTGTCCAATTTAAATTAGTCGTGTCGTGTTAAGTTATGTCGGGTAACTAGTTAGGTTATGTTTAATTTTAACCAGTTTTGCCTCGTGTAAGCTATTTATATCGAATCAGATCTAGTTTAGATTATTGATACCTCGTCAATTTAAATTCAATTTCAGGCTTCTCTATTTAGGTTAGAAAATAGTCGTGTTCTCCCGGTGGACTTGCAATTATATCCTCGTTCGTTCGAGGGGCAAAATGACCCCCGGTCGCTTCTCGTAACTTGCCGTTCGGCACGCAATTTGTTTAACTTTTTCCGCAACCGGTGTTTTACACGCGTTCTAACTTCCTCCGCGGAACCTAACCAGCGACTACTACCACTTTTTCCACTTCTTAGACGAAAATTACAGTTTCCACGGAGTTTCGCCGTTAAGTACAGCCTGCACATCCGCGTTATAATGTTGGGTCGTCGGTGTCCCTACGCGAAGGCTACGGTAATACGTTTTCCATTACTACTGGGCCGAGTCTCGTGAAATGCTCGATTTAATTCTG
The DNA here is from genome assembly GCA_036983795.1 of Megachile lagopoda. Taxonomy (NCBI): domain Eukaryota; kingdom Metazoa; phylum Arthropoda; class Insecta; order Hymenoptera; family Megachilidae; genus Megachile; species Megachile lagopoda. Next base: position 11,381,714 of record CM072797.1, on the reverse strand, counting down.
ACCCGTGCAAGTGGAACGAACAGAACAAAGGAATCAATTAATCTTTTAATCCGACGCTTCAATTATTGCCGGCGTCACTTTAATGGTATTCGGAATTTTTCTTCCTACCTACGTTTCTTTCCCTTCCCTTATTGGATCTAATTAACCCCTAAAAGAGCAGAGCAGTCTCAATCGCGACATAAACTTGCTACGGTGTCTCGACTGAAGTTAGGTATCGACATTTCTCAGGAAAAGATTTTAGAAAATGACTATAACCTCAACTTCATGAATAATGTCAAATTACAATGAAATCATTTAAAATTATATTTCACCCGTGGATGTCTTAATTTGCATAATAACCTAACTTAATTGTACTTAATCTTGACTTAATTCAATCTAACCTAACTTTATTTAATTTCGACTTAATCCAACCTAACCTAACTTCACTTAATCAGGACTTAATGCAACCTAACCTAACTTCATTTAATCAGGACTTAATGCAACCTAATTTAACTTAAGCTGTACGTAATGTAATTCAGTCGACTTTAGCATAAATTAGATCTAACCTAACCTCAACTAAATTCACTTAAACTGAACCTATGCAATCCTAATCTAACTTAAACTAAAACTTAACTTAAATTAATTAATTAACTTAACTTAAATTAAAGAATAGTCAATTTAATGGAAATCTAATGTAACTTAATTTAAAATGGACCTAGCATACCCTAATCTAACTCAACTGACACTAGACATCGCCTAATCTAATCTAACTCAACTTGAACTAGATTTAACTAAATCCATTTGAACACAAACTAAGCTTGATCTAATTACATTTAACTGAACTTAAACTGCGCCTTATCTAACATAATTAAACCCAACTTAAACTAAATCTAACCTAATCTGTGTTAACCTGAACTAAATGTTAACAAACCTAACGTAACTTAACTTGAGCTGCACCTTACTTAAGCCAATCTAACTTAATTTAAACTAGGTCTTACTTAATCTAATTTAACTTAATTTAAATTAGACATCACATAACCTAATCTAAGTTAATTTAAACTAGGTCTTACTTAACCTAATCTAACTTAATTTAAACTAGATGTTACTTAACCTAATCTAACTTAATTTAAACTAGATCTTACTTAACCTAATCTAACTTAATTTAAACGAGATCTTACTTAACCTAATTTAACTTAATCTAAACTAGATCTTACTTAACCTAATTTAACTTAATTTGAACTAGGTCCTATTTAACCTAATCTAACTTAATTCAAACTAGATCTTACTTAACCTAATCTAACTTAATTTAAACTAGATGTTACTTAACCTAATCTAACTTAATTTAAACTAGATCTTACTTAACCTAATTTAACTTAATCTAAACTAGATCTTACTTAACCTAATTTAACTTAATTTGAACTAGGTCCTATTTAACCTAATCTAACTTAATTCAAACTAGATCTTACTTAACCTAATTTAACTTAATTTGAACTAGGTCCTATTTAACCTAATCTAACTTAATTCAAACTAGATCTTACTTAACCTAATCTAACTTAATTTAAACTAGATCTTACTTAACCTAATCTAACTTAATTTAAACTAGATCTTACTTAACCTAACCTAACTTAATTTAAACTAGACCTCACATAACCCAATATAACATAACTTAAACTACACCTAATAAACTCATACTAAAACCCAACCTAATATATCTTAACTTCAATAAGTCCACTAACCTTAAAATACGCACACCAAATCATACCATTAAGTCTGATAGTACAAAAATAAAAGAGTCAATTCAAATAATCCCAGTACCAACCTAATGTAACCTAACCTAACTTAACTTGATCTACTCCTTACCCAGTTTCCTCGAAGAGACGAAAAAAGATCAATACTTTCACACGCGTCACTTACACCTCACTTTCCATATTTTCATCAGCTATTATTAAGTTTATAACCTTCGTTGCTGCGGCGAATATCAAAAGTACCCACACGTAGACTTTGAAGCGGGCAATTTACTCTTTCGTACCCAAGATTTCATACCGGAAGCTGGTGGTGATACGATGAACAGGGCTGTAACGTGGCGGAAAGAGCCAGCAAACCGCCGAAAAGTCACTTAGCTACAATGGCGCACTCGATCCGAGTTAAACGGTCGTTTATGGCCGACGAGACAGCGGATTAGCGGTTAGGTAATTGTGGAACGGGCACCGACGGACGTGCGGACAGAAGTGAAGCCAGTTTTCGGCCGGTATCCAGGAACCTGGTTATCGCAGGTAGAAACGATGGCTTGGTAAGCCAACCGTGATGCTTCGACCTATTTAGATCAGGAAATATAATGACAAGAGACGGCTGGAGGAAGCCATTTGCAATTTCGTTGCTGGAAATAACGTTCAATGAAGGAAGAAAAGAAAATCGATATGCAAACTCCTCTATGGTTATGATGGACGTAATGATAGTTTTAGGAATTAACCTAACTACGTTGCTCAATGAGGTGCGAAGTCCCTGCATCGTTGGGAACTGAGATGGCACTTGGCTCCTATTGACTCTAGTGCAGATCACATGCTTAAAGGGTGGTGTAATGATGAACACGTGGATGGATAATTCTGAAATTTGTTCTTTTTCTTCATTCTTAAAACTGCCTATGAACAAATATCTCAATTTTGCTATCCTCGAATTGATTTGCAAACCAACAAGAGTTCTGACTTTCAAATTTTTTGAATTTTCTGGACTTCACAGCCGGAAATTTGCAAATTCAAATTTTCAAGTACTTAAATCCCAAAATCTATAAATTCTTAAATTTTGAAATATTGAAACTCAAAAGTTTTCAAATCCTCAGTACCCCAGATTCTAAATGACCAATTCTACAAATTTTCAAATATCCAAATCACTAAATCTCTAAATTCCCTAGATTTCAAATTCCCCAATCTCCAGATTGCCAAATTCCAAAATCCCCAAATTATCAAATTCCCAAATCCTCAATTCTCTCACTCTAAAATTAAAAAATCTCAAATTTCCAAATCCTAAAATCCCTAAATTCCCTAGATTTCAAATTCCTTAATACCAAGATTGCCAAATTCTAAAATCCCTAAATTATCAAATTCCCAAATCCTCAATTGTCTCACTCTAAAATTCGAAACTCTTAAATTTCCAAATCCTTAAATCCCTAAATTCCCTAGATTTCAAATTCCCCAATCTCCAGATTGCCAAATTCCAAAATCTCCAAATTATCAAATTCCCAAATCCTCAATTCTCTCACTCTAAAATTAAAAAATCTCAAATTTCCAAATCCTAAAATCCCTAAATTCCCTAGATTTCAAATTCCTTAATACCAAGATTGCCAAATTCTAAAATCCCTAAATTATCAAATTCCCAAATCCTCAATTGCCTCACTCTAAAATTCGAAACTCTTAAATTTCCAAATCCTAAAATCCCTAAATTCCCTAGATTTCAAATTCCTTAATACCAAGATTGCCAAATTCTAAAATCCCTAAATTATCAAATTCCCAAATCCTCAATTGTCTCACTCTAAAATTCGAAACTCTTAAATTTCCAAATCCTTAAATCCCTAAATTCCCTAGATTTCAAATTCCCCAATCTCCAGATTGCCAAATTCCAAAATCTCCAAATTATCAAATTCCCAAATCCTCAATTCTCTCACTCTAAAATTAAAAAATCTCAAATTTCCAAATCCTAAAATCCCTAAATTCCCTAGATTTCAAATTCCTTAATACCAAGATTGCCAAATTCTAAAATCCCTAAATTATCAAATTCCCAAATCCTCAATTGCCTCACTCTAAAATTCGAAACTCTTAAATTTCCAAATCCTAAAATCCCTAAATTCCCTAGATTTCAAATTCCTTAATACCAAGATTGCCAAATTCTAAAATCCCTAAATTATCAAATTCCCAAATCCTCAATTGCCTCACTCTAAAATTCGAAACTCTTAAATTTCCAAATCCTTAAATCCCTAAATTCCCTAGATTTCAAATTCCCCAATCTCCAGATTGCCAAATTCCAAAATCTCCAAATTATCAAATTCCCAAATCCTCAAGTCCCTTACTCTAAAATTCTAAACTTTCAAATTTTCAAATCCTTAAACCCCCAAATTTCCCAGATTTAAAATTCCTAAATCCCTAAATCCCTAAATCCCCAAATTTCCAGATTCCCAAATCCCCAACTTTCCTATTTCTCAAATTCTCAAATCCCTAAATCTCCAAATTTCCAAATTCTCCAATTTTCTAATAGTAAAATTCCCAAATTTCTAAATCTCCAAATTTTCAAATACCAAAATTCCTAAATTTCCAGATCCTCAAATTTCCAAATTCCAATATTCCCGAATTCCCAAAGGCCTTAAATTCCCCATATTCCAACGTCGAGAATCCCTATATTCCTTACATTCCATCGTCCTCAATTACCAAATCTCAAAATATCTAAATACCCAAATCGCCAACTATCTCCATCTCCTAAATTTCCAAACACAAAAATCTGCATATCTCTAAACTTTCCCCAGAAAACGTTATACTTGATCTCAACCATGCAATCACATACCTTCCATTATCCAATTCCCATCTTCTCAACTCCCAACAGTACTCGCTCCTACAATTCCTATTTTCCATGCGTCCATAAACACACTTCCACTCAACCTGCTACCATAATGTTCTCCACGGTTTTGCGAATACATGCAACCCCATCGTATAATAATTTTCGAACCCAGAAAAAAGGAGCACGTTTCAAGCCGTGTTAACTGTCCCGATACACGAGCACGTCCCCGTTTAACCAGAATTACCGTTAGCCAAACTTCGTCCTGGTTTTTACATCCGGCCCTCTTTTTTCCCGCCGTTAATCCGCGCGCTTACGGGGCAAAACCGGGCGCGGAGCGGCGCAACATCGACCCGGCAAATTTAATTAATTCTGATAATTGAGAAGTTTATCAAGTCGGGATCGGCCGGGTGGATCCGTGGTCGGCGCACAGGAGAGGGGCAGACGAAGGGGATAGTCGGGACAGAGGTTTGCTAATTTGTCGACAGTTTTGCGTCCGCAAGCTCTGTCCCGGCTTTTAGAAATGAAAACGAGGCCGAGGTTTCAGCGTTATGCTCGCGTCCGCCAACCGACGGGGTTTTGGTTTTAATTAAATCATAATGTAGTTTGTCGCTTGTGCACGCGTGTATCTGTGCATACGCCTCAAAGCTTCCGGTCTAACCTGGCGTCCGTTTCCCCATGGATTTTCGCACCCTGCGGTCTCTTTCTTTTGTCAGCCGATCCAAACGTGCTTCCACCTGATTTTCATTTCGACTTACATTTTCATGATTGCATTTTTTCGGTCACATTTGTACCGCCATTTTTGTCAGCCACAATATGGCTGATACCTCTGTTGCTATACCTTTGTAGTATTGCATATTTATACTAATTGTACTGATGAAATGGTGTCCATGAAAGTCGAAAGTCCTATAATTTTATTCAAGTTTAGTCATAAGTAGATCGTGATTACGTACTTTACTGTCTTTGTAATATTACATTTTTCTAGTAATTTCAGTGCTGGGAAGACATCCATGAAAATCGAGTCTTTTTATAATTTTATTCAAGTTTAGTCATAAGTAGATCGCGATTACCGTGGGTTATGAATTCTAGTTAGGTTACTGTACAACCTTTGTAATATTACATTTTTATAATAATTTCAGTGTTGCGAAGACATCCATGAAAATCGAGTCTTTTTATAATTTTATTCAAGTTTAGTCATAAGTAGATCGCGATTACCGTGGGTTATGAATTCTAGTTAGGTTACTGTACAACCTTTGTAATATTATATTTTTATAATAATTTCAGTGTTGCGAGGACATCCATGAAAATCGAGTCTTTTTATAATTTTATTCAAGTTTAGTCATAAGTAGATCGTGATTACGGTGGGTTATGAGGAGGTCCTAGTTAGGTTACGGATTATGGAGGGAACATATCTAGGTTACAATTGTATTATGGGTAGGAACGACTGTAGGTTATGGTCAGATCAAGATTAGGTTCGTGAAAATACTCTGAGGAATTTAAATCTGACCTAATTCACCTGGCTCTGAACAGGCTTAACGTGGTTAAATATGATAATCAAAGTTTTAACCTCAGAATTTTGTTTAAATTTTACTTAACAATCTAACTAGAGTTTCGATGTAAGTACCAACATTACAAAATTGTACTTATAACCTCATTTTTTAACGGAAGTAAACCTTGAAATCGTTCAGACACAATACACCTACGTACGCCCCTTTCGGCCGCGATATAATGTCACCCACTGAAACTTTCTCTTCCTTTCCATTATTTTAGAATAAAAATCTAGTCCAGATCTATGGACCACCCTACAAATTGAAGAACAATAATAATTTATAAATAAAACGGTTTAAAGACGATCCCGCGAACGGGAGCCTCTCCAGTTTCGACGAATGAAATTCAAACAATTCAGGAAAGTATTTCGCATTAATTCAAACTCTCAGCAACTGTGCAATTTAAATTGCCGCCATAGATTACGCATCGTGACGTTATCCACGAAATAATATGCTTCCAGCACCTTTCATCGTATCCCTCTAAACAGTATGCTGCAGCAAACTGCCGCTGCTGCTGCCGCTTCTGTGTTTGATTTAATTTGCCCTACGGGCTTCCATCGTTCAACATCGCCCGGAATTAAAGCAGTCTGATTTAATAATTTATTACCGTTACGCGGGGCCCTGCTCCTTCTCGTTACACGGTATCGTCTTAAAGCCTTCATACGTTCTAGATTTCGTGCTTTGCCAGACCATGTTTCGAATTCCATTTCAAATTTAACGATACCTTCGAATCGGCTAGATTATGGATTGTTACGGTTAGGTTATAAATTCATAGTTAATTTATTCTTCTTTGGAAAATAGGTCTTGGTTAAATATAGTCAGATTAAGGTTAGGTGTATTAAGATTAGCTAAATCCAAGTTAGGTTAGACCGAGATTAGGTATAGTTAGAGTATGACTACGGTTAAGGTTAGGTTATGTGAAGAGCTCTTAAGCTCCTCCGCAGCCCAAGAGATAAAATCAACCCAAGAGAAGTTCATAACCAACAATTTATTCTTCTTTGAAAAATAGCTCAAGGTTAAATGTAGTCAGATTAAGGTTAGGTGCATTAAAGTTAGCTAAGTCCAAGTTAGGTTAGACAGAGATTAGGTATAGTTAGAGTATGACTACGGTTAAGGTTAGGTTATGTGAAGAGCTCTTAAGCTCCTCCGCAGCCCAAGAGATAAAATCAACCCAAGAGAAGTTCATAACCAACAATTCATTCCTCTTTGAAAAATAGCTCAAGGTTAAATGTAGTCAGATTAAGGTTAGGTGCATTAAAGTTAGCTAAGTCCAAGTTAGGTTAGACAGAGATTAGGTATAGTTAGAGTATGACTACGGTTAAGGTTAGGTTATGTGAAGAGCTCTTAAGCTCCTCCGCAGCCTAAGAGATAAAATCAACCCAAGAGAAGTTCATAACCAACAATTTATTCTTCTTTGAAAAATAGCTCAAGGTTAAATGTAGTCAGATTAAGGTTAGGTGCATTAAAGTTAGCTAAGTCCAAGTTAGGTTAGACAGAGAGTAGGTATAGTTAGAGTATGACTACGGTTAAGGTTAGGTTATGTGAAGAGCTCTTAAGCTCCTCCGCAGCCCAAGAGATAAAATCAACCCAAGAGAAGTTCATAACCAACAATTTATTCTTCTTTGAAAAATAGCTCAAGGTTAAATGTAGTCAGATTAAGGTTAGGTGCATTAAAGTTAGCTAAGTCCAAGTTAGGTTAGACAGAGATCAGGTATAGTTAGAGTATGACTACGGTTAAGGTTAGGTTATGTGAAGAGCTCTTAAGCTCCTCCGCAGCATCAGAGATAAAATTAACCCAAGAGAAGTTTATAACCAACAATTTACTCTTCTTTGAAAAATAGCTCAAGGTTAAATGTAGTCAGATTAAGGTTAGGTGCATTAAAGTTAGCTAAGTCCAAGTTAGGTTAGACCGAGATTAGGTATAGTTAGAGTATGACTACGGTTAAGGTTAGGTTATGTGAAGAGCTCTTAAGCTCCTCCGCAGCCTAAGAGATAAAATCAACCCAAGAGAAATTCATAGCCAACAATTTATTCTTCTTTGAAAAATAGCTCTAGGTTAAGTATGGTCAGATTAAGGTTACTGTGGATATAGATTAGGTGTAGTCAACAAGGTTATGTATGGTTAATCCGAGTATAGGCATAGTAAGATTATGACTACGGTGGAGGTTAGGTTATGGCTAGACTATGAAGGAGATCAAGGTTAGATTATAGTCAGATCATGGTTAAATCAGAATACTCTGAAGAGATCGACATAACCTGGTTGCAATGAAAAAAAGGCAATGATTAAGTCATAGTTAGATTGTGTATGGATTATGAATAGGTTATGGATAGGTGATAAATAAGTTATGAATAGGTTATTGATAGATGATGGCTAAGTTGTGTCAAGATTATTGATAGAATTGTGATTAGATTATAGTGAACGCATGATTAAATAGTGCAAACATTTTGGAAAATCCTGTAGTAGTTAATTGAGGTTCGGTAAAAGTACTATATCATGGTTAGACTATGGTTAAGTCATGTTTAGATTATATTTCGGTTAGGTTATAAAAATGGTCGTGATTTTGAACAACATATCTGAAATAAAATTCAGCTACATAACTGTCATTTATTTTATTTATCTTATTTAGTGCAAATGCCAAAAGAAGTCCTACAGCATGCCAGTTTCACCAATACATAACTTGAACCAATACATAATTAAAAAACTGAGGAACAAAAATCATGAAACATCGGAAGCCTACAATGAAGTAAACACAGTAGATACCAAAGTCCCAAAGGCACTAATTGAAATGACAAATAGGACCACCTCCAACGTGACAACTATCAACGTTTGACATCTATCTCGTCGTCTAGTCGGAAAATTACGACGCCAGTTGCGAGCAGGTCAAGACTCTCGCGGGCTCGCGATAAAATACTGCGTTCATTAATTAATTCGCCGGTGATATATCGCGGCGATACGTCGCGCTTGGAAGTTGGCCCAAATCTCGCGACAGTTTTGTTAATGGACACCGTTCCCTGGCGTGGCTGTTGCCGTATTCGCGGATCCATTAAACAGCTCGCGGAGCATCGCGGGAATTAAATGAAAAGAATACGTTGTCTTGCGCGTTTGGCCCGCCTGGGACGCCGATGTACTCGTAACGATTATGAAAACGACGCGAACTCGGCGAATGAGAGAGGAAAAAAAAAGAACAGGGTAGAATCATCAGCGACTGCTGATGACGGGGATGAAGGTGATTAGGAAAATTGATGATGGAGGTTTCTGTATGTGTCCGGGAGCTGTTCACGAGCTTTCCAATTTATTGGGACGTGGCATTTTGTGACGCTCTTTAAACGGCTACGTCCCGAAGGAAATACAATATGAGGCACTGGGTGAAACTTGAGAACAAAACAATAAACTGATATCGAAGAACAAATTAAAAAGTAATAATTTATTTTATGATTTAGTTCCATGACGCCATATGTAGATGGCGCGCTTACGTCACCCATTTTGTTACTGAAAAATCTTATTCATTTACTTAACAAATAATTTTACTTTTACAATTAGTGTTTATCTTTAATATTCTATATACGCAGAATTTAAACGATAGAAAGGATTTGTAATAAAAGGTGAACCTAACCTAAACTTTTGAAAGTTACACGCTTTTTTAAACAACTATACCAAAACTGTTTCGTACTGCTATTTTATTCAACAAGAAATTTTTCCCTTTTTATGACGATCTTGTCATATAAAGATCGACAAAATTCTCGTTGGCGCAAACTTGCTGAAACGTGCAAAGCACGACAGGTGTTTCAGGTGTGCACGGAATCTGCCAGAATCTGTCTGAAAACTTAGAAAAGCTGGTCGGAGAACGGGCTGCCTTAAAGTGGGATAAAAAGTACATGAAACCGTAGCCCCTGGCGGAGAAAGAGTTTTCAGGATATTTTCGTTGCATGTGAATCACCGCAGGAATAAGGAATGAACGTTTCGGACGAGATCAATTATTAAGGGAAGCTCCTATGAATTAGGGAAGCTCAATTTTTGCCAATAACCTTCCGCTTGTTCAAATTTCGTGGATCAAACTGTTCGACAAATTTTGGAAAAATTGTTCGTTAAATTCTTCATTCTCCTGTGATTACTTTTGTTATTTTTCTGCATTTATGCTTAACAATTTTCATGTAGATAAATATAAGTATAAACCGGCAAAGGGATATTTTTACATGTTTTGGAGATTTGGATCATAATGAACTTGTTAAAAGGTTAATACAATCTCGTATGTGCACTTCTCATAATTTTATAAATAAATATTAAACTATTCAAAAAGATTCATACAGATATTTGTCGTATCCATTATTTGTCTTTTTAAAGTTGGAGAAATCAAAATTTTTAAATAGAGAATAGTGTAAACCGACTATGCACAAAATTTCGAACGTACATTTGCAGAGATTTTTGAGATCTGGGTCACAATGTGTTATAAGGTTTATACAATCTCATATGTGGACATAAACGATCTCTATCTTTAAAGTTTGAGTAATTCGCGTTTTAGAGAAACATTATGAACCATACAAAAACCAAACGGACTATATAAACCTTCAAACGTTTTAGAGATCTGGATTAAACCGTTAAAGAGTTAATACAATTTTCAATTCAAACAATACAGAAAAAAAGTTGTTCGCATGCTACGCGGGAACACAAAGCATTCTGCAATTGAAAGACACCGCCTTTACTGTTTCAACATTTATCCAAACATCCTTCAAACTCTTATACCAAGCCAGTATTTCTTGCAAGCTCTCTAAACATTCACGACATCCGACTGAGTTCCAACGTTTATCTGCCATACCTGCGCGATCATCAAACACGAAACGTCAACATTGGCGTGCAGTAAACAGTAAGAGGAACAAACTGCGATCGACATTTACTTTTCTTGTCGGAATATTTTCTTCAGATGGTTGGAAAAATTGAACATACTTCAGCACAGCAGAAACGTCAGAGGACATGAAGTTGCTATGCTGGAACATTTTATGCTAGGTCTGTGCTGGATCTAAGTTAGAACTAGGTTAAATAGAACTTGACATTTTTCAATCTGAGAGCTTGGAGAGTATGTATCAACGTATATGTTGAAATACAGAGTCAAAATCTTAAGAAGCGTCAAAGTCGGAATCTGAAAAAATCTCAAAGTCCAACAGTTTATAGTCCAACATAGCAAAGCTATAAAGTCTAAAGTCGTAAAGTTCTGATGTACAAAATTAAAAAATTCCGAAAAAGTCCCAAAATCCCAAAACCATATTGTCAAAGGCTAAAGTCCTAAACTTCAGAAATACAAAATTAAACAATTTCAAAGCTCAGAATCCCTAAGTTCCAAAGCTAAAACCTCGAAGTCTAAAGTCGTAAAGTTCAGACGTACAATATTATGAAAAACTAAAGTCAGGAGTTCCAAAATCTCAAATACAAAACCTTAAAGTCCAAAGCCCTAAAATTTAAAAATACAAAATTAAACAATTCCAAAGATCGGAATCTCGAAGTCCAAAATTGATGTGTGCTTCAAAGTCCCAACATTCAAAATTGATGTATGCCTCAAAGTCTCAACATCCAAAATTGATATATGCCTGAAAGTCTCAACATCCAAAATTGATGTATGCCTCAAAGTCTCAACATCCAAAATTGATATATGCCTCAAAGTCTCAACATCCAAAATTGATGTATGCCTCAAAGTCTCAACATCCAAAATTGATGTATACCTGAAAGTCTCAACATCCAAAATTGATGTATGCCTGAAAGACCCAACAGCCAAAATTGATGTGTGCCTGAAAGTCTCAACATCCAGAATTGATGTGTGCCTCAAAGTTGATGTATGCCTGAAAGACATGCAACATGCAAAATCCGTATGTCCCACAGTCTGAACGCTCAAAGTCCGTATGCCCCGAAGTCTCAACGTCCGAAATCCATATGTCCTAAAATCTCAACATCCAAAATCCGTATGTCCCAAAGTTTCAACACACAAAATCCATATGTCCCAAAGTCCCAACATCCAAAAACCTTATGTCCGAAAGTCTCAACATCCAAAAGCCTTATCTCCCAAAGTCTCAACATCCAAAATCTCAACATCCAAAATCCATATGTCTCAAAGTCTCAACATCCAAAATCCGTATGTCCCAATGTCTTGAAGTCCCAAAGCTCTAAAATCCTTGATCTAAAGTCCACAATCTAGAGTCGAAAGTCCAAAAATCAAAGTCCTAAGGCCATAATCTGATAATCCCAATGTCCTAAAGTACAGAGGCACGGAATTAAAAAAACTGCAAAGTGCAAAGTCCCAAAACCCTAAATTCAAAAGTCGAAATATTCCTAAATGTCAGACCAAAGTTGTGAAAAGTCCCAAAGTTAGAACCGAACTTGTGGTTCACCCAGTAGATCGCTCAAGAGCTCGTCAGTTGTTCGATGATCGATCGGCTCGATCGATGCACGAAGTTTGAGGTTATAGAATTCCTTCGCGATGCGTAAAAGGAAAACTCCGAGATCGGAGGCGTCGGCCAAAGGACGAAAGCAAATCGACGAGGATTCCTGGCGTGTCGCGTTAAACGCCGTCTCGATTAACGAGGACAACTGGTGGTGTATGGTGACGATGATAGTGGAGACGATCGAGGAACACGCGAAGTGCGTGTCGATTTTCAACGCAGCCGCCGAAGACGGTAAACGCAAGGCCATTTACTCTCTGAGCTACCAGAAAACTGTAGAGGCTGTGAAAGTGTTGTCGAACCAGAGTCTGGACAAATGCCCAACTATTCAGGGCGTTTGTCATTACGCTAGCAAGATCCTGAATGAGGACAACGGTGTATTGCCTAGCTGGCTGATGGCACGGGTCATCAAGTACTTGATATGCCGAGCCAAAGAAGAGAACATCGGTGTGGTGAAAAAGTTGGCTGATCTGGAGCGTGAAATAGATGAAGAGTACGAGATCATGCAGACTGTGGCTGATTGGGGTAAGCGTGATATGGAGGACATCGTTGACCCAGACTTTCCCGACTTTGTTTATACGTCGGACTTGTTTGCATATCGATCGGAACATCACTCAGAGAGATAAACTGTAATAACGTAACATAAATTAACCTAGTTCAGATCTGAATGAATTACGATTACATATACACTAAATATAACCTAGTTTATACTACCTAACCCATCCTATAAATACAACGTAACATATTCTAACCTAATTCAAACATAACCCTTAATTTGAGTAGGAAGAAGGAAATAAATAAATGTAATTTATTTTACATAAATACATCGACTATTTTATCAAATGATATTTGTCCTATTTTGTGACTAACATTTATTCTAACTTTGCTTAATCTGTACAACATTTAAGCTAATCTAACCCAACCTATACACCATATGAGCTAATTTAACATCACCTTTGCAACATATAAATTAATCAAACTGAACTTAATACAGACTTCAACTGAAATAAACAGATCTTCAACTATAAATAATATCTTTCACTACTTCACACATCTTAACTTAATCTATCATAATTTGACCCAACCTAATTTAATCTAAACAAGCTTACAATAAATGGATTTTATTATACAAATCCATATGTATTATCAAATCCATAATGTACATAAAATGTTTGCAACAGGACAACCAAAATCAAAAGGATTTGATTCAGAAGTGTTCAACATGAAAGCAAACACGAAGCTGAGGAAACGCAACGAGGAATGGCGTGACGCCGTGTATGTGGATGATGCTCCCTTAAACGGGCCAAATTTGTACGTGGTTCTGACGGGTTTCCACGATCCAGATATACCTGAAAAGTTAGTGGAAGCAGGAGTACCTTTGTTCTGTATTATCAGGATCAAAAGACCCGAAGAACAACTGGATCGAAATGTAGGGAACGGACCAATGGAGCCTTTAAGTGCCAAAAAATTGCATTTTTCTGTACCGTATGAAGTCGAAAAAATTGATCTGCTGAAATTCTGGACGACGGTCGAGAAACGATGGATGGATCCTGAGAATCATCCTGACCTCTGTGACATTGCACTCGTCACGTTCTGTCCACCAAATTGGCCAAGGTCGTGCGATGACGAATGCGAGACCGTGAAAAAGATCATGTACGACGCCATGTCGCATTTCGTGTACGACGTATACGATCTTCACCGACAGCATACCAACTACCTGAAGAGTATGAAGGTGGACACGAACATCATCGAAGTTGTTGAGGACAAAGTGGATATGAAGGTATACGAAGAATTCTTAGACGAGATACCCGAGGAATGCGTTACTGTACCACTGATATTATTCGCGATGCTGAAGCAAGTTGAGATACAGGAAGAAACTGATGTTGACGAAAGAGGAGATGCTGAGGAACAAACACCATCTTCGGATGACAAATCCATCCTCCAATCTCCTACCGACTTTGTTCGACAAAAATTAAACGCTCTTAATCTCGAATTCGATTTAAACGAAGAGCAACTCAGGGACGGCGAGCAACACCTAAATGACATCGAATTAATCCAAGGAGACCCTTTAAATGAAGTAATACGCTTCCTCCGTGGCTCCACGACCAACCTGATGGACGACATTTTACCCATCTTCTTGCACCCGAGCATCGGAATTTTTCATTCGCATCCGGAAATTCCTGAACAGAAACGCGCAGAGTACTCTCGCCACATAGACGAAGCGAGAGCTTACTTCAACGCTAGAATCAGTGACGAAGAGGTCAAACACTACTTGCATATTTTGGTACTCGACAGAATGATATTCGGACCATACAGACCTGAAGGAACTTCGTCAGAGAAGGAGTTAGATTTACAAAATTCGACGATTTCGTTGAAACGCAGTAAGTCCCTTGAGCTAACCTCGAAATCTGAGAACAGGGTTCATTTCCATAGCGACGGGAACATCGAGTACGGCAAGGTCGTGCCGGTCTTTGTCAAATATGCTCCTCTGTTCGACCTAATCGATCCTAGGGAATTACTATCGCCGGGGTATTTAAAGGAACGCGTATTCGCGAAGAGAAGAGGTTGGAGTCTGGAGGTGTACGACGAAGTGGAGGCGCTCTCGAGGCCCATTTTTCTGCAGATTCTTTACGAGTGCCTCCAGACATTCGATCAACTTGAGTCGAGATACTTCGAGCCGACGGATTCGTTGTTGTTGTATTTCGATTGCAAGAGGATGGTTAATGGAGTGCACCAGGAGCAGAGGATGAACAGCATTCGAACGCCAGTTTGCCTCCATGACTTTACCGAGTACGTGGTACCTGAAGAAGAGGAGTGGATACGTCGAGAGGAAGCGCGGTACATATTGCAGACGACCCAGTCGATCGAAAGATTGATGAGGAAAAGTGCCGAGATGTACGACGAGCCGTTGCTGTTCCGCGACGAGGACTTCATTCTGCTTGGATCATTGAAGGCTAGGGATCTTGAGAAACGGCAGGATTTCCGGCAACAAAAACGGGCTTTGGAAATGGCTGATCACAGTGAGTCGAAAGAGTATTGATGTACCTTGCGAATCTGCTAAATTTCTTTGTTTAAATTTCAGGGAACAGTGTGACAGGGTGTCTGCATATGGTATCACACTGCTGTGCTACTGTATCACTGTTCTACTACCCCGCTATCCTACTATTTCAGCATTTTACTGTATTACTATAATACCATAATACTACTATTACTATAATACTATTACTACAATTAATACTATTACTACAATTAATACTATTATTACTATTACTATAATTATACTGTATTACTATAATACTGATACTCCATCATTTTTCTGTTCTACTACGCTATTACACTACAATTGCAGCGCTTTACCTTCTTTACTAATATTCTACTATTCCACTATTTCAGAAATCCATTAATCCACTATCCACCTATTCCACTATTCTACTATTCCACTATTCTGCTATTCCTCAATTCTACTATTCCATTATCTCGCTATCCCACTATCCCACTATCTCACTATCAGACTATCCTACTATCCCACTATTCTACTATTCTACTATTCTATTATTTCACTATCCCATCATCCCACTATCCTACTAATCCATTATTCTACTATTCCCCTACTGTACTATTCTACTATTCCATTATCCAACTATCCCACTATTCCGCTATACTACTATTCTACTATTGCAATATTCTACTATTTCACTATTCCACTATTCTACTGTTCTACTATTCTACCATTCCACTATTCCACTACTCTACTATACTACTATTCTACTAATCTACTATACTACTGTACTACCATAATACTATACTGCTGCACTATTATTATTATGATACTTCGCTTTACTATTATTCTACTATTTTATTATTTCATTATATTACTGTAATTGTATAATTATATGACTGTTGCACTATTCCACTGCTTCATTAAATTACTATAATTGTATAACTATATTACTGTAGCACTATTCAGCTGTTTCATTATGTTACTGTAACTGTATGACTACATTACTGTAACATTATTGCACTATTTCACTTTACTACCATATTATGGTACTACTATACTACTATACTACTATACTACTATACTACTATACTACTATAGTGCTAAACTGCTATACTACTATGTTACTATGTTACTATGCTACTATGCTACTATAGTACTATACTACTATACTACTACACTACTATACTACTATTCTACCATTCAACTATTCTACTATTCCACTATTCCACTATTCCACTATTCCACTATTCCACTATTCTACTATTCTACTATACTACCATAACACTATACTGCTGCACTACTACTCCATTATTTTACAATTCTACTCTCCTGTTATCCTATTATTCTAGTATACTACAACACTACTATGTTACTGTGCTACAATACTGCTGTACTACTATACTACTTTGCTTCCATATTAATGTCCTACTATTCTACATTTCTACTATACTACAACACTACAATTTTACTGTACTAATACTACCATACTTTCGTATTACGACGTTACTTTTTAATTCAAGTTTTAAGCATAGACTCGCTAAACTGCCTGAATTTGCACTATAAATTTTGGCGGCGGTCTGACGACATGTACCTGTGGTTATCGACGTCCATCGTTGAATCAATAAAAAACCGTGTTTTGATATCGTTTTCGGTCATTTTTGACACATAGAATCGACTGAAACGTTAAAAGCTCTACAGCTCACCATTGACGGCAATATTTGGTTGTTATTGACGTCAGTCGTGAAATGAACAATAATCGTATTCAGTATCATTTTTGATAGTTTCAGACACGTTTAATCGTTTTGAACGACTTTAAAATCTCATTCTTGTTCCACCTATATGTCTACTGTAGGTACTCGAAATTTGAAATATACATTCGAATTCGCGTGAGGCATCTTGTCTGTAGACCCACTGGTGTATCATCGCATCATAATCACAAAGATCATCAATATCAGTATCAGAGCATCTGATAAAACTAGGTGTAACCATAACCTCAAATGTTAAAAACATCTTCCTATTGAGCATGATTTGTACCTGGAAGAAACACATACTGTAATGGGATATATGTTTACTGTGCTATATCTTCATATGTATACGCTATATTAATGCTACATATAGTATACATAAAGCTACTACTATGCTACAAATAGTACACACCTTCTTGTTCTACCTATGTATTTAGAGTAGGTACTCGAAATTTGAAATACACATTCGAATTCGCGTGAAGTACCCCTTCTGTAGACCCACTAGTAAATATATTTTTTCTAATCTCTTAAAATGTGACAGAAACGGTGGATATTTTTAGAATATACACCCTGAATCACATCATCCAACTCGTCATCATTGCGAATGTCGGACCCTACATGTAATCCCTACACTATATGTACAATATTGCAATAAAATAGTACAATATGTACTCAAAATTTGAAGTTCACATTCGACTTCGTGAGGCACCGGGTAGACTAGTGATTACTATAACTATAGAAAGTGCATCATAAATCAAATACGTTTCTTTTTTCCTTGCACAGTCTCCTCTTCGGTCGAGGAGTCGGTAGAAAGTTCAAAGAAGAAGAAGAAGAAAACAACTAGGGAGAAACCTAGCTCGATGTCAAGCGCAGACTTACGGTTTTCTTTAACTACGAAACAAAGCCCATCGGTTGATACGCTTGAAAACGAGAAATTTTATGAGTTCGAAGGCTACGACCTTGGCAGGCTACGTGTTCAAATCACGAACACCAAGAAAACATTTTATTCGGCCGATGGTACTTTTGTACAAGTGGAAATGGACGACTGGCTTTACAAGGACAAAGATCTACGGATTACGGTTACTGTACATGATTACAGTTTACGATTGTTTCAGCGAATTAATAATGCCGCTCGTGAAAGCAGCAAGATGTTTCATTTAACGACTGATGCTGGGATTATATTCGCTTTCGAGAAATTCTTCCTACCGCCTTGTTAGTGCTCCACCATTATTACTTTTTCAATCATTCAGAGAATTAATATTGTTTTTATTAAATTCACTATAGTCTTGTGGTGAATAGTTAATAGTTTAGTCTAGAATTTAAATTAAACAGTGTTATTTCCATGTGTAGATTCGTTTAGGGTATTTGAGGTTATGATTGCGTTTCTGTGCTTTGTAATTTGAAGACTATTCTATTTCTCGGCACCTTGGGAATGTACTTCTACTATTCTCGAGTTTGAAGGTTTCTACCAGAAGTCTCAGTGCGGAAGGTTCTATAATATCGAAGTTATAAAAGTTTGTGGACACAAAATTCAGAAGTCCCAAAATCCCAAAATACTCATATTATCAAACACGTGAATCTTGAAATTTCAGAATCCCATAATCACAAAATTCCCATATTGTAATATTACGAAATCTCAAGGTCCTATAATTCCAAAATTACAAAGTCCCAACATTGCAAAGTCCAAAAATTCTAAAATCATGAAGTCGCAAGGCTCTAAAATCACAAAGTTCCAAAATCCTCAAATCCCAAAGTTTCAAAATCATCAAGGACCCAAAATTTCAAGGTCCCAAAATCCCAAGGTTCCAAAATCTTAAGGTCCCAAAATGTCAAGGTTCCCACATTCCACAATCCCGAAATCTTCAGGTCACACGATTCCAAAATCCCAAAATTCCAAAATCCCGAAATCCCGAAATCCCAGAAATCCCAAAACCCTAAAGTCCTAAAATCCCAAGGTCCCAAGGTCCCAAAATCCCAAAATCCCAAAGTCCCAAAGTCCCAAAATCCCAAAATCCCAAATTCCCAAAGTCCCAAAATTTGGTTTCAAAATACAAAAATTCCCATATTCTAAAATTCTGAAATCTCAAAGTCCTAGCATCCCAAAATTCCAAGGTCCCAAAATCCCAAAATTCCAAAATCCCAAAATCCCAAAATCCCAAAACCCCAAAATCCTAAAATCCTAAGGTCCCAAAATGTCAAGGTTCCCACATTCTAAAATTCCAAAATCTAGAAATCTCAAAATTCCAATATCCCAAAACCTCTTCATGCCCAAAATCCCAAAACCTCGATGTCCCAAAATCCATCAACCATAAATCCTAAAGTCCCAAAGTACCTAACATTAAAAAATTCCAAATCCTCAAATTCTCAGAATCCCAGAAGTAATTTGACTAATTTAAAAATTGATGTACATTACATATGAACGTAACATTGTACTATCTTCATATTATTTAGACGAAGAGAGGAATCCTCATAAGCAGTATTGCCAGAACATGAGCGTCCATTTTAAAGCATCATGGCCGACCGGATTGCTGATAGAACCAATCACTGGTACCGACTCAAACAATCCATTTTATATTCGTCAGTCTTACGCCACGTCGAGAGGATACGGTACCATCAACGGCGTCCATGAAGTTTGTAGAAAGTTTCTGAGGAATGGCACCATTTTGAAGTATCTCGACGATGGGCAAATTATCGTTCTTCGTCCTAATGGGGTCGTCGTAACTTGTACGGCCTTCGAGAAGCTCCGATTTGAAGAATCCGATAGCTATAATGATGATACCAACTTTCAAACGGGTTGGTACAAACATTTTTGTTTGTTAAACTTCTTTAAAGCGAAGAAAATAGGTTAGGTTTGCCAATTGTAAGATAGGTTAGGTTATGTAATACTTTTATTATAAAGCAAGGTTAGATATTCTCTAGAAGATAAGGTAGGTTATGTTTATTCTAAGATAGGTTAGGTTATGTAATACATTTATTATATGACAAGATTAGATATTCTCTAGAAGATAAGTTAGGTTATGTAATACATTTATTATAAGACAAGGTTAGATATTTTTTAGAAGATAAGGTAGGTTAGGTTGTATGTTTATTGTAAAATAGGTTAGACTACGTTATATTTTTGCTATAAGTCAGATAAGGTTATATGTATATATATTTGCTATAAGATAGGTTATGTTATAGGCTTGCTATATAATAAGTTAGGTTATGTTATATATTTACTGAAAGACAGGTTATATGTTTACTGTAAGAGGTGAGGTTATGTTATGTGTCTGCTATATGTTAGATAAGGTTTTGTTTTTACTGCGACATAGTCTCATGTGTTTGCTGTAGGATAAGTTAGGTTATGTTGTATGTTTACTGAAAGATAAGTTAGATTATTTTTATTGCAAGATGGGTTATATTGTATATGTTCTATACAATAAGTTAGGTTATATAAAATAGATTTGATATGTTTCTTATAAAGAAAATTGGTTCGGGTGACGTGTGTATTGTAAGATAGGTTAGGTTGTGTATTAGTCCTCAACAAATTGAATCACTGTAAGAAAAATACTTCTCAAACTGAAACGACCTTATTAAAAACTTGGATTGTAACTTTAAAGGTGACAGATCGAGCAGGGGAGCGAAGCTTCTTAAAACTAAGAGAAAATCGTCGAGTTTGTTGAAGTCTCAACTGGCTAAAGTAGTCGAAGAAGCACCTACACGGTTACAACAGAAAGATTTCGTAAAATCCTCGAACAAGTTCTTAATTACAAACTGTGTGCTAAACACGACAAACATAAACTTCAAAAAACATTACTTAAGTAAAAATCAATTACAGCCACCCGATAATACCCTGCCACATAACTTTCCACTATATCGCCCGTCTGTACCACACTTCACATAGAACTCCATAAATGCATAATTACGTTTAACACGTTCCCAAAATATCAAATGCATACGTATTCACCCATGTGAAGTGTGTAATATGACACAGTAGGGTTTGAAAGTGTTAACTCGTACGAAAGTAAACGATTGGCGATGAAATGACGCATCTCATCGATGTTCAATAGTTGAATGTTTCTTGAGACGAGTTTTAGAGCTCCGAAATTGAGGAGTTATCGAGTGGTTGTATCCATTGCGATACGTCAATTCTCCTGTCACCGTTTTCACCGATCGATTGAACATCATGTGTCCTCAGAATCATGACACTGTCTTGTCAGTGGATGACACAACGGTCAAAGTGTTACGGTACACGGTGCTGGATCACGATGGTAGATGGTACGAGGTGGCCGACGACTTGGTCGTAAGCGAACACCATCGATTACTCGTGAGGACAGCGTCCGACTACGAGGTAGACGAGAAATTCACGCGTCGAGCTGACGGCACCAACATGTTGCTGAATTCTAATGGGGAATTGATTGTCGAATTCCCTGGTAACTTCTTGTCACTTTGTTAAACGCTACCTTTTTAACTTCCTTTTTAGTTAACAATGTCGTTTCAAATAGTTTTTCAACTCTTGACCCATGGACACTTATTTTTAGATTTTTAATTTCTCAAATTTAAATAATTTTAAGAGTTCTTACAATTTCTGAAATTTCTAAAATTTGAAGCATGTGGAATTTTAACTTGTTGAGTTTGATTTTTTAATTTGTTAAATTGCTAAATTTTGTACAATTTCTAAGATTTATAGAATTGCACAAATTTTTAAAATTTTAAATATTTATCAAATTTAGAAGAATCATGACGGTTGCAAATATTATAAAATTTATAAAAATTATAAAATTTATGAGAATAATAAAATGCATACAAATTATAAAATCCACAAAATCCACAAGATCCATAAAATCTACAAAATCCATAAAATCCACAAAACCCATAAAATCCATAAATTCTATAAAATCCATAAATTCTATAAAATCCATAAATTCCATAAAATCTACAAGATACATAAAATCCACAAAACTCACAAAATCCACCAAACCCACAAAATCCATAAATTCTATAAAATCCATAAAATCCACAAGATCCATAAGACCCATGAAATCCACAAAATCCACAAAATCCACCAAACCCACAAAATCCATAAATTCTATAAAATCCATAAAATCCACAAGATCCATAAGACCCATGAAATCCACAAAATCCACAAAATCCACAAAACCCATAAAATCCATAAATTCTGTACAATCCATAAATTCCATAAAATCCACAAGATCCATAAGACCCACAAAATCCACAAGATCCACAAAACCCACCAAACCCACAAGATCCACAACACCCACAAAATCCATAAAATCCACAAAACCCAAAAAATCCATAAATTCTATAAAATTCATAAATTCTATAAAATCCATAAATTCCATAAAATCCATAAAATCCACAAGATCTATAAGACCCACAAAACCCACCAAATCCACAAGATCCACAAAATCCACAAAATCCACAAGATCCACAAAACCCACAAAATCCATAAAATCCATAAAATCCACAAAATACATAAAATCCATAAAATCCACAAGATCCATAAGACCCAAAAAAATGAATCAAATATGTAGAATATATAAAATGTGTAAAATTGATCAAATTGACAGTGTTTGTTCAATTTTTGTAACTGAACATTTATATGATTTCTAAATATTTACTCTTTGGGGTGCAATATTATGCATCGATTCACGCCTGCACCGCGTAAAACGTTTTCTCGGAACGTATGCGAAAGCCAAGTTCATAAACTTTCATCCAAACTTTCCTCATCTCAACTATACTTTGTTTGGTCGTTGAATACACTTGCCACGAACATTCGAGAAACCAGTGACAAGCGAATTCTTCTCTGTCTTTTTCCCAAATTTCTTTGGTCGATTTTCTTATCCAATATTCTCAGCAAAATTCAAAAGCAATTGACTCTATTTCAAAATAAGATTTAAAAAGCAGATTTGAATAAAGAAGTAGGATTGAAAGAATTTCAATATGGCTGAAATGAATGGTTTATTAAATTATGCCAATTAATATAGATTGTAATAATTCAATTCAAGAAGTTATGATAAACTAACCTAGTTTACGTTAAGATATTTAATCACTCAATTTATAGGATTATAAAAATTACCCAATTGAGGTTATGGTAATTTTGTAGATTATGACAGTTATCTGATTTAGGTTATGGCAAGATGCGTGCAATTCGCAGAAAACTGTAGAAATAGATATTTTTAACAATTTATAACATGCACCATATCGCTACAAAGTTACGAAATTAATAATGTTTAGGATTTGTCGAACTTTCCCGATACACCCTATAAAATCAAATTATCAGTCATGCTAGGGTTGAAACATTTTACGGCTACATAAAAACGCGGTCTCTCGTGGGTGGAAGTTCCTTGGGTCAGAAAAGTTTGCTCCATTTTCGATAATGTCGATTTTAATACAACCGTGGGAGCCTTAAGTGCTTTTAAATTCATTACTTCTCGAAGTGGCTCGAGCGAGTTCTCCAAGAGCGGTTATTTGGTCGCTGATAATGTGCATTCCCTTTAAATTGTGGAAAGGAAAAAGAAAACACACAAATTTCTATGAAATTTATACGATTATATCCATTTTACCAATTACGGTATCTATTCATATTATAATTGATATTATTACTTATCCACGAGAAAATTAATGAAAAGACAACTTATACTTGCTGAATTCTATGTGGTAATAATACCCACATGAGTTCGAATGCATATCCTACTATTCATAGTTCATAGTGAAAATTTTCTTCGTACCCGTTCAGTAGATTTAATTATAATGTGGACCACAATGCACTGATTTAAAGGGACGTCACTAGAGTCTACAGGGCCCTGGACAAGATTATATTGCTGAGGACAGTTCATGTATTGAGTATATTTTGAGAGTAATAATACAGGTAATACCTACATGGGTTTGAATGCATATTCCACTATTCATAGTTCATAGTGAAAATTTTCTTCGTACCCGTTCAGTAGATTTAATTATAATGTGGACCACAATGCACTGATTTAAAGGGACGTCACTAGAGTCTACAGGGCCCTGGACAAGATTATATTGCTGAGGACAGTTCATGTATTGAGTATATTTTGAGAGTAATAATACAGGTAATACCTACATGGGTTTGAATGCATATTCCACTATTCATAGTTCATAGTGAAAATTTTCTTCGTACCCGTTCAGTAGATTTAATTATAATGTGGACCACAATGCACTGATTTAAAGGGACGTCTCTAGAATCTACAGGACCCTGGGCAAGATTATATTGCTGAGGATAAAACATATTGAACATATTTTTAGATCGTTAAATTGTTCATTTGAGGACTTCATATGTAAATATCTGGTAAACAATATTATGAATGAAAATTAAATATACAAATTTTCCAGTCCTTAGACATGAATACCCATAGTGTTCTCCCCAGGAAAATTCCCATGGTGTCCGAATACAAATATTTTCATAAATAATTAACAATAATTATACTTACAGTAATAAACATTCTATAATAATTAACACAACTCTGTACAAAGCTGGGCGGGTAATATTGGACAAATGAATGACTTCAGATGGCACACGTATCACTACTACTACCGAATTCTCGAGGTTACAGAATTCCAAAATCCCTAGGTCTCGGAATACTAAAATGTCAAAGTTCCAATGTCCTAAAATCCCGAAATCCCAAAGTCCCAAAATCCTAAGGTCCCAAAATGTAAAAATTCTCACACTCTAAAATCCCGAAATCTTGAAGTCATACGATTCCAAAATCCCAAAGTCCCAAAATCCCGAAATCCCAAAATCCCAAAATCCTAAAATCCTAAGGTCCCAAAATTCCAAGGTCCCAAAATTCAAGATCCCAAAATCCTGAGGTCCTAAAATTCCAAGGTCCCAAAATCCTGAGGTTCCAAAATCCCAAAGTCCTAAAATCCTAAGGTCCCAAAATCCCAAAGTCCTAAAATCGTAAGGTCCCAAAATTCCAAGGTCCCAAAATCCAAGATCCCAAAATCCTAAGGTCTTAAAATCCCAAAGTCCTAAAATCCTGAGGTCCCAAAACCCCAAGGTCCCAAAACCCCAAGGTCCCAAAACCCCAAGGTCCAAAACCCCAAGGTCCCAAAACCCGAAGGTCCCAAAACCCCAAGGTCCCAAAATCCCGAAGTCCTGAAATCCTAAGGTCCCAAAATCCAAGATCCCAAAATCCTAAGGTCCTAAAATCTCAAAGTCCTAAAATCCTAAGGTCCCAAAATCGCAAGGTCCCAAAACCCCAAGGTCCCAAAATCCTAAGGTCCCACAATTGCAAGGTACCAAAACTTAAAGGTGTCAAAATTCAAAACTAATATAATATCCTACAATCCCAGAATTCCTATATTCCCTAAATCCCAAAACCCTCAGGTCCCAAAATCTGAAGGTGTCAAAATGGTGTCCGAACACAAATATTTTCCTAAATAATTAACAATAACTATACTTACAGCAGTAAGCATTCTACAGTAATTACCAAAATTCTCTATAAAACTTGACAGGCAATATTGACCAAATGACTGACTTCAGATGGTACACGCATCACCACGGGATACACGATAGAAAAGGAGCCAGTGACATGTGACTGGACCGAGGAGGAAATTCTACGATACTTTACATTCGACGATACAGAGGAAGCAGATAACGGTGTGTCATTTTCGAATCTGAAGTACGTCGAGGAAGCTGCTTCGAGACACAGCTTGGAAGATGTGACCGGGCTATTGATCGAGGATGCCTTTGTCTCTGTTCTGTTGACATGTCGCGTAGAACACAAGAACTATGCCACGGTGTTCTATGATCAGTCAACAGTTAGCTGTACTTTATCGATGCCAGACGAAGTTCGAGTCAGCATATCCAGAAGAGGTGATTACGAAGTTTCGATGGCCGATGGAGTTAATCTGAAGGTAATCGAAACCGACGAGATGAAATTCATTCCGGGCCGAGGCATAACCGATGCTAAAACTTGATGATCCCGGAGTTCCATTTAATTTTACGTGCCTCCGCGCTTTCGGCATTTTTCAAATTCTTGCTAATTATTAATCTCTATTATTGGGAAACAAATACGTAGTTGGCAAGCTTTTAATTATTTTTTAGTCTCGTTTGGTTTTGCTTTTGAACGTTCAGAATTTGTTTTGATTAATATAACAGGTAGATGTATTCTTGGTAGTCCCAAAGTTGCAGATTGACATTCAATTATGCCACATAACAGAAATAAAAATATTTTGCTCTTGCCAACCTAATACTGATTATTCAAAGATTAATATACTGATTATTTAATGATTCCGCCATCTTTGTAATGAAGAAAACCAATAAACTAACCTGAAAACAGTTTCATTAGCACCTAACCTAAAATTCTCTAAGGTGGGTCAAGTTTCCCTAAGAAAAGTGGCGACATGTAGAAAGAAGGCCTACAGACTACCGTAGCTATCTTCCTTACAGAAAATGGCGGCCAAGAAGAAGAAAGCCTAAGAAAAATGGTGCAAAGAAGATGAAAAGTTACGTTCTTTCTTAGAAAAGATGGCGATAGAAGGCACAGAGTATAACTTCCCTAAAGAAAATGGCGATGTAAGAGGAAGAAACTCCCCCATCTAGGTATACACGATATGGTGTTATAGCACATAGGACCTTCTTTCCCTATATCACCATTTTCCTTAAGGAAGCTTCCACCCGGAAATTCACATCGTCATAGGAAAGACCATCAGAACTGTATTTATTCCAATAACCACCTTCCCTAGTTACACGTGTTTTCAACAGATCAAAGAAGATTGTCTATCGTTCGGAGGCAACTCGTGCGCCATCTGCGGCAGCCAATCCACTTCCACGTACGAATTCTTCCCGTTCGAGTCACCGGCCGTCATATTTTCCAGCAGAGACGTTTTTAAAAATGTATTCGAGGTGAAGGACGACGGTACAACGAGTTATCATCGTAAAGAACCGTCAGGATCGAGCTCAAACGTGGACCTTGTCGAAGGCAAAGAGATTTACGAGGGAGAAGACGAACGCTTTGAGCATCGCTGCGATCACGAGAGGCTGTGCTTCCAGCTCAATGACATTCGTTGCAGAATATTTTCGATAAATCGCAATCTCACGGCTTACGAGTACCTTCATCGATCTGCGAGCAACCGGGCCGAATTGGCAACAGCCTTTGATAACGAGACCAGCGCCATCTTGTATCCGAGTTCGCGCAGACCGAAACTTCGTCGTCTTATTATGTTTGAACCGTCGAAACCTGAGCCACGATCAAAGACTCTGCTAACGTTTCAGGTTAGTTAAACGTGTGCTTGATTAAACGCGGCAGTCTTTGAATCCGAACTATTCTTTAAGGAAATGATCAAATTCTGAGATGAATCTGCTTTAGAGGTGTTTGCAGAAATAAGGAAAATGGAGTAGAATATTTTGACAATTACAATAGCAATAACATAATTTAAATTTTAGTACTTCATACTATTACTATCGGAGTAACATTATGAAAGGTTACGAGTGTTTGAATTTCCCGCGCTTGGGATTAATGGCGGGAAAAATCTACAGATCGATGTAACGCTCCGTTTCTTCCGAAAACTTCAACGAAAGTTCAACTTTCTTTTTCTTGTTTTATTAGATAGTTGATTATAGAATGTTCGAGAGGTCAGCAATCTCCACAAATATATTTTATTAATCCTAGTATCCTGAATTGAAGCCAACAAACTTCGACCGAAGGAAACTATTACGAAGTACATATTCGATTCCCTACGATTGGCCCTTTCCATTTGGCAAAAATGGCAATGGTATTTGGGAAAATACCCATGATCTTCCGTTGACATGTTGCACAGAACGGAACTTGCCAAAATTATTGAAAATCCGTGTTCTGTACGGTTTTAAAGAGCAGGATGTAAATGCGGTCATTGATCTGCAAAGAGCACTCGGACGCTATTGGATGTCGGTTAGTAGATTAATGTTCTTTTTATGTGAAACTTCTGCCAAATGTGCCAATTAAACACGATCGGCGCTGTAATAAAACAATTTTGTTTTAAGTGTACTTCCGGTACACTCTTGTTCGGACGTTAACCCTCTGCCACTCCAAAAGCCGCAATAACGCTTCAGAGTATTCGTTTCAGAACTGTGATAAAACAAAAATATAAAGTTCGTATTGTCAGCCGAAATATCGATTTTTCCGCTGTGACACAGATTTAATGTTACAGAAACGTCTTATAACATAGACTAATCATATGTGATATAATCAAGCAATTAACTTACGTGACCTAATCAAATCTATCCTAATTTAATCTAATTTAAACATAACCTGTCGTAGCTTAATCTAATCTAACCTAATCTATTCCTTCATATAAACCAACCTAACCTGCAGTTTAATCTCATTCAACATAAATCAATAATCCGTAATCTAATTTGACCTAATCTCATGTAGCTTATTGCAATTTAACGTGATCTAATAAACCCTAATCAAATTTAATAAAACTCAATGATCCTTAATGTATTCTAACTTTTCCTCGTGTAGCTTAATACAATATAATTCAATGATCTTTCATTTAATCTAACATAACCTTGTGTAGCTTAATGTAATCTAACCTAATTTAATTCTCAGCTAATCTAACCTAACTTTTTATAGCTTAATGTGATCTAACCTAAGTTAATTCTCAGCTAATCTAACCTAACTTTTTATAGCTTAATGTGATCTAATCTAATTTAATTTCCATCTAACCTAACTTTTTATAGCTTAATCTAATCTAACTTAATTTAATTCTCATCTAACCTAACCCAACTTTTTATAGCTTAATGTGCTCTAACCTAATTTAATTCTTAGCTAATCTAACCCAATTTTGTATAGCTTAATGTGATCTGGCCTAATTTAATTCTCAGCTAATCTAACCTAACTTTGCATAGCGTAATGTAGTCTAACCTAATTTAATTCTTAGCTAATCTAACCTAACTTTTCATATCTTAATGTGATCTAACTCAATGAGTTCTAATTTAATCTTAACCTCCCATAATCTAACCTAACCTATTAGCAATCACAGAAAGGAAGAAACACAAATCGCCATAAATCGACTCCTTTATCCTAACCTAATCTAAAACTCACGTTCATTAAATTCAGATAGCTTCCGGTACCTACGACCCGGAGGCAAAGAGGTTAGAAACGGAAGAGGTGGTACCTAAAGAGGCCAAAACAATCTACGATCATTTAGAGGACAATCTCCACAATTTAGCGTTTGGTGTTACGAAATATATCGACGTTCTAACCTATAAAATCGGTTTCGAGAAACATTGGAGAAAACCTACGATAAAAGAACCCGTACGATCGAGTATGTTCTATAAATTGCTGATAGAGACAGCTACGAACAAAGAAGAGATCGAATGGTACAAACGTTGCATGAGGGAAGGAATCGTTTTACCATATTTCCAAAATGTCAACGGATTATGTTTCCTTTGGATAGAGGAATGCATGCAGAACGCAGTAAAAATATCACGAGCCAACAGATTAGCCGCTAAAATGCAGAAAAATAGAGGAGCCTAACTCATCGACAGAATTTCAGATTATCCTCTTAGTCGACACACTGCCTGCAGCTAACTTTCCCTTGGGATTAAATTAACTCGATCAAAGAGCCTTCGGGTTTTTGAGCGTTACCGCGATCTGTTGGCCGGAAGTTGGGGGAGCATGATAAACAGCCTGGAAAGATTGCCTGAATATAATTAGCTCGGGATACGAAAATGCAGTCAGCTTTAGCCAGAAATAATAATGATCGAACAAATATTAATTGTATAATTGTTTAAACGAATAAAAGATGTGGACTTTTGTACGTATTAACACGTTCAGACCCAACTATGTAATATTACACTTTCAAGAAAATAACGATATATTAGTTTTTCATTTCTGTGACTTTTTCAGTGTGTAACCGAGTGTGATAAATCGTGTGATCCTTTCGAATTCTCCCTTGGTCCCTCATGCATGAAACACCCTGTACAATCGTTTCACCATAGAAACTGTTCATTATCAGGATGCGTCTAATGTTCCGCGTAACTAAATTAAGACTGTTAATCGAAGGAAACAATTTTCCAGCGAGGCAAAGCTTTACCTTGAAGAATCTGTTGCCGTGCTATCAAAAGTTTTTCGCTCGTTTAAGTTGTTCCAGACACAAAACGCCGGTTTCGCGCGGCGCGGCAAGAACGTATCAAGTCGATAATTGAAGAAGCTCACCGACTATCAGGATCTAGGGCGATAAATTTTTTGCTTAGACCCTCGGGGCGTTGTTGACCAACTTTCACGGTGACGATGATTGCTTTCGCCTTTTACGTTCTTATAAAACCGATTGTACAAATAAACGAGTGCTATCATTCTCGCGCTTTTTCCACTTGTGAAACCTCTTCCCGTATCGTGCGGATTTATGATCGTTAGTTGAATGACTGTGAAATAGTTCCACCAGTTAATTAACCGAACGATACAAATTGGTTATAAAATTAATTTGTATATTACTATCGTTACGGTAGTGAAGTTGAAGAGGAGTGATACCTTAGTGGGTACATAAAATATTGGATTTATATAGTGATGCACTCGTGTAAATATAGGCTTATATATTTAGCTGCACATTAGTGAACTCACAGTAGTGAGGACATTCAGTGATAGGCTGATACAGTAGTGGGCCCATACAGTTATGGGACAATGTAGTAGTAGACCACGGAGTCATAGGTCTATACAGTGATGGACCTATACAGTGACGGCCCAATTCAGTGATGGACCAATAGAGTAATGGCTTTATACACTAGTGGTCCCATTCGATGATAGACCGACACAGTAGTGGACCCATACACTAATGGGACAATAGAGTAATAGGCTATGGAATAATAGGCTTAGACAGTGATGAAGCTATACAGTGATGGATCCATTCAGTGATGGACCGATACAGTAATGAGCCCATACAGTTATGGGACAATGTAGCAGTAGATCACAGAGTCATAGGCCTATACAGTGATGGACCTATACAGTGGTGGACCTATTCAGTGATGGACCGATCGAGTAATGGCTTTATACAATAGTGGTCCCATTCGATGCTAGACCGACACAGTAGTTAGATCATATAGTAATGGGGTAATAGAGTAGTAGGCGATGGAGTAATAGACTTACACAGTGATGGATCTATACAGTGGTGGACCCATTCAGTGATGTACCGATACAGTAGTGGGCCCATACAGTTATGGGACAATGTAGTGGTAGTCCACGCAGTCATAGGTCTATACAGTGATGGACCTATACAGTGACGGCCCTATTCAGTGATGGACCAATATAGTAATGGCCGATAATGTGGAGGGCCTATATAGTAATGGACCAATAATGTGGAGGGCCTATTCAGTGATGAATCTATACAGTGGATGACCTATTCAGTGGAAGCCCCATTCCACTAGTATGCCCATAGAGTAGTAGGTCATAGAGTAATAGGCCGAATCAGTGGAGGGCCCACATAGTAATGGACCGATATGTGGAGGGCCTATATAGTAATGGGCCAATAATGTGGAGGGCCTATTCAGTAATAAATCTATACAGTGGATGACCTATTCAGTGGAAGCCCCATTCCACTAGTATGCCCATAGAGTAGTAGGTCATTGAGTAATAGGCTACTCAGTGGTGGGCCTATATAGTAATGGACCGATTATGTGGAGGGCCTATATAGTAATGGACCAATAATATGGAGGGCCTATTCAGTGATGAATCTATACAGTGCATGACCTATTCAGTAGAAGCCCCATTCCACTAGTATACCCATAGAGTGGGTCATACAGTAATAGGCCGACTCAGTAGTGAGCCTACATAATGGTCCAATATTGTGGAGGGCCTACACCGTAGCCTATACAGTGGTGAACCTATTCAGTGAAAACCCCATGTTACTGGTATGCCCATACACTAGTGGAACGCAAAGTAATAGTCCTAATAGTGATAAGTAATAGTGATGGTCCTATTATATGGGCCAATATTGTAGGGAGCCAAAATAGTGATAGACCGATACAATACAACTTATACGATACCGATACTTATACCGATACAATGCAGCTTATACAAGGCCTATATGGTAATAGACCTATTCGCAGTATCGGGTAAGCCTATAGTGATGAACCGATAAACTAATAGACCGATAAAGTAATGTGTCTACATACATTAATGGTCTTATGGAACAGCAGACCAATAGTGGACCTATGCAGTAATAGATAGTTAGCCCCATACAGTCACATAAATTACTGAACTACTAGACACTAACATTTCAGCTTAATTAAAAATTTAATTAGATTTGAAAATCTTGTAATTATACTCGTTCCATTTTAAACATCTCAGCACGTGGAGTGTGACACTAAACCGCTCGATTCGTTCCGGTCATGACACGGTATATAAAAATCAGCTACCATCGTGATGCAAATTCATACAAGAGCTTCGGCATGGAACGAGAGATCCCCGTTGTACCAGGAATCCCAAGGCGTCTTCTCATCCTTTATTCACCTGCAGTCGGGGTGCATGTTTCTGTAGCAGCATAGGTTGGCCTTTCGAAAATCCCTACTGGAGATCCGTGGATTGCGAACAGAAACGCATGCTTATTACGTGCGCTGAAAATGATTCGGGTCGAAACAATGTGGGTTAAATCCGGCCACGAACTTCGAGAAGCTGATACAGCATCTTGATGCTCTTCGTGTGCTGTGACAGGGGTTCTGGTAAAAATAATACTACAAGGAAAAGACATTAAAGGCTGTCTATTTCTTCATTCGCATCGATATCCTTTGCTCAAGTGATCTTGAGTTAGGTTTGGGTTTCAGTTAAGGTTAGACTTTGTACTACTTAGATCACATTAGATTCAGATTGAATTAAAATTAGAGGAAGTTAAAGTTAAGTTAGTTAAATTAATTAAATTTAAGGTTAGACTGGGTTTAGGATTAGATTAAGTTAAGGTTAGGTTAAATTAAGGTTTCGTTACGTTGAGGTTAGGTTACTTTAGGGTTCGGTTACTTCGAGGTTAGATTAAATTAGGGTTTAGTTATGTTAAAGTTAATTTACATTAAGATTGATATGTTGAAGTTAGA
Organism: Megachile lagopoda; assembly: GCA_036983795.1. NCBI lineage: Eukaryota > Metazoa > Arthropoda > Insecta > Hymenoptera > Megachilidae > Megachile > Megachile lagopoda. Next base: position 11,348,444 of record CM072797.1, on the reverse strand, counting down.
TCAAATTAACGTTAAATTAATTATATTAAGGTTATGTTAGATAAAAATTAAGTTATGGTAGGGTTACGCTAAGGTTAGGTCGGATTGAGGTTATGTTAATGTTAGATTAAATTATGGTTTTTTATGTTAAGGTTAGGTTAGATTCAGGTTTCGTTACATTGAGGTTAGGTTAGTTTAAGGTTCAGTTACGTCGAGGTTAGATTAAATTAAGGTTTAGTTACGTTAAGGTTAGTTTATATTAGAGTTGCTACATCAAGGTTAGATTACATTAGGGTTTTGTTATATTAAGGTTAATTTACATTAAGGTTGTTATGTCGAGGTTAGATCAGATTAAGGTTAAGTTACACCGAGGTTACGTTAGATTAAGATTACGTCACATTAAGATTAAATTAAATTTAGACTAGTTTCTTTAAGGATAAACTAATTTAAAATTCAATTTAAAAATTTGATTAGCCCTCAATTGCGTTTACGTTAATTTTACGTTAAGTTTGATTTATATAGCGTGGAATTCGTTCCAATAAATACACAAAGTCGTCTGTGAACGTTACTGTAGACATCCACGTCGACAAATACCAATATGAAACTTTAATATCGCGCCGATAATGGTATCAATTACTCAGAACGAATCTGCCCCCACGATTCTGATCGAATCGTTCACAACCAAGATCCGCGTACTCGATAACTTCCATAATACGTTACCAATTTTTTTTTTTTTCGTGGATGCAGCAACGACGGGTAGATGGCGCCATCGGCGGCCTCCGCGAACGTATGGAGTTTATATATTTGGCCGGACAGGACGGAGAACGGGGAAGAATAGCGCGAAACGGGAGAATGAGAGTAGAGAAACGGCGAAAAAGGGGGAGGCGAAGAGACAGAGGAAGGGATAGAGTAGCACGTTATCCAGCTGCAGCCTGAGAAAAATGGCCCGTCTCGTAGTTTCTCCCTCTTGTACCGAAAAATCCGCGCCGGGCGATAAATCAGATCGCGTCACGTCTAAAACCGATGGTGCAACTTTTGTCCAATAACGTGATACGTAAACGTCCGTACACACACGGCCCGGTTAAACCGTGCCTCGACTCGATATATCTACGAGATACTTCGAAAACCTCTGCTTTGTCTATCTTCCACACGTTTGTTTGCTTCCTTGTCGCTTCGATCCAGTTTAAAAGACAAATTCTTGCATCCGAGCACAAATGCAGATGGATATGTTTGCAATTAAGATTAAAGGATTTCACCGTGAATTAACTCGTTCGTCAGGATCAACGTTGTCGGCCATCTTTCAAAATCAGAAACCAATTAACCGAACCATCGTTACAAAAATATTTGTAGTCAGTAATACAAATTACTAACTCTAATATAATTTGCAATAAGCATGCTCTTTTTCCGTAATTATCCCTTGAAAGTTAAATAGACCTAACCTAACTTTGCATAACTTTGACACAGATCATATTACGCATTTTTAAGTGACAGCCTCGAACGTGGTAAAATCTGATTAAAATTCGTAAAGTCGAAAACTGATCGTTGAAAAGTATCTCGACAAAACATGAAGAAATGTAAACACAATATTCGGTAAGATGACGTTGATGGATTATTAGAATATTTCCGGAGAATAATCGTTGGTCTGATAACAAAAGGACGAAGAAAAATGTTGACAAAGATTATCGGTGGGAGCATCGTGACTGCAGGGGTGTCCCCGGTGAGAGCCCGAGTCAGATGAGGGAATACGTATAATACGGGACGAAGCGGGTTTTTTTCTCGGTCGGTACCGTCCCGTGACATTTTGGAAGGGAAAATGATATAGGTTAAAACTACGTGAACGAAATTCCGCAGAAGCAACCGGAAATAAGGACTCGACCCCGCGTCAGCGTGTGGTTCCGCTCAGCAGACGGAAGAAAGCAATTCTCGTGGCGTTCTCGGGAGAACGTTAGTCGACAAAGAAATGTAGCCGAGAATGTTGAAGCAGCATCTATTGAACTTGACTGGAAAATAATTCTTTTACGATCGAAACATAGATCGTTGTAACGTGAAATGAAATTTTTATTACCCCCGGCAAGATTAGGTTCCATTTATATAGAACGTTTTAACAATGCCACGATTTATGCCCGTGCTTTTTAATCCTCAACCGGTGTTTACCTTTACAATGTTGCTAGCGCATCGGCGAAAACTGGAGCGTGACCTTAGCGAAACTGAAAATTTATTCGCGGTTAAGAATATAAGCAGAAGCGACGATAAAAAGTCACCGGGACATTGATTAATGTGGGTATTCTTTTGACGGGGACACACGGTAACCTCTCACGGGACTCGAGACAACGAGAAACGGATCAAACGTCGAAATTCTCATAAATAACGTCACGTGACCGTATGTCACTCCTTGTTTTTATATTCCTGCTTATGCTTGTATTAATGACCATGTTGCGTGTAAGAATTGCTTCCGAATACAACGCTATCAACGAGCTCGTAAAAACATTTGAAAGAGGTTAAGTTTGAAGTACGAGAGTAATTAGTATAAAAGTGACCCAATTTTAGTCTCCATAGCATTCAATGATTTTGCCATTAATTTAATCATGACGAATTACTCGTGTGCGTGGTTTAACACTCTCAGACCCAAGCGTGTAATATTACAAATCTCAAATGGGAGGTTGTGTATGCGTCCATTGCTCCGGGAGCGAACGTGTTAGGTTATGTTGTCAGCAGAAAGTTTATATCTGAGAAAAAAGTTGCAAATAATGATGATGGTAACGAGCTGTTTTTTTAACAAATAGTTTTAAGAAAAGAGAGGACATAAAATTATTGAACGACATAAATCAAGTTCCGATTTTCAGAAGTAGAAGAAATAAAAATCGTGTGTGTCGCGCTTTTACGAGTTCCTCTCCGCTTTCGCGAGTAATGTGCGAGGCATATGGTACAGTGACGGCTGTTACCCCTTTACGATGCCAGCCCACTCTTTTCTAACACGCTAGTCTCCGGTATTCCCGCCACGCGTCCCAAAATCACCGGCTGCTAAAAACGTGCATGCTGAACACGAGTGTTCCAACACTTGAAGCAACGACATTCACGTGCAAAGTGATACGCTTATATTAACCCATAGATTGGCACACTTTCCGTACCGCTGCAAACTATCACCCTCAGGAACTTGGAAAAAAGATTCGAAAAATATTGCGATCGATACTTGCTTTTTTGTTATAGAAAATAAGAATCGAAACAAAGTTATAAACCTATTAAAAATTCACGTATTTGCGGAAGTATTGAGATCCGCGTGGCAGCGGCTTAAGGCATGTCGCATCTCAAACTGACTTATTTTACAACGCGTTATATAGGTGTTTCGATGTGAATAAATTAAATTGACATCATTCAGTAACAGGTTATAAACTTTGACATTCATAGAAGTCGGTATCGTGGCAGCGGCTTAATGCATGTCACATCTCAAATTGGTTTATTTCATTTACAATGTGTTACATAGGTGTCCCGAAGTGAATAAGTTTGTTGACGATATCATTCATGTAGCAGATATAAGTTCCGATATTCAGAGAAGTATCGTGGTAGCGGCTTAAGGCATATCACACCTCAAACTGGTTTATTTACTTTTTAACATGTCACGGTTATTAGTTACTAGTTTATAACATATTATATGAATGTCCCAATGTTTATAACAATTTAAGAACATTGATGTAGCAAAATTTGGACATTCATAGAAATATGAAGATTAAACCATGTGGTAGCGGCTTAAGGCAGCATATCACTACTTAAAGTGCTATATTTATTCAACAACGTGACATATAAACACCACCGTGTGTCAATTTAAATGTCAAAGTGTACCAAACGAATATACATAAGTTGATTTGAAATAAAATATCGGCAAGTATCGGAATATCACTAAATCTTTGCGTTCACTGCCAGCTGCATATCAGTACAAAAGTGTACTTCTAGAATATTTATGCATTGAAAATAGTTATGAAGCAGACATGTTCCTTCAAGGTTAAGTATTTGTAAATATACTCGGAGCGAATTTTATTGTAATATCGGTAGCAAACAATAAAGGCGAACGTTCGATAATGTGACGCGGACAGTTAGCATAATTTGATGCGGTAGCCGGGTGATATGAGTTTCCTGGAATATCATTGATACGGTGATTCATTTTAATGCGTGGCAACGTTCTCGCCAGCTCTACAGCCGTTTCCTTTAACGGTCCAACCGGAAGCAAGCAAGGGGAACTGATTGAAGATTCTTCGATGGTATTTCGATACGTGCATCGGACAGTTCGAAAGTTCGAATAAAGTTTCCGTGGATGCCTTCTTTATTCGTATTTAAATTACGAACGACAGAATGGTGAAAATCAAATGAACTTGTTCCTTTAAGTTACTGTAGGATGCTGTTAAATGAGAATCCGTTCAAAAACAGTCGTGACATTTCCCTGTTGCTGCATCCATCGTTTATTACTGTACTGTTTATTTAATTATCCTTTGCTGTCATTAATATACTATGGACTACCAATATTGTGACCTAACCTAACTTTATCATTCAAGCATCACATTGTCACTTATTATTGTGTTATTCTCATGTGTTTAATAAAGAGAAGGCAAATTACGCTACAACCTAACCTAACTTCCTCATGCAGGGTAAAGAAGTAAAACTCATAACCTAATCTCACCTAACCTAACTTTACTATCTGATGATTATACATACTGTCATAAATTATTATATCATTTATACACTTGTTTATTTTCATGTGTTTAATAAAGAGGAGGCAAATAACTCTACATACTAAACCATTGGGTGATTACAGAATTAGTGTACTAAAGATTAGAAGTTCTAACTCATAACCTAATCTCACCTAACCTAACTTTGCTATTGGAGGACCACACATGTTATTACATATTATTGTACCATTCATATTGTTATTTGTTTAGTAGCTTTTCACACTGTGTTTAATAAATGTGAGACAAGTAACATTGTAAACTAACCTAACCTTCCCATTCAGAAATTAAAAACATGGTGTACTAAAGATTAGAAGTTATACCTCAGAACCTAACCTAACTTATATAACCTTCCAAATTAAGAAATAGCGTCCAAACTTGAAAATTATGATTTGCAATAACTATTTATTTAATAGAGTTTCATGTTATGTATAAAAAATAAAGGACAACTGAGAATATCAAACCCTGATCAATAATTCGGTATGTAACTCACGACTTGTCGTCTAGAAACACATAACCGACTACATAATAAAAATGATAGCCGATAAGCATTCGAAACAGAAACTTCGAACGATCGTTCGTATGCGAACGCGAACTGATCGAGGCGGTTTGGGAAAAATAACCTCCGTCTGTTACCCTAGGGAGCAGTGTTAAAAATTATTTGTATTCGACAAAGCATGTTCGAAAAAAGGGAAAAAAGGGAAGCGTTAATGCTGTATTGAATCTTGGAAAGGACGAACACAATATGCTTTAGTTTTATGCAAATACACGTGGGATATATTTCTTTTTTAGGTTAAGTTATTGTTATTTCGATTAGGTTAGTTTATTGCTTTTTTCAGTTAGGTTAGGTTATCATTACGTAAAGGTCAAACGAGGAAAAATGTATTTTAAGATCTCTTTACTGTCTTGTTTATGTTAAATTCATGTTATGTTCAATTAGTTCGAGAATCCTTTTAACATTTCACGTTGGTCAGATTTAGGTTAGGTTCGTTAGAAAATGAATAATTTTAGTGAAGAACAAAAATGATAAAAAGGAACTAAATGTAACTTAAGGTTTACAGAATACCTTGATTTAAATGTACCTAAAATAAAAGATAAACCTAAATTACATATAACTACATGAAGTATAAGGTTCTAAACCTAACCTAACTTTAACGTGAGATGTTAAAAGACAAACCTAACCTAATTTAATGCATCACAAAGGTTAGGTTAGGTTAATCAATGGACGAGGTTGTGAAAACTAATGCAAACACCGCATAATTAAAAAAAAATTAAATAAAAACTGTACGAGCATAAAATATACTTTAATTGAAAAGAGATAATATTTTCTTAAGATATCTACAATCTTAAGTTATCCAAATCAGTCTTCTCGATTCAACGTCTTAGGCAAACAAGAAGGGAGTATTATTATTTGCCTGTGACATACAATTTGAAATGAATACAATGCAGCCTTGAGGAACAATAAAAATGTAACGAGACGATGAACAAGCTTTGCGTAACTTCCTGACAGGCTTTCAACTCTTAAAAAATAAAGGAAAACGTTTTAAACTTCTTCTGCAGACGTCTTCGTTATCCATCGAAGAGATCCAAGGTTTTTTCTCATAATTTCTTTTAATATTAAAATAATCGATGTTAATGAATGAAAGGTCTTATAACGAATTTCAATTATACGAAAAATTTGTAAACAAAATGTTATTAACATGTCCGAATTTTATCTGCAAACCTAATAAATATATTATTTTAAATGTATGATACTGGCTTTAAAAATGTATTAGCTAACACGAGGACCAAAATTTTTGCGCATTTTACGAACAGCTTCCAGGTCGGTCGATATAGAATTTTAAAAAATCCTGAAAGTCTTTTTGCATCCCTTTCAAAATTATTTTCATTCGATGCATCTCCTGGTGCTGCAATTTAATCGAACTTGACTTGCATAATTTATAAAAAGCACCATTCAAAGGCATGCCGTGTTACGCATCAACAACAGTTTTAAATTTGTTTTAAATTTCCCTTCATGACGAAAGAATCAAGTGGTGCCTAATAAATCTCGCTATTGTTTGCTAAATGGCATCATAAATCGGGCAACCGCCATAAAATTGATCAGCTTTGTCTCTTCTCACCCGGTAAATCAAATATGTGTTTCACTGAAGAGCCAACGTATCGGTTTTCACTAACAAACATGAAAAAATAATCATTCCTGTGATTTGTTTGGAATCACTTGTCCTACTGCTCTATAGACCCACTGCCATGTGATCTATTCATTCACTATTGTATTAACCTGGTTCTACACAGGTACATATCGCTGTGGATCCATTAGTCTATGGCCCTACCACTCTATAGCTGCACTACTTCATGGTTCAGCTATTGGATGGACATAGTATAAGCCCACTACTATATTGACCTACTGCTCTATAGATCCACTACTACACTACTGCTCTATAGATCCACTACTTCAGCTATTGGATAGGCATGGTACTATAAGCCCACTACTATATGGACTTACTGCTCTATAGATCCACTACTACATGGACCTGTTACTCTATAGACCAACTACGGTGTAGGGCTACTACTCCATAAACCCACTATTCTATGGGCCACCTGCTCTATCGATTCACTACTGTATTAGCCTAGTTCCACATAGACCCATATCGCTGTGGATCCATTACTCTATGATCCTACTACTCTACAGCTGCACTACTTTATGGTTCAACTATAGAATAGGCATAGTATACTATAAGTCCATTGCTATGTGGACCTACTACTACTACTCTACCTATGTGGATCTATTACTACTCCCCTTTGTGGACCTACTACTACTCTACCCATACCTACAGAATAGGCATAGTATACTATAAGTCCATTGCTATGTGGACCTACCACTACTCTATCTATGTGGATCTATTACTACTCTACCTATGCGCACCTACTACTACTCTACCTATGTGGACTTACTACTACTCTACCTATGTGGATCTATTACTACTCTCCATATGTGGACCTACTACTACTCTACCCATACCTACAGAATAGGCATAGTATACTATAAGTCCATTGCTATGTGGACCTACCACTACTCTACCTATGTGGATCTATTACTACTTTACCTATGTGCACCTACTACTACTCTACCTATGTGGACTTACTACTACTCTACCTATGTGGATCTATTACTACTCTCCCTATGTGGACCTACTACTACTCTACCCATACCTACAGAATAGGCATAGTATACTATAAGTCCATTGCTATGTGGACCTACCACTACTCTACCTATGTGGATCTATTACTACTATACCTATGTGCACGTACTACTACTCTACCTATGTGCACTTACTACTACTCTACCTATGTGGACCATACTTTACATATGGGCCATGTGTTCCATTGCTCTATCATTGTATCCACTTCTCTCACAATCCACTATAGTATGGACTACTATGCCATAAGACCACTACTTTATTGTCTGACTACTGTGTGACTCCACTATACTATAGGCTCATTACTATATGAGCCTACTATTACAAAGGTCCAGCACTTGTCCATCTTTATGGACCTATTAATGTATTGAACTAGTGACTCCATTAAGTTACTGCTTCATAGGTCCAGCATATCATTTGTATAGTCCACGTATGGGTCCACTATAGCTACTAACTGATACAGTGTTATAGGATTATACTAATATAGTATTATATGACATAATATGTAAGTATACAATAACATAAATGTAACATAGTATTATAAAATAGAATATGTCGTGTGTATATTATTCTACATATTGTTCTATATCAGACCTGCAAAGTACAATATTATAACATATGTGTATTAACATAGCATACATATAGTACAATATTTAGTATAGTCGATTCGGTGACCCATTCGGTTCAGTGATCCACTCAGCCATATCCCGCTCGATCCACTTCCCACCCTCTCGGTCCCGCGCACTTTTTCGTCAGAAACGTTTAAATTCTACCAAATACGTTCTCCGATTTCAAATTTGAGGGCTACTAGCCCTTCAGCGTGTTTGACGACCAAAAGGAAAATACCTGTCGTATATTTTTTCGGGCTCTACATCATCCGAAAATGTCATCAAAATCGGCAGCTGTCACTCGGATAATCGGCCATGTCAGCGAACCGTGCAAAGACTTTCGGAATGACCTGACAAAGCGAATGCATGTGTCGAATGCGATCGACGTTAACAACGCCGGAGGTTAAAGGTGAGCTACTAACGCGAGAAGAGCGTCTTTGGGTTATTCCTTTTCGTTTTTGTCTCGAATTAGGACGCGAAACGTAATTTCGAGGGAAATCGAGCAACCCGTTTGTCGATCGACATCGACGTGACTCACTGCTACCACTTTCCAGCTTCCTATTTTCTCCCTCCCTCCATCGCCGCCAGTCGTTTCTTCTCCTTTCGAACTGTTTCGTCTTTCCTCTCTGCTCCTCTTCGGGCCATAACCATTCGACCTTCGTTACTTCGACTAATTGGGAGTCTGATTAATTAGGGAAGTTTGGTTGAATTACAGGTCTACCCTCCGTTCCGCGGTCCACATTGGTAGCCTCAAAAATTAGAAGAGTGTTTCAACTCCGACAATGGGGATCGGATTGGGTCGAAACACCGTGGCAGGAATCAAGCAACGCGCTCGTGGAATTTAAAATACCGCCGCGGCCCTGTAATCGTCGAACCTTCCTTCGACCCGAAAACTTGAAGACCATTTTTTCCAGGATGCCTTTGGCTAATCCATAAAATGACAAAAAGAAACGTTTTTGCAAAAGAGCTTTCCAATTACCGGGCGCAATCTCGAAGCCGAAGAATCCTCGAGGAATTCCGATAGATTCGAAAACTTAAGGATCTAAGGTAGGTTTAAAACGACTCGTTTTATAAGGATACCGGGTCAAATGGGACGTCACGGGAATTGGAACACAACCGAAAGAGTTCTCGGTTTTATATGCTCGTAGATTCGTGAAATGACATGCCCATTAGCCACGCTGGGCTTCCCCGAGTCCCTCGAGGTTGCGTCGATATCTCTGTACACCCTCGTGCAACGAACGCCACTCTAGGAAACAGGCGAAACCACTCGGCTGTAGCCTCGGGAGAATTCGGCTCCCGTCGCCAGCCCCGCCCTAAACTACATAACACAGTGTTCATATGGTGGAGACGCACAGTTGCGTTAAGTAGGCGGAGTCTGAGATGGCGGCGCTAGCCGAACTCTCACGAACCGAGCGGTGAAGGGAACGAACGGTATCCGAACTGTCCCGAAGCTAGCTCCGCCCCTTAACGAGTACAATACCGAACTACCAACAGAGATGTAAAAGACAGTTTCACGTCTTCTAACTAAAGATGTTAGATTTCTATCAAACTTACATCTTTCAGTTTCGCGTATGTTTGTGTTCATGCGATTTATGTCAACTCGAAGATTATTGTGTCTATGAGATGTGTTTTAGAACACAGTTGGGACTGAAAGCGTTAACCGAAGTAGTTGCACGCGATTGTACATAGCTTGGAGCTTCGAAAATCTACCGGCAACTGTCCTCGATATCTCGTCCCCGATATCAGAGGGTAGTAATACAGCCTCCCCTTTTTTACCCGATTGAACCATCTCTCTGTCAATTTTTCTTTTCCGTAATCTTCCTTCTCCGTCGCTCTGCTTTCCATTTAGATACGATCGCACTCTTTGTTTCCTCGTCGCAGTATCATCCTTGTAGATGTGGATTCGATGTTCGAATACGATTGTCGTTTATGATGTCAAACAGATATCTTTGTACAAGTATTTCTGAGGGACACTTCCTGTTTCCGTTTGGGAATATACTCCGAGGATCGTTCTTTGTTATCTTATCTGGGTAATGTGCAGGTTAGAAATTGAACGTATGGGCATAACTGTATTTACGAACTTACAGTTTCGGTGAAGTGCACGAGTTATTTTGACCCGCGTGGCATTCTTAGCGGGATATTCATCTGATCAGATTAAAGCATCTGATTGCGTCTTAAACGTGGTTTTATTCTTAAGAAACAAAGGAAGTCGACGGAAGAAATTGCACGAAAGACGATGAATAGGTCCTTGAACGAGATTCGGCTGTCGCGCAGTCCGGAGAAATATCACCCGGCATTATTCAACCCGAAGTTTCTTATTATATCGAGGATGCTTTCCAAGCATGCGATCTTCCTTCTTCAGGAATTTCTTGCTATCTTTTAAACGGTCCTCTTCAACCAACGTCGAATTCCACCGGGAAATTATCGAATTAAAATGACCGGTCAATTATGTATCCTCAAAAAATTCTTCGTTTATTCAAATATTTTCGTTGGTACTTTAGAGCGTATAAGAGAACTTCAAAATTTATTACGTGAAGTAGGAATGTTACGCAAGCTCAAGTTTTTAAATTTAACATTCGCGCGCTTTGAAAAATTGCGTCACCGTTGCCACCTGGCGACGCGTGGCGAAACTAACAAACCCGAATAATGCGTTTTTTCCAAAAATAAACGACCTTTTTTTAAGGTAAATGTTCTGATTATTAGGAAACTCAAATAGTAACGTACAAATAAGAACCGTTAAAATCATAAAATTTCAGTTCGCGGGAAATGCAGGCATCTAGTGGTGGATAATGGAAACATCGCACCAAATTTCCTTCTACATTTCACTTTTTTAATAAATTGAAACCTGTGAAGCAACTTCAAATAGATTACAGTTTTGCTTGATCCAGTCCTAACCCAAACAACCTCAATTCACAACTTGAAATAAAAAATATAACCGGCACAATGTTCATCAAGCAACCATAATCCACCTTATCCTCTAAACATCTAAATTTCTCGGACATGTAACTCAGTCAAGCGATATCTTGTCACAAACATGCAGAAGGTCCAGAAGAAAAAACCGAGAAAAAAAGTAAAACTCCTGGACTCATCGAAAGATGAAGAAAAACTTAAAAGAATCGCATCGATCGAAGCAAGACGGCAGAAAGTCATAAGCGACGTCCAACTGTCTCTGAGGAGGAGAAGGCAAGAAAAAGTAGAGATACAGAACGCACGTTTTGAGAAGGAAGAAAGATTGCGTGCGAAACAAGCTAGGGATGCGGAGAAAACGGGTAGCGACAAAGAGATGTTACAGGTTTTTGTGACTAAAATGCAAAATAGGTTTCCTTTAAGTATAGGGGAAGGGAGAAATGTGCCATCACTAGGTCTATCTATATTCTCTCTTTGTGACAGGGGAATTTAGGGTAGCCTCCTTGGGATTCCCCAAAACTAAAAGCAAATGGTGACTCTTCCTATTTTTCCCATTAACAAAGAAGAACTGTAATTATTTACTCGTGACCTTTCTGTGTGGACAGGGGAATTTAGGTTAAGCTCTTCTTGGGATTCCCATGGCTCTCCCAAGATCATTTCAAAAACTCTTTCCCCTAAACTGAGAGAAGCCTACGAGGCAAATGTACATCCAAACGTGTACTCGAATTAACCTCACCTTATTGTAGATTCGCGAAGAACTGAACAAAGTTATCGAAAGTGGCATAAAGTGCGTATACACTTCGGTGATTATACCAGAAAAGATAAAGTATGATGGCAAGTCGACGCTGACGATCAAAGACGTTAAATACAGGCTGAAGAACAATTTGCACTTGGTCGGCTGGGGTAAGGAAGCAATAACGATGAGCGCAGCCCTCGAACGTATCGTCCGCAAACAGTTGAAGAAGGGATGGATGGTTGTGCCTCGGAAATCAATTTTTATGATGTGGAGTTATCCGGAAGCGTTCCCCAGACTGGACAGTCGTATCACGTATGTTGAAGCTGGCACTGACGGAGATCCGGACGAAAGAACTGTAAACGCAACCAGAAGAATTATGAATTACGTTAAAAAATTGAAGAAGAGAGATATACTGATCGTTCTGCTGTCGCAAGGAACCGATGATCTTCTATGCTGTCCACGGGACACGATCTCCTTGAGGGATAAACTTAGGGTGATAAATAGATTAAAGGCCGCTGACGCTACTCCCGAAGAAATAAATATTGTGAGGAACAAACTGTCTGCAATTAGAGGTAGCTAAAACCTACATTAATTTTAACATAATGTACATTATTACTTCACATTATTTCCTTTCTTGGTGCATCTACGCCTCTGATTTAAGGGGTTGAAATTGAGAAACTTCAGTTATTTTTGTCTTTCTAGCTTTGTACTCGATAGACAAGGATTGCAATAGTTTCTCAAGAGGCCTATATCCTATCACCTGTTTGGTGTTGAAATCCAGGATATTAGTGATTACACTATGTAAATAAGGACCGTGCGTCGAATAACGACGCAGGGTGGAAGGAAGACAAGAGAGGAAAGAAACCATTTTCCTTCAGGCCTTGCAAATAAAGAAACCCAAAGACCTACTTGCACGGTCCTTACCTGCACAGTGTAAACGCGGCCTAATAGAGTTCAGAGAGAATCTAAAAGAATAAACTACATGACAAAATATTTAACACAGGAGGAGATCTAGCACGGTTTGCGTATCCAGCCAGAGTCGTCACCCTAATCACGTCAGACGTATCCTCGAAGCCAATGGCAGAAATATCAGGCGGACCATGTGTCTTCGACCCGAAAGACGAGACGGCTCTGGGCATTCTAACCAAATACAGACTCTTCAGTAGACTGCCGTTAACTGTAAGAGATTTGGTGGAGGAAACGATTCCGTGGACAATGGCTGCCGACAGACAATTGGACGAAAACAAGAAATATAAGTTCGTGCACGAGGACGTGATAGCTTGCAACGCCGACGCCATGCAGTGCATGGCCACGGAAGTCTTCAGAGCAGGCTTGTTTCCTGTGAAACTGAATTCCACTTGCTCCGGGGACATCCAGGAGTTCGCCAAGGAATACGTTAAAATTGCATCCTTGATGATATTAGCTGTCGAAGGTAAAATCGACAAGCTGGATCTGTTCGAGGCGATGAGAAAAAGTCCCATTTGCCCTTTGACCGACAAGAAGGTGCAAGAAATATTCCCTGCGAAGGACAAGTGGGGCCTGGGACTGTGCCTTCTGTTGGGAGGACGCCCCACTGTTAATCTTTGTCCTAAACCCGGCAGTGGCGGACCTAATCAGGAACTTGCTCTTTATTTCTCGTTATTTTGGCACGTTCGTACGCAGCAGCAACCGATATTGAGGGAGTACACGGTTTGGTTCTCGGGAGGTAGTTCTTATGGCAAAGATGGCAACACTGACATGGTCGGCGCGTATGGCTACAAAAGTTTGGGGACCGATGTTTACATGACGTACGAGAAGGCGAATAGTTTGTTTATCGCTGCTCGCGATAAATGGCGGAAAATTTGCGAGGAAAATCGCAGCACGGCTGAACAAACGGTAAGAAACACTTTAAATTCTAGGATAATAATAGAGTCATAATGGCTGCTAGGTATGGCTACTAATACTTTGGGATGTGTCATGTTGCTAACTTGGCAGTGTTAAGAATTTTAAGATCGCCTCAACATGATCTACGTAGTTTTTATTTTTATGAATTGATAGGCAGCAGAAATAGAAATGAATAACCTGAAACTTGTAAGGGACAAACATGCCGCTATTTTTCCGCATGAAGTTCTTGCTAAAAACAACACAAATTTGTTGTTTGTGTCCGTGAATGATCAGGACGAGTTACTGGAATTACAGAGCGGAAATTATTATACGTTCACGAACGTCGGAGATCTGCATGTTATACGGATCGTTCGCTTCCAATGCAACTGTGATAGTACTTGCCATGGAGATGAAGAAAAAATATGTAGCGACGTTGAGTGTCCTATCAAGCAGACGTTATCGGCTGAAACGAAATCGAAAATGCAATATTGTTGTCAGTTGGGTACAGAGAAAATTGATGCGCAATTACTGTGAAGTTATATGTGAAATTAAATATCCGGCCATTGTTAAATATAGATAATGAAGATCAAAAAGAAAGAATACTGTGCAAAACTATTTTTAGGAAAGTACTGTCATTGCTATCGAACGATAAAATTGTAAATTGTTATTAAAAATTGTTTCCATGAGTCAATTTATTTATACATTGAATTTTTGTAAATTAACTTTTCTGTACTTGAACTTTTCCTTAAATTTATATTCTTCAAGTATTGTTATTTAATTTGTAAAAATAGATACAGACAATAGTTGCTTGTAAAGTAATTCAGAAGTCTGTAAGTGATGTGAAAGTTTCATTCTTGTATGCTTTTTAAAATTGAACAATATCGTTTAAAATTTAAAATGGTACCGGTAGAACCACCTAGCGGTGAACGATAACACTAATTAAGCAGAAAATCGTATTTTTCTTTGAAATTAGTGATTTCTGCGCTTCTCCAGGAGGAATAGAATATTCTGTGTTCTTGATATAAGCAAAATAGTTCCATTATTAATCGCTAAATTCAATAGAACCGACAATTTTTCAAATTTCGTTTTATGGACGTTAAAATGCTTTGCCATCTAGCGGTAGAAATTGTGAACTAATGGAATTAAATGTAAAATACCGTACCTCAAAAATATTGTCCGTTTAAATTTAATAAACAAGAATTGTTGCAGACGGCTTTATTAGGTTGTTTTAAAACATTTTACAAGTGTTATCAGATCGAAAATATCAATTAATATTAACAAATCAATTAGAAAATTATTGGTAACATTCTATCATGTCATTTTATGTCATTCCCTATATTATCGACGAGATACTGTATAGTGTGCGAACTGTTCTAAACACATATTCCGCACATTCGAACCACGGAACATATTACAAACAGCATAAAATCAATATTAATATATATATATAATAAATATATAACATATTAACAATAAAATCATTAATAATTGAATTTTTACAAAAATGGAACAAGTGGCGCCATCTCTCCGACAAACAGCGTGAACTACACACTTTTGAAACTGTAGTTTAATTAGTTCTCATCTTCTACCACTAGATGGCGGCACATAAGATAGAAACCTTTAGGGTAATTAGGATTAGCCTAAGAATGATTAGAAATTGATAATAGTTTGGTAAAGTCAAAGCAATTCACAGCTAATTGGTCTTGCACTCCGATGTAATTCAATTCATATTATAGTTAATTAAGCTAATAAAATCAATATCAATTGAACCCAAAATGATATATGTGGCGCCATCTAGCGGCAGTGTCTGTGAACTAATGAAACTTCGGTTTCAAAAGCGTGTAGTTCGACCTGTTCGCCGGAGAGATGGCGCCACTTGTGCCGTTTCCGAACAAGTGTCATTTATATTGATTTTCTTGAGTTAATTCTCTGTATTTTGAACCAAATTACTTTGGAAAGTAATACTAATTATCTTTTGAATGTTCTGCAAATGTTAATAACCAAACTAATTTGATATATATTATGGAAAATTATGTCAATCTCACGAACTGTTCCGTGAGTGGCGCAAGTGGTGCCATCTAGCGGTAGAAAACAGGAACTAACGAAACCGCTGTTTCAGATACGTGTAGTTCACCCTGTTCGCCGGAGAGATGGCGCCACTTGTACCATTTTTATAAAAATTCACTTAATATTGATTTTATTGGTTTAATTTACTATAATATGCATCAAATTACGTCGGAGTGCAAGACTAGTTAACTTCGGAATGTTTTGACTTCACCAAACCATTATTAATTTGGCTCTTCTTCTGAAAACTCTCATGCTCCAAACGCGGTTAATTGTACGCATCATTTTCGGAATGTCGTCGGTAAAGTAAAGAACGATATAAAAATGGTAAAAAATTTATTTTCGAGTCACCAAAAACCGTTCTCACAGATGTTTCCTTTTAAAAACAGGAACTTCTTTGTAAAATTTGGCTAGAATTTGAACATGGCAGTATTCCGAAGTTCATCGACTTGTCCAGGAATAATTCATTATACACTGCAATTTACTTCTAGGTGTATTGTATATTCTGCGTAATTTTAAATTTATTGTCTACAATATTTTGACTTATTAAACTAAATTCGGTTGTACACCTAAGATAAACGGGCGCTAGTTTCAATATAGAACTAAGGTTCTGATTATTAAATTCCCTCTTTGCTCGCTATTTTTAATGCAACTATATCGCAGCGTGTTCCACAAGAGAATGAACTTACGCGCGGAAATGCACCTTCAGGCAAAACGGTTGAACGGAAATAGGTGTCGTCACATTTTCATAAAGTACGCGCGTAAATATAAATTTTAAAAAGCATATGAATGCGACTTTCATAATATTTTCTACGTTTTAAATCAATTACTTTGAAAACTGCTATTTTTAATAACATTTTCACAATTTAAATCATCATGATACTATTATACAAAATCTTAACTTGAATGGGAATTTGATTAAAATGAACGTTAATTTTACATTTTAATCCATAAATAAAGTCATTATTTTTGTCAATGATTTTTTTAGAAGGTGTATATATAATGAACAGTTATAAAGGATGAGTCTTTTTTATACCCCTGTTTTATACTCCGTCTGTGAGTTTATGTTTACTTTCGCCTAAATTTTTGGGTGGCAAGGTAATATAATATATTCTGGGAGAGGCCCGCACACAGTGTGAGAAAGTAGGCAAATAGTATTTCGAGCATAATTTATGACTGTCTTAGCATTTTAATTTAGTCAAACTAAACTTTCTCAAATACCGATTATTAACATCTTCTAGGAAGCGTACGTGTTTCAGAGGAAAGTTGTTTAACGTTCTTTTGATACCGACAGGTTTCCCATGCATGTTAATTTTGTATATTTTAAATTTCGCTCTCGATTAAGAATCGACATCTATGCCGATTGAAACTGTCATCAGATTAAAAACCGAATGAAAGAGAGAGTAAATAAATTTTATATTTATTACAAACATGTTAATTCCTTTCATCCCGTGTAATATAATATTAAGCTAAATCACCTGATGTTGATGTAATAAAACATTCACTTTTTGCAATTATAATTTAATGAATACTTTTGTACATAACCTATTTTTATCTAAATGTGTTCAAAATTAACAATGTTTTTATTTCAAGCTTGAGCACAACGTGAGCGAAGTATTTAAACATGCCTCCTAAAAAGAACGCAAATGCTTCAAACTCTAAATCGAAAAAAGGAGAAGGTGGTAATGAAAAGGGAGAAAAGAAAGGAGGGAAGAATGCAGTAAAAGTATGTAGTTTGTTCATATATTATTATATTCATATAAAATTACATTATAATTCCTTTTCTTTGTACAGGTTAGGCACATTCTTTGTGAAAAACAATCAAAGATTTCAGAAGCTTTAGAGAAATTAAAAGCTGGACAAAAGTTTAACGAAGTTGCAGCTACCTATAGTGAAGACAAAGCAAGATCTGGGGTAATTTTATTTAAAATTTTATATTTATTTCATAGAAAATATATAATTGGTATTCAATAATTGCTATAGGGTGATCTTGGTTGGATGACAAGGGGATCTATGGTTGGTCCATTTCAAGAAGCTGCATTTGCTTTACCTGCATCGACTATTGGTGCTCCAGTTTATACAGATCCACCAGTTAAAACGAAGTTTGGTTATCATATTATAATGGTAGAAGGTTTCAAATAAACAATATATAGGTAAGGTATATGAATGTATAAA
Source organism: Megachile lagopoda (assembly GCA_036983795.1). Taxonomy (NCBI): domain Eukaryota; kingdom Metazoa; phylum Arthropoda; class Insecta; order Hymenoptera; family Megachilidae; genus Megachile; species Megachile lagopoda. Next base: position 11,330,200 of record CM072797.1, on the reverse strand, counting down.
TTTATTTTTTCATATAATACATTCCCTTATACAATTTTAAGGCATAAGGCATGAAGTTTTGTGTATCAGAATAATCAATATATCAGGTAGCATAAATAATGTATTTACAAACATAAGATCATTTACAATATGTTCTGAATATCAGCAGATTTCAGAAGTATTAAAACAATGAACAATGTCCTACATTACATAGTGAAACTAATTAGTTATAATTACTTAATTATTCGCCCATAAACTATGTGAAATATCTGGAAAAATACTTCATAATTATAAAAAGAAAGTAGAAGGCATTTAATTGTACAACTATTTAATTTACCATGAGAATATGATGTGCGTTTAAAATGACTTATCGCTAAATGAACAGAACAGGAAAATCTATCTTCTTGAGCTACGCATTATTACATACTTTAACATAGATTTGGTATGTTTAAATATAAATGCACCTGTGGTTACCCATGACAGGTACTATAAATAATATTTGACCATAACATGAAGTAGGAAGTTTTTATGATTAATCATACATTTTCATTAAATGTATTGTCCATGTCGTGTCCTTGCATCATAAAAATGACATAAATTATTATTAGACACGAATGTTTGGATTAGTAAAACGGATATATTTTAAGAGCGACTCATTTTCTTCGCACACCCATGGTTTTTTATGGTGGCATGCGACATCATGCCAGTTTACTCCATCCTTGTAAAACTGATTCAACACGGCTAAACAATTTTCAGGAGCACCTCCTTGTTGGATAGCTTCACGGTTATCTGGTTGCGGTTTTCCAATACTAGAAATATTGTTAGTTACTCATTTAAAATACTATAATGAGAGAATTCTTCATTTATAATAAGCAAAACTAATGTTAAATTACCCTCCACTTTCAGACCAATCATTCTGAGAACGATCAGTGGTTGGAGCAAGTTTTTGCAATTCCGCAGTCCAGAACCAGCCATTAATATGAAGAGGCTGAAGATCAGGTCTGTCACATCCTTTGAAATCACAAAGGCGGCCAGATGTCCAAATATATTTGACATTATCTAGAAATAATTATCAATTGTATATGTTTCTTTTTATCTTTCTAAGATATTTCAATTATAAAATACTGCCATACTTTGGACGATACGGCTTTTTATAAACTCATTTTCAGCAGATGTCTCTAAGGAAACAAGATCCATGCATCTTTGTCTACAGAAATTCCTTCCTGCTAGCCAATCAACTTCCTGTCCACTTGTCCTTGGATCAGCCCATGAATAATAGTAACCCTTGCCATTAAAACGTTCATGAATAACTCCTAAAACATCATAACTTATCTAGTTTCATATTTCTACTGCATAAGTATGATAATAAGAAATTAACAAAATCTAGAGAATTTAACATTCAGTTACATTATTAACAATTTCTAAGAACTTTACGGATTCGGTTATTACAAAAGGATCACCCCACTATTTTTTGGAAAAATTCCAAATATAAAAATCACTTACTTTGTGCACAAAGGGCTGGGATTGGAGGTTCCAAAATTCTCCCAGACGGTTGGAACTGACCCGCCGTTAAAGCAACAAGTACTCCAAGGACAATAAATCGCAACATTTTTCTTGAATGAAAAAGAAATTGTAATTGTAAATTTTTAAAAAATATCCTTGTTCATTTGAATGGAATGTTGAGGAAAACAAATGTGTCCCTGAACGAAACGGACATTCCAAAATATATCGTGACCCTCATATTTAATCAGAAAGTAAAACTCGGGATATCTCGTGAATAAATTTTTATTTCAAATTAATTCTAAAAATAACGGAACGCAATAATATTTGTAAATTTAAAATTTATTAACGTCTAATACTTTAAACAATACAAATATTTTAAATTGTGTTAATTATTATATTGAAACGGAGAACGATTTGAAATTTAGTTTTAAAAAAATGGCAACGGTAAAACGCGTTAAATATTAATTGTTCACTAATAGTTTAAATAAAAATAGGAATGGTTTGATTGTAACGTTAGAAATATCGTTTTAAACGTCGACATCGTTTTATTACATTGTGTTAACAGTACTCACCTGAAGACGTTCTCTGAAGAACTGCCGCACTTTCTTAAGAAGTACCCCTATATATATATATGCAATGAGGACATTGTGCCAGAACCTCTAGGACTGTGTAAACATTTTTGAGAAACGTCTGGATCATTTTTTTTTATCTTATTCGATCAATTTTTGTATAATATACTATTCATTGTTAATTAACAGTAACATCGTAATTGTACCGTAAATAAATTCATTCTCTGTAAATAATATACAAAAGAGTACCTTCTAACTCTTCCAGAAGAATGAAAGTGAAAACGACTAAAACATGTTACTCACCTCTAATCATAGGTAAAATAAAAGAATGTTTAAAAAGTATATTTTCTGCGTTATAGGTTTGAAGAAAAATTATTTTAAAAAACGTATCCCAACGATTTATAAAAATTTCGAATTTGTAAATTGCTCAATACTTTTTTATAAAATTCAAATTTATAATATTAATGTAATTATTTATACAATTTCTTTACTTGAATAATTTATTTATCAAATTACATATATTATTATATACAAACGATTATAATATTAATTTTTGTTCATTCATATTTACAACATTGAAAATTCTGCTACATTTAATTATTTAGTTAATTATATAAAAAATATGAATAAGAAATTAGCGTAGAAATGTTTTTTTATTGTAAGTGTTAATTAACTAGATCTTAAACAATTGATGAACACTGTAATGTACAATAAACAAACTTTTGGTTTCGTTGCTTACCGAAATACCATCTTAAAAATACGAGCATCTTAGTAATTGAGAACATTACAGGTACCGTTAGACAATAATTTCAAAAGGTGATGTAGGTGACCTGAAAACCTAAAAAGTATACCACGTCGATTGAACGGATACGATTTCATTTATAAAAATAATAATAAATTATATACATTGAAATGTATGCTTTGGATCCTGTTTATTGGATCGAAATTTTTGAAATCACACATTCGAATTGCTTTTCCTCGCATATAGATTCTTTTTATTCTTTAATACATGTCCGTAATTAGTGCAAAGAAGACAAACAGCTCTTCGATTAAATTAAAAATTTATTTTAAAGAAATGATACATAAAAATGTGATTCTTTCGTAGAGACTGTGCCTTTATTTTATTTATAGCAGGTACATTTCCCATGCTCCCCTACAATTACTATCTCTATCCCCTCCCCGGTCCACCTTTTCACTCACTCTTATTCTTTGTTACTTTCATCGACGATAAAGTATAGGTTCGGCGCGAGTTGAATTCGAAAAATTCTTGGAAGAGAAACTCATTCATTGGTTACCAATAAGCACACTGTCCCTCTGAGTCACCTGTTTACACCCAAAGTACATTTAGGTGCGACGTAGGCTTCGACAAATAGGCGAATGAGCGGGAGACAGTATTTCCTTTTGCTTTTTAGCGCCAGATTGTTTTGTTTATGAACTGCCAACTTATTCTAGATCTAGTGATTATTCCACCTATTGTTTAAGATGGCGGTGAATGGGAAACAAAGTCTCTAGAACAATGTGGTTCAAACTTGCTCTTACTTACCCAAAGAATTCCACCATTTTGTATCCGTCGGTAACATCGTTAAATATGATTTGTAAAAAAACAGTCATACAATAAAAACTTTGTGTAACAAACAAAAAATGAGTGTATACGATATACTATAATCTTTGTATAAAACAGCGATGTTACATATATTAAATAAGTAATCTTATTACACGACTATTTAAAAAAAAAACTTACCGACATCATAAGAAAAATACACATTGAGTAGGGGAATCCCGTCAACATCCTGGAGCCAATTTTGAAATTTTGAATCACTTGCTCTAGATTTACCATTAAATGTTTGTAATTGTTTATCAGTCTATAAGTCTCAAGGTTAAACAGCGTATCTGTAACATGATTTTAAAATCCCTAGTAATTTCTAGTGATATCTACGTATGCCTATACGCATATAGCCTTACAATTTTTCTAAACAAACGTGATGAAGTAATCGTATACTTCTATTCGAATGCAACATAATGATAATTGTGCTATCGAATGAACCGTCTTTTAACTATTTATCATCGCTAATCATAAATGCATTGAAATAAGTGGATGTTTAAATAGTTCTTTGTACGCATATCGAAGCAGTTTATTTTTCTTACACGAGAAAGCAACATGTCGGCTATCCTTTATAGCGTCCGTACTAATCGTTTATTTACCATGTATTGTAACGTAAATGTGAGATGATGTGATTGCATTTACGGTTCTTTTGACAATGTACTGTGTCGCGATACAGATTCCCAGATTTATGTGTGAATAATGACAGAGCCGGAGCTTTGCCGGCTCTGCGCCGAAACCAAAGAAAATTTTATTGGAATTTACGATGCAGAAGGACAGAAATTAGCGATTGAAGCTAAAATTGCTAAATGTTTACAAATTCAGGTGAAAAAATTTCCTATCGTAATCAGTTTGAACATATCAAAGTTAATGATCTGTTGTTTTATTTATAACACAAGGTGAATCCCCTGCTATAAAACCCAAACATTAATCTTCAAACTGCATTAGTATTAGTTTGTCTCCACATTACTGACTCTTGATGTAATATAATTGACATAAACAATCAATATAATATGAATTGTGATCTTTACATTGATATAAAATGCTTTCAAGTCTGATACACAGATACAAATTTTGCAACTTGCAATATGAAACCTTGGAGTCTATATATGATTCATAATATATTTTCAGTACATATAAAAGCTACGCATCTATCAAAACAGGAACATCAAAATTAAATAAAAAACCATTTGGGTTTCTTAGCAATAGAATCAGCCTACATAACTTTCACTAAATTTCATTGAAACATAAATACTAAACTGAGAAACCTCTTACAGGTATTAATAAACGATGCACTGCCACTTACAGTTTGTATAGATTGTTGTATATTATTAAATCAGTGTAATGAATTCTATGAGAAAACCAATCAAGCACAAACATCTTTGAGGCAATTACTGATTGATTCTAAAACTGAATCAAGATCGTTAGAGACAAACATAAATTATATAGAGAAATCAGGTGCATTTCCAAAGGTTGAAGAAGTTGGAGAAGGGATTGTCGAATGCCATTTATCAAACAACTATATACATGAATCGAATGCCTCGCGTAATTATTTTATTGAAGAGAATAAAAATAATAATTATCAAAAGTATGAAGCTGAAGAGTCACAGGATGTTGCGAAACAAAAGAAATGTAAAATTCAACTCAAGAAAACATCTCTCAAACAGGCTAAAAAAAAGTTGAAAAGAAAAACTCAAAATCAAAAGATTGAAAATTCAGATATGCATATGAATTCTGATTTGAAAAAGGAACCCAATAATATAAGCATGAAAACTAATATTAAAATTCCAGATAACTATATGACAGGTATAATTAAAATTTTATATGCGTCTAAAGTAAAGTAGCGAATTAAAAAATAATTGTTTTATTACAGGTACAGATTCAGATCTAGAAATCATAGAAGCACATACAAAAGAAACATCAAAATTTGGGTCTAAGAAAGGAAAAAATTTAGATAGATATCCCTGGCTTTGCACAGACTGCGATGATAAATTACCTAGCTTAGAAAGATTAGAAGAGCATCATGAAACTATTCATAATCAACAAGCAAAGTATATGTGTGTGTTATGCTGCAAAATTTATGATAAATATTATGGTTTCCTTACTCATGTTAAGCGACATAAAAACAAGGCAAAATTCAGGTAAACATAATCTTGGTTTACTGATTAGTTTTTATACTCTCGCACAAGTATACATGTATATGTATATACTCTTAGTTGTGAAGATTGTGGAAAGTCATTTGTACATAAAAAAGTATTAGATTCTCACAAAGCAATTCATAGCGAAGAACGACCTCATGTATGCCAAACTTGTGGAAAAGCATTTAGGCAACAAAGTGCTTTGTACATTCATAGCAGGTGTCATTTGCCGGATACTATGAAAAATCGGTTTCCGTGTGATCAGTGCGACAAAAGGTATGACTGTGAAACTTAAAAACATTGTTATCGTATCGTTGCACGTAAAAAATATTTTTCAGATTTTCAACAAAACCAAATTTAGTTACTCATAAACGTATTCACTCTGGTGTCAGAAACTTTACATGCGATCAATGTGGCAAGAGTTTTATTCAAAAAGGAAATCTAGAAGCTCATTTCTTAACGCACTCTGCAGATAAACCATATAATTGTACACAGTGTTCAAAAGCGTATGTTTAAATTTTATTAAATTTATAATGTAGATGTATTTCTACTTAAATATCTATCATAATTTGCAGTTTCAAAACACCGCTGCAGTTAAAAAAACATGAGACAGTTCATACTGGTGCAAAACCACATCAATGTGCTGTTTGTGGACGAACTTTTAGAGAGAAAGGTACATTAAGAGAACATCATAGAATACATACAGGAGCAATGCCATTCACGTGTGAATTTTGTGGTAAATGTTTTCGTTTTAAAGGAATATTAACTGTAAGTCAATCAGATCATTTCAATTTATCATCATTTAAAATATAGTTATATAACAGAGTTCTATTTATTTTCAGACGCATAGAAGACAACATACCGGTGAACGTCCATATAGTTGTTTGGAATGTCAACATCACTTTACGAATTGGCCGAACTATAATAAACATATGAAACGCAGACATGGAATCAATACATCGCATACAAAACATTTAACACAGTCCCAACAATCGCAACAGCAATTACAGCAGCAGCAATCGGAACAATCACAAATAATTCAGTCAAATGTTTCAGATTCTTCTCTTTCTATATCGCATGCAGAATCATCAACAGTTCAGGTAAACAATTATTTTTTATAAAATATTTAATTTTAGTCAGAAAATAAGATGCATACACATTTCCGTTAATTGTGTATTATATCTATTGTGCAATAGAAAATCTATGTGTATTATAAAATGTATTTGGAACACCCATAGGTAATACAAACCGTTTCCCATGCGCCAACAACGCAACCAATTACCCAAACTATTCCAACCAGTACTGTTCAAAGTTTTCAACCAGATGCGTCCAGTACCACCGTACCAGACACAGTATTCCGTGAAAGGAATGCGACATACTTTAATACGATGCCAGCGTCTCTACAAAATTTTTTACCACCTAATTTATCATATAATTTTTATAATCTTTCCAATCTTGCATATAGAGAATGATTTAATGCGGACATAGGTAAAATAAAATTGTTACCTAAGTAAACAAATATGTATAAATATATTCATAATTCTATTATCAGAATAGAAGAGTTAGTACATACAAAATAAATGTTTAAATGATTCACTTTAAATAAAGTTGAAAAAGATGTTACGAAAGTCACATTGACAGAAGTATTATGTCATCAAAATAATTTTCAGTAATCATTCGTTAATCCGAATAGACATTACATTTATTTACCTTGAGCATGATATCGATTGAGAAAAATTCGTTCGTGAACATTATGTGATATAATTTTTACATTTTTAATAAGAGAAATTTTTACATATTTAATCCATGGATTTTTTATTTACTCTTGCTTAAATATTGATTTAGAAAACCTGCAATATATTGATATAAGTTTTTGTATAGACATGTATGATATTGAAAAGTCTCAATTCAATAAACTCTTAAACATAAAAGATTTAAATATTTGGTAAATTAATGATACATTAACTTTGTAAAGTTATGATCTGGCAGAAACAATTAAATTTATTCATCGCGGGATATTTTTCTTTGTACAGAACATTACTTACAGGAACTATAAAGTACTATTACATTATTTGTTAAATTTATGTAACTACTTTATTTTATATTTGAATAAATTAAGATACACTTATACTATAAATATTACTGTGGTTTACTACTTGCAAGCTCTTCAATCCGTTTAAGGATTTCTGCAGGTTTTAAATTTTGCAGTGAAACGCATTGCTCTTTGCCGTACTCTAAAATATAAATAACAAGTATTTTAAAAATATAATTAACAGTATATAACATTAAAATTAATTTATACAATAGAACACTCACCGTATCGTGCATAAAGAAAAGGTTCAGTTGAAGAACATTCTCTAATCAAAACTGGAAGATTTGGGTTTTGTTTTTTAAGAGGTACATATTGTGCACTGATAAAATCTCTGAAAAATACTGATAGGTTAGGTTGCAAATTGAAATCGATAACCACGTATTATAAACAAATATTAACTTCTAAACAATTACTATTATCATTACCTAACACCCTGACTACTTTTTGATGTTTGACATAAAAGAATTCGCAATTCTTTTAAATGAGGTCCTATTTTAACTGCAGCCATCTTTAAATCGTATATAGCCCGAATTTAGCTGCAGAACTTCATCGATTATATAATCGAATCGTAATTTAAATATTACACAATATTTCATTTTTAAAAATAAACAAAGAATAAAGGACATTCAAAAAATATAATACTGTAATTTGTGATAGAGAATTTGTAATATACTTTATGTAACTTTTGTAAAAAATACGAATGAACGACATTCAATTTTTTTAAATTACAAATTATATGACATACACTCGGGAGTAAATCTGACATTTTGAGATAGGATAATTTCTTATCTGCAACAACATCCGCGCATTAACATGCATTATGCCAAATTTATAAAAAGCATTTCCAAAATCAATAAATAATAAGATGTTCTGTTTACATCTAAAAGCAAGCTGTTTTATTTGAAAATTTACGTTTCAAAAATGTGATTGTAGCAACTACATCAGAACATAAGTACATGTCTTCTTATGATTAAATTTTGCATTAAAGTTTACATTTATAACGGCAGTACCGCGATTATTTAATACTTTGGAAAGATATAAAAGACAATAGATGACTGTAAAGTCATCGAGTTAAGACGTTGAAAGCATTTTGGAAGTCACAATCTTCAATGTAGTTTAAAATTTCTAAATTGAGCAAAAAACGATACGTATGGCGCCATCTAGCGGCAGTGTAGGGTAACTAATGAAGCTCCACTTTCAAATACGTGTAGTTCACCTCGTTCGCCGGAGAGATGGCGTTACCTGTTCCATTTTCGTAAAAATTCAATTAATATTGATTTTATTGATTAATATGCTATATATTCATTAATATTAATTTTATGCTGTTTGCAATGTATTCCGTAGTAATCCCTTAACGTTTTCGTGTCGCATGCAACATTATCGACTCAGACTAAAATAAGACACTAGCGCTGCAGAGTTGACTTAACATCTTACGGTACTTCCAGTTTCATACACTAAATTAATGATCGTACTTTTATAAGCAGTAAATCAGCGATAATACATAAAATACTTATCAACGATGTCCAAAATTTTAACATACATTTCATTAATTCTGAATAAGTTACATATCCGATACCTCAAGAAATATAATCACAATTAAATGAAATTTCATTTTAACGATTCGTAGCTCTTAGCTCGATATCATTTTCTAAAGATTATTCTTTAAGCAATCTTTAGAGAACAATATCGATTACCAGGTCACACCACGTGGAGGTGGCTACGACAGTGACCCACCCTAACTCCAAATCCCAACCACCCACCATTTGCAATTAGCCCATTTATCGGAAGGATAAATGAGTTCTAACTCTACTTAGCCCGTTGGCTCGCGAAAATATACAAGTTCTTTACCATAATATAGCAAAGAACTTGTATCGCACGCAAGTTTCTTAAAACTAACTTATAACACACAGATACAATTCCAAACTTAACGCTCGCATTCTAAGATTGCACCCGTGTTATCTAAAACGGTATAAAAAGCAAAGGGAGAGGGGAAGAAAGTTAGAAGAACTTTCTACTAGAAGAAAAGAAAGTTAGAAGAACTTTCGCAAAAAAGGAAAGAAAGTTAGAAGAACTTTCGCAAAAAGGTGGACCAGCATTCTCTATCAAGTGAACCTCGCCTTCATGGGTCAAATGGTAGTCGAATAGTGGCTTACGTGAACCACGAGACCGAATTGAACCGAAAACACTGATAAGAACGAGTGACACATCCGCGAAGGGTTTCCCATTTCTCCCCGCTCCCGTTGAAAGGGAGTCTAACAGCAGAGAGGAAACCCACGCCGTGAAGCGGCAGATCGAGATGGACCATCAATCAAAATGCCTCGCAGAGATGTGTCCCTGGCGCTACACCAGCATTTGCAGCTCAACCCTGCCGCGTGTTCACAGCACTACCAACCCCAAAAGATCCACTTGGGTCTGGACCAATCGACAGAGAATTACCGATTAATACTACACTCTAACGCGCAAAATATTCACGTATTGTGAAAATGGGTGCAAGTTAGAATTGTAAGCGCTCAAACTCGCTTATAAACTTAATACTAATTTCGTGGGATCCCACATACACACTCTGTTCTAAAATTGCACTCGCATTATGTGAAATGAAACGCTAAACGAGAGAGAAAGAAAGGAAGAGAGAAACTAATACTATTAACGCGGAAAAAGTTCATGAATTAAAATGAGTGCAATTTAAAACAGCGATCGCATACACGCACGCTTAACATACTTAATCTAAACGCCGCACGCGTACCTCTTATTCTAAGCTTGCATTCGAATAATCTATAACGAGGTAAAAAAGCAAGGGGAAGGGAAGAAAGTTAGAAGAACTTTCTACTAGAAAGAAAGAAAGTTAGAAGAACTTTCGCAAAGAAGGAAAGAAAGTTAGAGGAACTTTCGCAAAGAAGGTGGGTCAGCATTTTCTGCCAAGTGAACCTCGCCCTCCTGGGTCAAAGGGTAGTCGCATCGTGACTTACGTGAACCACGAGACCGAATTGAACCGAAAACACTGATAAGAACGAGTGACACATCCGCGAAGGGTTTCCCATTTCTCCCCGCTCCCGTTGAAAGGGAGGCTAACAGCAGAGAGGATACCACGCCGTGAGCGGCAATCGAGATGGACATCAATCAAAATGCCTCGCAGAGATGTGTCCCTGGCGCTACACCAGCATTTGCAGCTCAAAACTGCCGCGTGTTCACAGCACTATGCAACCCCCAATGATCCACTTGGGTTCGGACCAATTGACAAAAAATAACTGCGTATACTACAATCTAACGCGTGAAAAGTTCAAGAATTGTGAAGATGAGTGCAAGTTAGAATTAGAGGCACTTACAGGGACCCACCCGCCCTCCCACGAGATTACAATTAACTTAAAACTAACGCACGCATCCCTCGATGATCCCTCGATGATTGATGTCTTCAAGTTTCGTATATACGCATTTCACACATGCACACATCCATTCTACATTACAATAACTTGTACGCAACTTAAAATTAACTTAAAATTAGCGCATCCGTCGGTGAAATCCTTCCAAGGCAGTCTTCAATGATGACTTACTGATTACCTGTGCAATAATTATCTCTAACACTAAAAGACGTATAGAAAATAGTATAGAAACATACAGTAAAAAAGTAAAATAAAGCTCGAGTCGACTCGATAAAAATACACAAATAAAATAGCAATATATGTGAAATATTCGATTACTTACATGAAATAAAAATCTGAAACGTCAAAAAGTAATTAAGACAAATATGAATCAATTACTTACTTAAAATAAAAATCTGAAACAGACAAATGTAATTAAGACAAATATGAATAAATTACTTACTTGAAATAAAAATCTGAAACCTATAAATATAATTAAGACACATATAAAACATTGAATTACTTACTTGAAATAAAAACCTGAAACCTATAAATGTAATTAAGACACATATAAAATATTGAATTACTTACTTAAAATAAAAACCTGAAATCTATAAATATAATTAAGACACATATAAAACATTGAATTACTTACTTGAAATAAAAACCTGAAACCTATAAATATAATTAAGACACATATAAAACATTGAATTACTTACTTAAAATAAAAATCTGAAACATACAAATGTAATTAAGGCATATATGAACCATTGAATTACTTACTTGAAATAAAAATCTGAAACGTATAAATATAATTAAGACACATATAAAACATTGAATTACTTACTTGAAATAAAAATCTGAAACCTATAAATATAATTAAGACACATATAAAACATTGAATTACTTACTTGAAATAAAAACCTGAAACCTATAAATATAATTAAGACACATATAAAACATTGAATTACTTACTTAAAATAAAAATCTGAAACATACAAATGTAATTAAGGCATATATGAACCATTGAATTACTTACTTGAAATAAAAATCTGAAACGTATAAATATAATTAAGACACATATAAAACATTGAATTACTTACTTGAAATAAAAATCTGAAACCTATAAATATAATTAAGACACATATAAAACATTGAATTACTTACTTGAAATAAAAATCTGAAACCTATAAATATAATTAAGACACATATAAAACATTGAATTACTTACTTGAAATAAAGATCTGAAACATACAAATGTAATTAAGACAAATATGAATCATCGAATTACTTACTTGGAATAAAAACCTGAAACATACAAGTGCAATTAAGACAGAGAATTAAAGAACAAGGAATAAAATATTTCTTTATTCGAAATAGAACTCTTGAAAAATCGAAATCGTCGAGTTTGAAAATCTCAAAATCCGAAATAAAATTACAACAATTCAGAAACCGCAAAACTGGAAATACGATCACGATAAAGTTTTGAAAACTTAAATTCCAAATAAAACCACGAAGAAATTCCGGAAGTAAAACTCGAAATAAAATGATGATAAGATATTATAAATCTCAAATCCGAAATAAAGTCCTGAAGTAGTTGAAAACCGAATTAAAATTACGAAGAGATCCAAAAACCTGAAAACTCGAAATAAAATTCACGCATGAAATGAAGGCACGTGTATTAAAAATCAATGAAATAATAAAAGAATATGGAGAAAGAAATAAAATAGCGAAGAGGCTTGAAAACTTCGAAGCTAGAAATAAAATCAGAGTTTTAGAGACCCTATGATCCCACGATGAGATGAATAGATCCCGTATCCTGTATACTGTACTCACATTTCATTCACACACTCACGCATACTCCAATACAATACTTATTCTAAAAACTCTACATGTACCTTTTGTTCTAAAATTGCACTCGTATAATCTACAACTTTGTAAAAAAAAAAATAAGGGGACAAGATAGAAAGTTGGAAGAACTTTCTTTTAAGTTTGTTGTAATTGACAATAAAAATGATAGGCTATTACTACAGTCTAATATATAAGAAGTTAAAAAATTGTCGCAAAGATGAGTGCAAGTTAGAACAAAAGGCACTTACAATTTGCGCAAGCTTTTCGCCACGTATCGTGACGAAAAACCTGCGCCCGAGCCCACCCTTCCTCCCACAAGCTCGGAAATAATGGAAAACTAATGCACTGAATATCATACCTTATTTAAGATCAAACCCTGAAAATATGCAACATAATTAAGATAGAGAATTGTGGGGAGAGGAGTGAAATTTTACTTTATTTTAAAGAAAACTTTTGAAACACAGAGAACGCAATGAAAATTGCGGATTTAAGAAGAGAGAACAACATAATAACTTACCAAAAATCAGATTCTAAAACATACAAAATTTTATTAACATAGAAAATTGTAGGAAGGGGACTGAAATTTTATTTGTTTTTATACAAAACGCGATGAAAATTGTGGATTTGAGAAGAGTGAACAATGTAATAACTTACCAAAAATTAAAAACTGAAACATACAAAACATTATTAATATACGAAATTGTGGGAGAGGGAGTGAAATTTTACTTTATTTGATACAAAACTTTCGAAACATGGAAAACGCAATGAAAATTGCGAATTTGAGAAGAGAGAACAACATAATAACTTACCAAAAAGCAAATACTGAAACATACAAAACTTTATTAACATAAGAAATTGTGGGAAGAGAAGTGAAATTTTACTTCATTCGAAACAAAATCTTGAAAAATAGAAATTGCAAGAAAATTGCGGATTCAAGAGCAATGAACAACGAAATAATTTATTTAAAATCAATCTCTGAAACAGAAAAATATAGTTGACACAAGAAATGATGAAAATGATCAAAAAAGAAGAATCGTGGTGAAAATGAATTCGCGATTGTATTTCGAGTTTCGCGATTGTATGACCGTGTGCTCATCGAAATTCGAGCAAAACGCGTTTGACGATACATTTCGTACCGTTTAAAAAAACACATGTAAAATACAAAAAAATAATTGCGAGCATAGTGACAAAATGACTCTCCATCCTAAGATGGACAGCCATTAATAGTTCCCCTCTTCTTTGGCAAATTTTGCCGGGGCTCTTCGGCATATAGCCTCTTCTTTCTTCGGCACAGCCTCACAAAAATCACTCGCGAATTTTTACGGTAACTCGGATATTCTTTGCTTTCACATCATTTACATAAACTTTCAATTTTACTATCAATCGATCGCAACAAACAGATAGCATACACTTTTATAAAAATAAAAATGAACTATCCATTTGCTTCAATCGCCAACAACGGAATCAAAATTTTATATATTACAAAAGTTCTTTACTTAAGAAAAATTCTCGAAATTAAAATACGACCAGCGATTCTTAGAATGCGCTGTCCGTAAAAGAATATCCGAGCAGAATATTTTATTTCACTGCACTGCACTTCACTTCACTTCACTGTATACTTCATTTTTGCAATCGGGTCTAATACCACGACTGCGACTTAGAAACTAAAAGGCCTGGCCTTACGAACAATCGAGTTCAAGAGAATATTAAATAGAATAAATTCAAATTTAGATTTTCTCTTCTCGATTTTTCGTGTTTAACCCCCCAGATGCAAGCATCTCACGTGTGTTTTACGGAGGACAGAGAAACATGAAAGCTTGCTCTGGCCCTACCTACTTAAAACTAACTCAATCACACCAGAAGTAAGCTACCTGCCTGCCTAACGCTATATTTAAAAAATTGCAAAGTCCATTCTCACAAAAACACACTCCACGGTTCTCACACACTCCACCCGGGTGCAAAAAAGCCTACTCCTAGGGAGTACGTCCCGGGACGTCTCCGTCACCCGAGTTCAATACAACATTCACACTCTAATTTCATACCTTTTTTGCTGAAATCGACTGACAATCGACAGTGAACATTGAACATTTACATATTTCATTTTCTAATTCTTTCGAATATTCAATGTAATATGTGCATGTAATAATTTTGTAACTACTCATACAATTTTGTAATTCTTATTGACTTTGTATAATTTAAAAATTACTCGACTGGCATTTTGTATGCATTTTTAGAATTTTGCAAAATTTTTATAATAAATCTACAGTTTGTAATCGACACAAGGTCCACGACCTAACCACACACACACACGTGTAACTTGTGTCGTATAATTCACTGCCGAATTGTCAGTCGCCAAAACATCTTAAAACTAATCCGTGTCCACCTGCCCGAACTCATGCGAGTAGCATCTAAGCACGCGTATGAGTTTCGAGCATAAAAATGAACACGGCCAACAATATTTTCACCTACCAGCTTTCTTCATGTGTGCTGAAAATCCTGAGCTAAGAAACATGATTAGTAACATGCTAATAAAGCGTTCTCTCCAAAAGAAAATTTACTTTATATTTTAAAATGAAAAGTGGAGGAACACTTTCCAAAAATCTAAGTATATCGATAGTTTCATTTTTAACAGATTTATAATATCAAAGTAAATTTACTAAATGACTAAGAACATTCATGATAATTAACTTTGATATCGAAATCTGTTTCTCGCGAAACTTTCTTGTACATATGTATATTTAAAAAGAGTTCACGCGTACGTAAAAATTGAAAGTGACTCGATAATTGAACTAGCACGAAATCGGAGGGTCATCCGACTTCTATGTATTAATTCTAATTTTAATTCGTAAGAAAGTTAAAACGCGATGTACAAGAAAACCCTAACCTGATCTAATAAATAAAATATATAAACAGTTTGTACGAATTTTGCACGATCGTACAGTCGTGGTCACTATGCTCGCTTCAAATAATAAAAATACAACCAGTTCCCGTGTCGTTTCGGACCATTCGTCCTACGACATGATGGGAACCGGAGGAACCGTAAAGCATGCGACTCACCGATCGCTGACTCGCACTACTCAACTCGTAACGCGCCTCAGTCGATCGGCTCCACTCGTATTGCATCGTTAGAGATCGGTTGACTGCACCTCGGAGATTGACTCATGATCGGCTGCTTTTGTACGGTCAGGATTAGGCACTTCGGCTTGGCACTGAAACGTCCTTCTGAAAACAGAAAATGTCACAGCACGTTAGCAAACTCTTTATTGATTCGTATTTCGAGAGATTCAAAATTCAAATTATAACAAACATTTGCAAATAGGTATCATGCAAACAAATATAAACACGCATGCAAAACTACTCAGAAATAACTATAAGACTCTTTCAAACATTTGCACAAACTTACTAAAACGTGTGACTATATCGAAAACACACTACAGCGTTTGAAAAAGTACGTTGAGACACTTTGATAAATATTCTTTAAAACCCAATAAAAAATTTGCAAAAGTATGTAACCACGCCGTAAAACCCGGTAAAAATTAAAAAATGTATGTAAAAACACATAGGTAGCAATACTATAAAACTGTCTAAAACGTTTACTAATATATGTCAAAACACACAGGTAACCACACCATAAAACCCACTAAATATTCACGGAAGTATGTAAAAACACATAGGTAACAACACTATAAAACCGACTAAAACATTCACTAAAATATGTCAAAACACTTAAGTATTTACACCATAAAATCCACTAAAATTTGTGTAAAACACTGGTAAAACACTTAAATAACCACACCAAAAAACACACTAATGTATCCGTATACGCATGCACAATCACAAATTAAAACACACTAGTAAGCACGTAGGTACATGGGGAACGACACCGTAAAACACGTTAATACACCCCCATATATGCAGTAAAAAACGTGATAACACACACTAGACACTTGCACTAATACACTAGGTAACACAGCGATGAACACACGATCGGTAAATTAACACTTTGACTCGTACCGGTAAGAGATGTCACGATCGATCCGAACACTTGGACAGCTTGAACAGTACTGAACACCTGTGACATTCATCGAGTTAAGATTGATAGGTGAACCGCGAACCAATCATGTCAATGAGCCAATACCAGGCAGTTTGGACAGTGCTGAACACCTATGACCTTTATCAAGTTATCAGATAGGTGATCCGTGGACCAATCAGCTATCATGTAATCCACCAATACCGAGCAATTACGTCACTTCGTACCTGTTGCAATATAGACATTTTTTATTTAAATATTTAATTTTTCATTTGTTTATTTAACAAATTATTATTACAACTATTAAAATTTATAATTTTTATTAACTTTTGTTAATTAAAATTTTGTTTTATTATTACATCTTTATGATATCAAAAGACAATTATTTTAAATTCTTGAGTAAATGTTCGTTGAGTTATTATTGTATGCATTGAAACTCATATTCCTTTTTCAACTTTCACCCGTTTTTCTGTCGCATTTTTTTTTATATATACGTAAACATGTTCCACGGTTTCTTCGTGTTTTATGTATGTATGCATCCTGTTTATTGTTTCAAATAATAAATATCTACCAGTATTTTGAATTTTAATTTCCGTGGTGTAAAATCGATTCCAATCGATATGGTAGTTCTGAAATTCTTCTTTACTTAAAGATACAATTTCGGTGCAAAATCAACTGTGTCGGTAACTGTTAGTAATTTTGGCTATTCTTCGGAAAACCGTCATGTTCTAAATCACATCAAATTTTGCAAATAAGCTCCTTTTTAAGAAAGGAAACATCTGTGACAACGGTTTTTGGCGACTCGAAAACAAATTTTTTACCATTTTCATATCATTTTCGTCGGTAATATAGAGAATAACATTGGAATGGTAAAAATTTTTCGTTGAGTCGCCAAAAACCGTTTTCACAGATGGCTAAGCTTATTAGGATCCAAAACATGTAACGTGAAAAATTAAAAAATATAATGCTTCGAATCCATCGAAAAGACATTTTCCTCAATTTGTTGTGGCTGTAGAACAATTTGTAAGCGTCAATAAAATGTAAAAAGACTTTAGTTTATAGAAAAATGGAATTATTTATTTCGATAGGTGGCGTTAGTACTGTTTTGAGACAGCGCATGCGAAAACATAAATTTTAAAATATATAGAAATTTACACTTTCAAAATATTTCCAACTTCTTAAATTTATTATTGTACAGTAAATTATTGTCTTTTATATCTCTTACGTATCAAACCTTTACGGTATTTCCGTCATAAATGTAAACTTGAACGTAAAATTTAGTTACAAGAAAACGTTAACTTACGCTCTGATGTAGTTTCTACAATCACCTTTCTGAGACCTAGATTGCGCAATAAAATAGTTTACTTTTAAAAGTAAAGGCTGGCGAAAATTTTATTATTTATCGATTTCGAAAATATTTTTTGTAAATGCGTGCTAATACGCAGATTTTACAGCTTCCCCTTGGTCGCCATTTTCCCTAGGGAAGTTAAATTAGCTCTCGAATGAACACTCTGCGCATAAGAGAAGACTTGGTGGGGATTACCTAACATAAAAAACGTTTTAAACACTGATTTATGTTATCTACAAAACATGAGCTTAACCTATACGTGTTCGCATAAGAATCGGCTTGGTGCTTAGTTTACACTTTTAAATTAGTTACGATGAAGTTTGTAAAGTATACAGGAATTACATGGTCTGATGTAGAGCTTGCGGGTCTCCTCGAAGACGAAGATTCTTATGTTTCTTTGGAGAAATATAAAAAGCATCTTGGTTTACATCCGTTTCACTTAACGAATCTAAGTAATGCGTTGAATGAAATTTTATGTGCAAAGTTGAATTCTTATGACACAGAGTATGTACTAAATTTGTATTTCTTTTATATATTGAATTTTTATCATAGTAATATTCGAAAAAAACGTAGAAAAGAAACGACGTTCTCTTGGTTATGTTTACATTAATTTTGAAATTATATTGTAGTTTAAAGGGTTTCATAGTAGCTTACAAGAACCCTAAATTATTAACACCTTTGGGAGAAATAGTTTATGATTCGTGCTTCATTCATATCGACATAGAAGCAGATTTTTATGTGTTTAGACCAGAAGTAGGAATTTCTTTGAAAGGTAACGTACTTCATCTTTATATAATGGTAAAAATTTGTATTCATTATTAATGGAGAAAAATTTACAGGAGTTGTCAAAAAAATAGTACCAGAGCACATCGGAGTTGTTGTACATAAAGCTTTTACTGTAATTGTTTTAAGACCAAGTGATGATGAAGATTGGGTGGGAAATCATGTTCAAATGGGCCAAGAAGTACGAATTACATTAACTGTTCTTAATCTTGCTAGTAAAGTCCTATCATATATTGGTGGTGTCTTTGATCCAGAGTAAGTAAATAATTATTTTGTTTAATTTAAATTGTTTTTGTATAGTGTTTCATTATTTTTACTTCATTTCAGTGATTATTTACGAGGATGTAGATTACCGGAAACACCTGTTAATACAAATAGTATATCCTTCGATGATGATTTTGAGGAAGACACAGATAGAAGACCAAAGAAAGCTTCTAAACAGTCGAAGCACATGTTTTTTGAAAATGATTCTGAAGATGTTTCCGAAGAAGATGTATCACCAACAAAGAAAAAGAGGGATAAGTACAAAAAGTTAAACAAAAGTCTTGAACAGAAAGATGTTAAGTATGCTGAAAAGGAAAAGAAAGATAAAAGACACTCTAAGAAAGGAAAAGAAATAAAAAAATCAGAATCACCAGAATATACAAGCAATATAGGTATGAATGGTAATTTTACGGACAATGAGGAATTAGAGGAATTTATAACTCCAAAGAGCAAACTGAAAAAGAAATCCAAACAGTATAGTTCTCAAAGTTCTATAAATGAAGATGTTAACGAAGAATGTGAAAAATATTTATCAAAGGAAATATCTAAAAGGTTATCAGATAGAGAATCAGACAACAAACTTAATAAAATTAAGTTGAAACAAAAAAGAACAAGCAATGGTTTAGACTTGAGTGTAGAAGAAAATACACTTGAAAATAAAATGAAATTAAGGAAGAATTCAAAAAAGAGAAAGGACGTGAATAGCAGTGATCATTCTACAGACGAGTTCAGTTCATATAAATATATACCACAATCAAGTAAAAGAAATTCGAAATCTTTAGATGATAGTGAAGAAACGTCTGTTGACATTAAAATGAAAAAGTTCAATAATACTAATCAAGGAAAGAATAAAATAAAAGCATCTCCTAAGAAGAAGCAAAACATGGACTTGGAGACTTCTGAGAGTGAAATGAATTCTAAAAATGCTTCGTTAAAAGGAAAGAGGAAAAATAGTAAAATACAGAACACAAAGATTAAGACAGAAACAGCGACTAGTGGTTCTGAAAATACGCAAGATGAAGATTATATAAAAACCGTTAGGAAGCAAAACATAGATTTGGAGACTTCTGAGAGTGAAATGAATTCTAAAAATGCTTCATTAAAAGGAAAGAGGAAAAACAGTAAAATACAGAACACAAAGTTTAAGACGGAAACAGCGACTAGTAGTTCTGAGAATATGCAAGATGAAGATTATATAAAAACCGTTAGGAAGCAAAACATAGATTTGGAGACTTCTGAGAGTGAAATGAATTCTAAAAATGCTTCATTAAAAGGAAAGAGGAAAAACAGTAAAATACAGAACACAAAGTTTAAGACGGAAACAGCGACTAGTAGTTCTGAGAATATGCAAGATGAAGATTATATAAAAACCGTTAGAAAGCAAAACATGGATTTGGACAGTTCAGAAAGTGAAATGAATAGACATTCTAAAAATGTTTCGTTAAAAGGAAAGAGGAGAAACAGTAAAATGCAGAACATAAAGATTAAGACAGAAACAGCGACTAGTGGTTCTGAAAATACGCAAGATGAAGATTATATAAAAACTACTAAAATACCAAGGATGGATTCTGATTTAGATATATTTACGCACAGTTTCAATTGTGATTTAGTTGAAGATGATGAAAGTAACACAAGACAAAAGGAAAAAAGGCATTCAAAGAATAAGATTAAAGTAGAGTCCGAATTTGAAAAAATCGTAACTAAAGTAGAAAGATCAGACAATGAAGATGAAGACATTTATGACGAAGATCTATGGAACTCGTCAAAAATTAATTCACCTAAGAAGAAACATAAAGCTCATTTAGGTAACAATATTGAAAGCGATGAAACAGATACAAAAGGTAATACGAAATACTTTAACAAAATGAAAACAACGGACAAAGGTACAAAAAGTCATAATATAAAAGTAGAAATAGATAGTTCTGTAATAAATAGTGAATCAGATAGTGATCTTGATTTCAGCATTATTAAAATTAAAACCGAGAAATTTCTAGACGATTATTAAGGTATAAAAACATTTTGTAATTCTGTTTATTTTTTTTTCAACCGAGGAAAAGTATAATAAGTGGATATGCGTGTGTATATGCATGGCGCATATCATTGTGTTGCGAATTCGGCATGACCAAGTGGCGGCTTTTGAGTCACATGTGACTATTATCCCTATCTTGTTCATTTTCACTCTCAATATTGAAAGTTTTTAAATTTTCAGATCTCCGAGTTTTGACATTCTCCATTATCAAATTTTAGATTGTCTAATTCTCCAAACTTCCACGTTTCTAACTTAAAAATCTAAATTTTCGAAAAATCCCAAATTATCAATTTCCAAAAATCAAGATTTTCCAGATTTCTAGCTTAGATTTCTAGCTTAGATTTCTAAATTTCCAAAGTGCCAAATTTCATACAATTTGGTAGCAAGAACCGTGCCGCTGTTAATGGAAAGGAACTTGGTCATATTTGCCTCAAGCTACTTACAGATAATAAACATTGCTTTGTATATATTTGTAAGTATATACATACAATATACTTACACCGAAATCACTTCATTAATAGGGTCATGTATAAATACATATGTATATAAATTCTATTTTGTTATATTAATACAAACTTGTACAAACAAATTTTACACATTGATAGATTTCATAATCCTTTTATACGAGTTAAATTTCGTGCTCTATATTTTTAGAGATTCTTTTATTTTATTATGTAACAGTGAGTTTAATCTATATATAATACAATCTTTATTTTCAAATTAGTGTATCATTATGTTTATACCTTATAGAGACTTTAATAAGTAAAAGTACAAGTATAATTTTTCAAAGCAATATCAAGATATATGATGTGTTATATGAATAATTTTAAATATATATGACCTTCTTTTCTGTAGAATGTATTATACATTTTAAGAAATTTCTCCAAATAAATATGTACATTTGTCATATTCCTAAACCTATTTGTGTACTTTTATAATTCTTGTATTGTCATTAATATTAATGAATGTGCAATTGACTTTAATATTTAGTTTGAAATATTAACATTTCAAAAGATAATTGCTCAAATTGAAACATTGTAAGTGACTGCTTATGATTGAGTTTTAGAAGTATTATATAAAATATATATAGGGTGATATATGTACAAAATATATCATTCAATTACTTACAAAAGTAAAGAAGATATTCGATGAAGATGCCTTTATGATTGATACCAGTGAAAGTGTGATAAAGATTTTGAAATAAACTTGGAACTAGCTCCAACACATTGGGAAATATTAAGGATGTAAACTACTGTGAAGAATTTGTACATAATCGTGGATAAACATCATACACGAGTTTGGATGAAATCTTTTTTACCGCTCAAGGATTGTCTTGAATAAGAGAATAATTCCTTTAACAGCTGTTGTTTCATCCATGAAGAACCACATGGAGAAAGTTCACTCTTCAGAGGAAAAAATATGAGAATAAGAATAAGCAGAAATAAGTAAATAAGTAAAAATCCAGGATGTTCTCACACATCAGTGTGGCGAGTAAGAAGGCTGTGCAGGATTTGAGTGTTAATACATTCATCATTCTGATTTACATTCTGTTCACCAACAGCGATACTCGCATATATTTATTTCTTTGGCCGATTCAAAGATCACTGCCAGATAGATTCGATTTAACAGATTAAAGAAGCAACATAGTTAGGAAGAGTGTGCGTTTGATATGTACATTCTAAGTTGTGGAAGATCTTCAGTAAGTCTAATGTGAGTTCCAAATGCCACACTATTCTTTACAAGTTTCTGCAAGATTATCTTCCTGATTACTACCAAAGAAAAGATGTGACCTTGTAGTCAATACATATAGTTCTAATCTGTATATTCAGATTTTGATACTATTTCCATGTACTCTGGAAGCCATTCTTGTCTTCTCGTTACTGCTGTCTATAACTACATCTTAAATCAAAGCCTGTAAGAATCAAATTTGTTGTGATAATTTCATGGAAGGAAAAATGACGACTTTTTTAAATGTTTCCAGTTTTTATATTTTGACACGTATGACACAATAAACTTTCAACTAAATAACATAAGTATGTACATGTATTTACAATATACTTTTGCAATAAATTGTAGAACGATATATTCTTTCTTGCATGGTGAAATTTCAGCATTAATCTTCATTGGGCGAACTCACTATGGTTTGATGGATGTTGCCTAAATAGGATGTGGAATGATAATCAAATTGACACCAGGATAGGAGTCCTTTTCTAAACGAAGAAATTGTATAATTGGTGATTCTCTCACTTTCATTCCAGGAATTCTTGTGAAAGCAATAGATGGTTTATTTTGAAAGATTTGTAATGAAAAATTTAATATAAAAACAATTACAATTTCCAAGAATTTGTCTACATTTAGTAGTGGTAACATTCTTTTGCCTATAATAACATTTATTTTTGAAGTATATTACTGTTATGCTACGCTTTAACACATACGCTGACATACACACACGCGCGCACACATAAATTTATTTATTTACATATATACGGTTTATGTACACTATACTTAAGCAACGTATGAAAATTAATTTTTTCTTCAATCAAGTTTACTTAACTGTATCATGAAGTGAGTTCGCCACTATCCTTCTTATTTAAAAATATTTCTTACAGTTTGAGATATAAGAAATAATATATTTATAAAATTACAAATATGAAATACATTTTACTCAAAATA
Organism: Megachile lagopoda; assembly: GCA_036983795.1. Lineage (NCBI taxonomy): Eukaryota > Metazoa > Arthropoda > Insecta > Hymenoptera > Megachilidae > Megachile > Megachile lagopoda. The sequence continues at coordinate 11,305,985 of CM072797.1, read as the reverse complement.
AGATGATAATCAGAAAGAAAGCATGTATAAGAATTGCACAAAGAATTCTGATGAAACGAAATAGCAACATATTCAAAAGCATAAATTGATACTTTTTGATATTTTTCTGGAATTTATATCAGTGTTTTGACGATGCGGTACAAATACATAAATGAATATTAAATTTTTCTTCAATTTTGTAAATGAAAGTGTACAAATTTCATATACGCTATCGCAAGATATCTTGTAATAGTGTTCTTAAACAAAATTTAAAAAAACCATAACTGTTTAACATTCTGTACTTTAATGGCTTATCACATCATATGTTGATGGCATCGCTCGGTATTTACCAATCCACCTGATTACAAGGTCGTATCATTCTGTGACGAGAAACTTCTATTTGTTATTATGATTTCTTACAGTTTAATTAGGTACTTTTGGCGTTTTGTGAGATACATATTTACACGCAATGTTAATTTGTTGCTAAAGACATATAGGCTACAAACAGGAACTTCGCCTTTGAATTTATATATTCTTTAAGACAGTTATTGATTACTGTGTAAAGGATTTACACAAAAATGTGTATGTTAGCAGTTATTGCCACTTAACCCTTTATTTGGCGGTGCTGGAATGATATTTCCTTATATAAAGTAATGCTTAAAATATTTCAAATATATTTTCATCACGTAGATTTCTTTTCATATTGTATATATTATTTGATGTACTTATTTGACATATTGTACCACTGGTTTAATATGTCAAGTACCAAACATTCCAATATGCTTTATTTGACTTGCATACAGTTCACATAAACAGTTTCTTCCACATTACTAATAATTTACATTTGCTGACTGTTCGAACTGTAATATACCAATATTTAGATAGTATAAAAAGGTATCTGCAGGTTGGGATTGAGTCCCAAATTAGCACCGCCATTCATGAGTTAAATAGTCCTCATAATCATGTGTAAAGTTCATGATTAAAAATGAATTGCCTTGTAGTTCATAATGACCCTGTTGTAGATTCAGAGGTTTTTACATTTAAAAAGAATCGTATACAAGACTATACATATGAAAGTATCAACTTACAACCATTCTTAAAGGTTATAACTTTTTTAAGGACTCCTGAAAATTTTTACAGGCGTTGAGAAATACGCTTGTAGTTATTTTACTTTATTATTGAAGTGTAGTGAGGATGAGGTCATAATTGTCTTGATTAGATGAGCAACATAATTTAATACTATTATTGAGATTTTAAATACAATTCATTTTATATATTTCTTGTAGCAGGTATAAAGTGTTCTATCTTCAACAAATTTTAGAATATGAATAGTGGCCATATTATCTTAACCAAAAACAAGAAAATGGTGGTTACAACCACTATCCATGAAAGGGTTAAAAAGTTTTGGGACCTTTAAGTAATGGTAGTAATATTTTGTATCAAACCTGTCTCTTGAGAAAATTACAAACTTCTGTATTGTTATGGTGTCTCTGTTTAATAATTTCTTTTTTCAAATTTACAATGATTTTGGAAAACTTCAGTCGAAAAAATTATCCAATGATCCTGTATATGATTTTTCTCAATGATAAAAATAGATTACAATGAAATGCAAACTGAGGTAGGAGGTCTGACATTATTTTATTAAATTTTTATACGAAGATTCGAATCTGATATTTCCAACTAGTCTTTTCATTCAAAAGATAAATCCGAATCAGAACTAAAATTAAAATAATTGTCTGACAATATTTAGGATGTATTTGTCTGTGCGCAAAAATTTTAACCGCACAATTGTAATTATAAATTACAGGAGAGCCATTTAACACGTTAACCGCTACAATTTTATTGAAATGTTTATATTTAATGTAATAATTATTTAATTTGTTAATTATTGACATACATATGTAATATTGTTCGTTTTTCAGATTTTTTCAGTTTCTGTATTGTCATTATTTTATAAGATGAATTCACCATGTTGACTACCATGTTACCCATATGTGAATGATGCTTGAATTTCCACAGGAATTCATCAATCATATTAGGAATTCTTCTATTTACTCAAATAAGAATATCTGTATTAGGTATTGAAGATATGAATAGTTATAAAGACATATTTGTAAATAATTAGGACTACTGTTCAAAGCGGGTAAACGAGGTATTTGGCTCAGGCCCCGCGCACAAAGAAATCCACTTATGATGGTCCTAGAAATTCCATAGGAATGTTATGGAGACCTCTGCTTAGATGAAAAATTGTTGTAATATACATGAAACTATTGCACGAAATAGGTGGAAATGTCAATTAGACAAATTTTTAATTTGTTAATTTGAATATTCAGAAGTTTAGAAATGTAAAAATTTGAGAATACAGAAACAATTTTACGCGCCAGCGCGTTAAAAACGTTAGACAAAGATCCGTATTTTAATAATATCATCTGTTACCCTAAGGCCCAGCCGACATCTTTAAAGCGATAAAAACCTGGAAGAAGTAGTAATACTATCTAATAAAATGTTCAGCGACTTCATCATGGCAGTCAACGTAATTAATAAAATCTACAGTTCTTAATCAAATAATCGATGACTCCAGCAGCGGTGAACGTGTTATCACTTTCATAATATTAAAAACAACATGTTCGATTTGCAGAAGACGATACCTTTGTAAACAAATCCTTTCGTCTGTTCAACACGAAAGATCTCCGCGGGAGAAATAAATGTCCACTTAAACTTAACCGTTCTGTACGTTTATTCCGTAATTGATCACAGAAATGATATGTCTATAAAAAAACTAAACGTATCGTTGAAACAGCACCGTTTCAGCACCAAACAGCCTTCGGCCGTTTAAAAGAAAGTAACGAAAGATCCGTTGGAATGTTCGACAAACTAAGAAGTGCAAACACGTTGGTCGAGTACTTGAAGCACAACTAACGATGATGTCACGTATATGTACACTCACACACTTCTAAACTGTAGGTACATATGTTCAGAGACACTAAACGTTTCACGTGGAAAAGAGTGTACTATGGAAGCGGCCAAGGTAAACCGGAAAAGTCCACGGGGCCACCTAAGCCGGCATCCGCCTCTAGAAGGCTCATTATCACGGCCATTGCTGCTTCGTCGTTACCATCCGATGGCACTGGATTCGGTGATTCGTTAATCGTGGTGCCGCCGATCATATCCATCATATCCTCGTCTGGTGACGTTCCTAAAAGGAGGGCATGTTACGTTATGCGCAACAGTTATTCAAAAGGTGTCTTTCTTTTGCGTGGCGTGGCTACTTTAAACGACAATTATCTGCCAAACGAAAGTTACATTTGATTGCTGGACGTTCGTGCTTTCGAAACACCAGAGCGAACTTCCGTTGCCCTATGCTTCGCTCAGAGAAAAAAATGATACTTCTGTTATCGGAACGGATGAACGAGCTATTTCTTTGCGCTGTTTTCTCTGAGCGATTTAATATTTTTGGAAAAATCCGGCAATCGCACTACACACCAAGAAACGACTCCTTAGAGACAGTAATAGCTATGACCTTGGTCGTTCGCGATGCTGTTCAGCTGCAAGTTGTTTGCAATGTGGTTGTATGTTGGGGCGGGGTTAGCGGTGCTGTTGTTGTTGCTACCTCTTGTTGGCTGCGTCAAATCCTGGACTCTCTCTGGTGACGCCGTGGTGGTAATCCGTGACTAATTATACAGATACAATTTGTTCTAAATAAATTTGTTTTACTGAGCTGTTATTTACATTGAGTCCACAATTAATCTAAAATTGTATAACTGGATTTTCTATCGATTGCCTGATTTTTTGTTTTAGCGATAAAAAGTTGTTTAAGGAACTCACAGAGTAATAGTTAACATTGAGAAAAACCAGTAAACTGTATAATTTCGCAGCTTAGGCTTTCTTTACTTAAGAACTATAAGAAATGTCTTTTCATTCATCTTATGTATTCATATTTTTTACTGCATAAAGTTTTTAGATGAACATATTTGAAATAATTAAATTTTTATTGCAAGAAGAGCTGCCTCTAGTTAAAAAATCATACGTTTCGGAGGTTAAGAAATGTATTTAGGTTTTTCTTATTTACACCCTTAGGTTTTCACAAAACTGAAAGTAATGAGACTACTTATAGTTAAGTAGCTAAATAAGTTCTTAAAACAAGTCTACGTGGCATTCTTCAAATATTTATTAACAGAAGAAAGGGTTGGATCTTTTCTGTTAGTTCATAAATTACTGTAGGTTTCTAACTATAACTACCTCGGTATTCAACAAGGTAGATTCCGGTCCTGGCCCAGGACTGCTACCGGAAGAAGAATCTTCACCCCGTCTTTGAAGATCCAGGACTTCTTCCGCTATTTGCCGTCCGATTTTACTTACCTCCACGTGACTCGAGATTAATCTTTCTAATCCACCATTACCTGCAGCAATACAATTCAATATTGAAACGCCTGAATCAATTCTATTAGTAATCTGCTGTTGAGTTAGGTTAGGTAAACCTATTAGGTTAGGTAAAGTTTATAAACAGAGACTTAAAGTTGCAAGAGGCAAAAATTGTATCAAATGTGTATCAAATACTGTGAGAGGTAAGAGTTATTAGTAATTTCAATGATTGTAAACTGATAAATGAATATTGTATATATAATATAATAATATAAGTAATAATAATTATTAGTATGTTAATAAGTAGTAATAATTGTTACTATAATAATAATATAAGTAATAAAAATATTATTTTATGGATATTATACAAGAGCAATTTTGTTACATTTTTATAAATATTATATACAAGTAATGAAAATTGTATTATAATTTTGTACATACTGTACGAAAGCAATATATACAATATATTTATTACATTATAAAGTAATAAATATTCTATTAATAATTACTCTGTGTAAAATAATCGTAGTTGCCCTGAACACTGGAGTCCTCAGATCTGTTCCCACTGTTTGTGATCGATCGGGAGTCACAACTGAAAGAATTCGTTTTTAATAAAATTTGTACATATTTTGTATACGATATCAGATAGTTGGAAAAAATGTTATTGAAACTTACGAAGTAACAGAATTTTTAGCTATTAGGTACTCGATATCTTTGGTCCACGGATTTTTGAAAGATTTCCATTCAGATTGAAGTCTCACGAAGCTGGCACCCTTGGTCCTAAACCTGTATATCTAAACAAACGAATATACCTGAATTTAAAATTAAGGAGATAAGTGGTTCATTTTAAAGTTTAGAGTAGTGGTTCATTCAAAATTCAAAAATGTAGAAGTTTAGAAATTTATGAATTTGGGGACTTGAGTGATTTTACAAATTTGGGATTGGCACTTTGGTAACTTACAAATTAAGAAATTTGGAAACTGAAGAGTTTAGAGCCCTCAGTGCTTTTGCAAATTTGGGATTGAGATTTCCTAATTTGGAAATTTAGAAATTTACTAATTTTGGAAATATTTAAATTTCTAACATGAGGTACTGATACTAGTGTGGATACATACTACATGAGGTATATGAAGTATTCTACATTTAGTGTATCCCATTAATTAGTGTCTTCCTAATTACACTAATAATCTAAATATCAGATTCATAATTACTTGCCTGTGTGGCGATGCATTCAGTAGCCTGAAGAGCAGCTTTATGAGATTTAGCAAGATGAGGAATATCATCATGGTGATAATACTCGTACATACTCGTACCTAGCAGCTCTTGTGGTAGAAAACCTAACACTAAAGTGGCCCTGCAAGCAAAAATCATTTATTATGATCTAAAATTAATAATACATATACAGAATGTCTCAAGAAGAGTAATACAACTTGAAAAATGATTTGAACTTGTTAATACAGTGAATATGACCTTGGAGATTTAACATAAAATGACTAAGTTGAATATATAATTTTGAATAGCTGTTAAAAATTATAATTTATAATTTTTATTATGTTTATAGCTTGAAATGTTATAGTATGAAAAACTATATAATTAATAAAGTTGTTATTAATATTTATAATGGTATAATATTTAAGATTATATAAAACTAAATAATTAAATTAATTAAAATTACGTAGTTATGCAATCTTATGTTATAATGTTTAAAATTATTTCAAATTACATAATTAAACTGATTAAAATTACATGATTAGGCAATGATATTATTTACAGTGTTATAATGTTTAAAATAATCGATTATTTAAACAAATTACCTAAATAATGTTTAAAATTCATGAAATTAATTGATGAAAATTGATGAATGTTAGTATTTTAAGTATCATCGGCAGGAAATTTCAATTCGTTTCGAGGCCTGTAAAAATTGACTTTGAAATATGAACCTTTGATCGACAAAAAGGAATTTGCCATCCATCGCGTGCCTCGAAACAAATTTAATCGGCCTCAAATTTGGTTTCTTAGGCAAAGATGTTGGTATAGTTGATTGTAAACGACCAACTGCAACTAAACACGATAGATTGCAAGCCTCTCCGTCGCCATCGCCTTCTTGTTCCTCCAGATCGATTTTCGCGGGTGCCCAGGATTTTAGGTAGCCGGTACATTGAATGACGCAGTATTTCCAATCTGCAAAAATATTTATTGAACTAAATATATACATTTATTTATTAACTAAATATTTATTTATATAACATATTTATATATATATAACTGTGAGGATCAAAACTTCTTTTTTAATAAAATAATTCGATTATTTAATTATTAGTGTAATACATAGAATAATAACATAACAGTTAAGTATTTTAATAATTAAAGAATTTCATTCATTTATTACTAATAATTAATTATTTAATGTTTGTTTCAATGGTAAATTGCTTGATCAAATTATTTATGATAAATTAAAAAAGCATCGGATAGCAAGAATAAAGGATTGTACATGTTGTGTTAGGGAAGTTACAAGATTTCATATTAATTCGATAAAAAGTTGTGTAATCGTTAATCGATATATGAAAGAAATGTTAGGATATTTGATGTATCGTGAAGTAGCGAGGTCACGGGGTCAATATTGCATTGAGAATCGTTAGAAGAGATAATAATAAAGTGTTTACATCATTTCTCATGGATATACACACGACCTCGTTTCATTTTATGGCTTGTTCTAGTTTTGGATGACACTTTGGGTATTTGGAGAGCTGAATTACTTTAGAATTTGAGAATTTGAAAATTTGAAAATTTGAGAACTTGGGAACTTCAGAACTTGGAAATTTGGGAGTTTGAGAATTTAAGAATTTGAGAAATTGAGAATTTGAAAATTTGGAAACTTGAGAACTTGGAAATTCGGGAATTTGAGAATTAGAAAATTTGGAAAATGGAGAACTTGGACATTTGGGAATTTGGGAATTTGAGAATTTAAGAATTTGGAAATTTGAGAACTTAGAAATTTGAAAATTTGCAAATTTAAGGACTTGGAACTTTGAGAATTTGGAGATTTGAAAATTTGGAAATTTGAGGACTTGGAAATTTGAGAATTTAGAAATTTGGGAATTTGGAAATTTGAAAATGTGAAAATTTGGAAATTTGAGAACTTGGAACTTTGAGAATTTGGAAATTTGAGAATTTGGAAATTTGAGAATTTGGAAATTTGAGAACTTGGAAATTTGAGAATTTGGAAATTTGAGGACTTGGAACTTTGAGAATTTGGAGATTTGAAAATTTGGAAATTTGAGGACTTGGAAATTTGAGAATTTAGAAATTTGGGAATTTGGAAATTTGAAAATGTGAAAATTTGGAAATTTGAGAACTTGGAACTTTGAGAATTTGGAAATTTGAGAATTTGGAAATTTGAGAATTTGGAAATTTGAGAACTTGGAAATTTGAGAATTTGGAAATTTGAGGACTTGGAAATTTGAGAACTTGGAAATTTGAGAATTTGGAAATTTGAGAATTTGGAAATTTGAGAACTTGGAAATTTAAGAACTTGGAAATTTAAGAATTTGGATATTTGAAAATATAGGAATTTTGAAAAATAGAAATTTGGAAGCTTGAAATTAGGAATTCCACATTAAAAAATTGGATAATTTAGTGATTTGAGAATTGAAGATTTGAGGCTAGTAAATATAGGAATGTTTAAATTCAGAAACTCAAAAGCTTGATCTTCAATAATACTTTTTAACATCAAAACTATCAGAATCTTCATTATTTTATTTTGTATATGATAATATATATCTTTCTAGAAAGTCGATATTACATGTAACATTTAAGAGGACGATTAAGAATAGAATGACAATGGAAAAAATATGAAAGAGAAGATATGTGAAGAAAGTTCTTTAGCTGGACACTGAAATAGTATTCCTTTTTCACTTTTGACAAACCACGCGGCAAATATTTATGTCGTGACATCTTCGAAACGGTGAAAAGGAATTCCTAATACTGGAAATCTCTTTTTATCGTTCTCGCACAAACGCTGTTTTATTTACATCGATGTTCTAAAATTGTCGAAATGTAAAACTTACATATTACTCTACTATTCTATTCGAAAATTTTCACTATTTACTATTAATGTATGTATTATTTACTATTTATATATTGTTTATTTATATCCAAAAAATATACCGAAGTCATTACCTCCATATTTCATAATATTTGTAAAATAGAAAACATTTTATATAAATGTGACAAAAATTTAAACAGTGCAAATGCGATAAAAATTTGAATAGTGCAAGTATGATAAATATTTAAAAAATGCACAGATGTTAATGCATTTAAATTGAACAATCGCTGAAACAGAATCACTTCTACAATGTTAAAACTCTATTCTTCTAAAAAAAGTTAGAATGATTTATAATAAATTTGTTTGTATTTGTATATTGTTTTGTATTTTTACAAACGAATTACACAAGTTTACAAAATTTATAATAAATTTGTTGTAAACAAGTTTGATTTTTTTTTGTATGAATGAAATTAATGAATGCATTTATGAATACTTACCAACGTTTTGTTGTTTTTTGCGTCTATGACAACCACTGGTAGTATCGGCTTCTTCTTTTACTTGCAATTCACCGCAACGAATTCCTTCGACTTTTCGTTTCATTCTGCAGAAGAAAGACCTTCGGGCGCCCGGGCACAGTCTCGATACACCCTGTGGCACGTCTGTTTTCACTGGTAACATTGCTGAAGAAAAATCAAATTTTAATATATTTTATTTGTCGTTCGGTGAAATCTGTCGGTAAATAATAATTTTCAGATTTGCAGATTTTTTAATTTTTAGATTTTCGTTTTTTCAGACCTTCAGACTTTTAGATTTTCGAATTTTTACACTTTCTGATTATTGGATCTTCAGATTTTCAGATATTCAAATTTTCAGATTTTCGGATTTTTAGATCTTCAGATTTTCAAATTTTCAGATTTTTGAATTTCCAGATTTATAAAATCGAAAGTTTGGTTCAGTAAGTTAATAAGTTCGAAAACTAAGAAAGTAGAAATTAGAAATACAGAAGTTTGGAAATTTCATAATTTTTTAATTTAGAGATATCAAATTTTCACACTGAAAAATTGATGGAATTGAAAATTCGATGGTGTGGTAAGTTATTTCAAGAGTAAACATTTCGAAATATAGAAATTTACTAATTTTAGAATTTAGAGAATCAAATTTTCGAATTAACAAATTTAAAACGTCGAAAATTTAGAAATATAAAAATTTGAAAATTTAATTCTCAATCTTACAAATTTGGAAATTTAGAAACTCAATAATATGAAAATTTCACATTGTCAAATTTTTTATTTTAGAAATTGAGAACTTGCTAATTCGTGCATTTTACGGTGTAAAAGTATTGTTTCCACCGTTTCTTAAGTTTTTATTTGACACTCACTGTAGTTTTGTGGACATCTTTTGTTCTTTAAGCAAATCGTTTGTTTCTCTGACTTAGTTTTCATATTAACAACCTAACGGTGTAATGGCGCACGACACTTAAGTCATCTGATTCAATAAAGATGATGTGTCCGACATTTGCAACGATGACGAGTTAGATGATGTGCACTTCAGGGTGTATAGTCTAAAAATATCCACCGTTTCTGTCACATTTTAATAGATTAGTAAAAGAATATTTACTAGTGGGTCTACAGAAGGGGTACTTCACGCGAATTCGAATGTGTATTTCAAATTTCGAGTACCTACTCTAAATATATAGGTAGAACAAGAAGGTGTGTACTATTTGTAGCATAGTAGTAGCTTTATGTATACTATATGTAGCATTAATATAGCATATACATATGAAGGTATAGCACAGTAAACATATATCCCATTACAGTATGTGTTTCTTCCAGGTACAAATCATGCTCAATAGGAAGATGTTTTTAACATCTGAGGTTATGGTTACACCTAGTTTTATCAGATACTCTGATACTGATATTGATGATCTTTGTGATTATGATGCGATGATACACTAGTGGGTCTACAGACCAGATGCCTCACGCGAATTCGAATGTATATTTCAAATTTCGAGTACCTACAGTAGACATATAGGTAGAACAAGAATGAGATTTTAAAGTCGTTCCAAACGATTAAACGTGTTTGAAACTATCGAAAACGATACCAAACACGATTATTCTTGATTTCACGACGACCGACGTCAATGACGACCAAGTATTGTCGTCAACGATGAGTTATACAGCTTTTAACGTGCTTCCAGTCGATTCTATGTATCAAAAATTATCGAAAACGACACCAAACGGTTTTTTATCGATTCGAAGATCGACGTCGATGACGACGGGTTCCTATCGTCGGATCGCCGCCAAAATCTATGCAGCAAATTTAGGGTGTCTCATGAGTCTACCTTAAAAATTTCAAGTGAAAAGATCCAAAATTGTATGAATTGAAAAAGTTGGCAATTTTTGACCTGATAAAATTAAAATATATTGCAATTTTTTACTTGATGGAGTTGAAAAATTTGAGAGTTTTTGACGCAATAGAATTTAAGTATTTTGCAATCTTTCACTTGATGGAACTGAAAAATTTAACAATTTTTGACTTGACGGAATCTAAAAATTTAGTAATTTTTTATTTGAAGAAATTGAAAAATTTGACAATTTTTGACTTGGAGATTTGGCAATTTTGCAATTTTTTACTTGCAAATTTGGCAATTTTGCAATTTGGAAAATTGAGAGTGTAGTAATTTAGAAACTTAGGAATATGGGGTTTAGAAATTTGCTAACTTAAATGTTAACAAATTTTGGAATTCAATGATATGAGAATTTGGCGATTTGGAGATTGGGGAAATTAAGGGTTTGGGGATTTAATGATTTTAGAATTCAAGAATTCAAGAATTCAAGAATTCAAGAATTCAAGAATTCAAAAATTCAAGAATTTAAGGATTCAAAATTGAAGAATTCAAGAATTTAAGAATTTAAGGATTCAAAAATGAATTCGAGAATTCAAGAACTCAAGAATTGAAGAATTGAAGAATCGAAAAATTGAAGAATTGAAGAATCCAAGAATTCCAGAATTGAAGAACCCAAGAATTCAAGAATTCAAGAATTCAAAAATGCAGAAGTTATTTAAGAATTCAAGAATTATTGAAGATTTTAAGAAGTACTTGAGAAAACGAGACTTTAGAAAGTTGGACAATTAGAAAATTAGAAGAAAATTCAATAATCATTTTGCAAATATTTGATATCTTGTAACTGGAAACTGATGACTATGTGCTAAAAGGCGATTCGCATAATTTCCGTAAGGAAAACGACGCCGATTTCCAGGATAAACTACGTTCGATTGTGATTAAAATTACAAAAGTCTGTATTTCGATATTACGTAAGAGAAAAAAAAATTATTGTTGCGCTGTTAACGTTAACTGGAAGCACGTTAATGGCGCATGCAATCTCTTCCTCGGTCTAAGCTGCATATATTTATCACTTTTCCGTGATGTTTCTTCGAGCATTATCGTTACGTAATTAATCTTGATGTATTCCAACATATGGTGATGTAGCCAATTTTCTTCCTTCGAAGAACTTCCTTCTAAAATACAAACACTAAATATGTACAAACCTTTTTTCCTGAACGTGGCTGATTATAATTTCTTCAACAGTATGCACATGTCTCATGAAGTTATTTACGTAATTTGTAGGTTAGATTCGAAAAACACTTCATTTCTTGTATTAATGTAGCACGTAATGACGCTTAATGATAGTAATTAATTGAAGCACGGAAAAAACGATTCAGTTTCAGTTTAACAACTTTGTACTTCTAACCTTCAAATCGTCGTACACGGAGTGTTCAGATAAATAAAGTTATAATTATTTTCACAGAAAAAATATTTGATATATTCTAAATATTTTAAAATATTTTAAAAATTAAGCAGATCTTAGTTAACTTTAAAATTATCGTTGTTTAAATTGTTAAAAAAGGTTTCTTTCCATAAAAGTCAAGGTCACCTTGATTACTTCAGAACTTTTACCAATAGATTTGTCACGTATATTAGTTTATATACGGTGCTGGAATTCATTATGAGCAATGTTCAGAAATTTGAAGAGCTAACCACAGATTTATACTAATACTGATCCCATATATTCGTTTCAAAATTCAAATTCTCCATATGCTGACAATTCACTATCTTTTCATAACTGTACTTAAAAATTGTACTTAGTAGTATATTAAATTATATTATAATTATGTTCCATAAATACGCTGTCAATATAATTATGTTCCATACATGCGCTCTCTAGGGATTTGACTGCAACCCTCTTACTCACTAGAACCGGCCCTGAGTTCATCTCAGGGACACCCTGCGTACAAGGATGAGTGAACGCAGGATCTTTAACATTTTCAGAATCGATCGACGGTGATTCTAAAACCGTGAGCATCGATGATGTATGATCATACGAGATCAAAGACCTTTCGTTCTCCGTAGGTCACAGCGGCATGTAACATCTTAGAAATCTTGCATCGCTTTTCCCTGTTTAGACAAGTCTTTCGCAACGCTTTCATCTTATGGCGTTAATTCATCGACAGTCAGATGCTGTCGAACCAGTGACATTTATCAGATATTAAAGTGCATCAATGAACCATCGTGTGTCCAGCTGACCATCCATGCTGGAGCCGGCTTCGATGATGTCGAAAGACGCCGTAATTAATGGATTCGTATGCAGCGAGTCAAGTAACCTTCTCGAAGTTGAAGTTCTAGCGATTGTAACAGAGTTTTGAAACTTTATGGGAAGAATAGACTCAGGGACGCAACGCGTGAAACGTGACGGGTGCAAGAAATATATTGGGAGTATGTATCTTTTCAGTCATTTAATTTAATTGCACCGTGTTATTGAGTTCGTGCTTCTTACGACTTTATAGTTCATTATCACGTTTTAACTCGTTAACAAAATTGCTGTTGAATTTTATTCACTTTCTAGATGTCCATCATACGAAAACGTGTGACAAGAATTCACGTGCATGACTATAATCTTCAAGTTCGTGCGAGGGAAGGAAGTAGATTGAACATTGTGTAATATTGTTTCTACTAGCGGTTGCCACTGCAAATTAATAGGACTACGTATCACAGTTCAGAATAAATTAAGAAGAAATTTTTTGGCGCAATTTAGAAGAAATGGTGCGGAGTTATTGATATGTTACTTGGTCCGTACTTTTACACAGAAACTTTAAGTGGCAATACTCACAATTTTGAAATAATGGATTCAAAATTATTGAGAAACACTGTCACTGTTTTTTATGCAAGTATTACCAACACGGCAAGATCTTTCATAACTGCAGATCGATAACAAGTTTTTTAAACAATATGTTCGATAATAAATGGGTCGGAACATGCGAACCTATAAAATCGCCTGCATCCCGCTATTTGTCACCCATAGATCTTTTTTTATCGGGTCATATTAAAGACATTGTTTATAGTACACCGCCAACAGATTTAAATCTCCTACAAATTAAGATAAGAGGTGCATGTGCATCTATATCCAGTGCAACATTAGCACAAAGTAGCAGGAGTGTAATCAATAGAGCTCTGAAATGCAAATGACTAATGGAAGCCACATTAGACGTGATATATAGTCCTATCAATTTGTAGTGACATACTAATAAATACAATGTTACGGAATGTTTAATTTGTTTCTTTCATTTCCACGCTTTCATAACCTTGAAGGTCATGTACATAAATGAATTTGCCTTGACACGTGCATGACGTTAAAAAATATATAGCATCGCATTTAAAAAACACCTTCATTTTGTGAAAAATAATGAAAATATAAAATTGCTAGTGCTGCTAGTAAAATACCGTACTTTTTCTTCTATTTTTTTTTTAAGTCCTGAATTCGAAAATTTTGAAAATGTTTAAATTTCAACATTTTATGCTACAAACATTTGAAAATTTCGAAGTGTATAAATTTGAATATTTGAAAATCTGAAAACATGTGAAGTAGAAATGTTGTAAATTCTTTAATTTGAAAATTTGTAAATGTAAGAATTTTTAAATAAATTTAAATGTTTAGAAGGTAGTAAACTCGGACATTTGAAAATAAGCATCGTAATAACTATTTGTTGGAAAAGTGTTGTATTAGAATTTGAACGACTGAAGAGTGAAAATAAGACCCTAAGCACAAAGACTAACTAGATAATTTTCTATGTATCTAAATATTATATACTGGTAAAAAAAATTCTTATTTCAAAAAACTGTTAATAACATTAATAACATTATTAATATTTTCATTTAGATTTCCTAACATTGTTTTCCACATAAACACCCTTTTTGAATAAAAGACAGTATTGAAAAAATTAATATTTACAGTCTTTTATATTTTCACTCTTCAGCTATAAATAAACCTTGTCTAACACATGGTAAGAACAATTATTTCATCACGAATAAACAAAATGGAAGATGATAGTAGAAGGAAAATAGTCGATTTTATCTCCAACGTAATAAAAATCATCACGTATATCAAACGTACTTATATTATTTTTGTTAGATAAATTTAGAAAAATGATCGAATGGGAATTAAGGAAAATGTTTATACATACTTTTGGCGTCTATTAATCTTTCACGTGGACTAAGATCCGAAGAGGAAAGCTGTTCCTTCACCTTGGCAACATCTTTCGGGTGCAAGATATCGAACCAACTTTGACCCAGTAGGTCACCCTGCAGAAAAATAATACTTTGCGCTAGTTCACTTTCCTAACGACATAAAATACATTTTAAATTAAAATAAAACTTTATTTTACTAAAACCATGAAATATATTTTATTTCTTTTTCTATAATACACGTTGAATAATTTGTCTTGAAAAATATGATATAGTTTAACCCCTTGACTGTTACAAAGAAAAGACTTTACGGTCAACACGATGTGCTTATTACGTATCGTAACTTGTGTTATATTATTGTAATAAAAAACAGCATTAACGGGATACCTGAGAATAATTAAGTGTCTGCAAAACAGACTCGGATACATAGAGAATTCTTCCACGATCACAGCCCACCACGAAGACAAAACCCTCCGCAGCCTGAAACAAGAGAACGGGTCTTCGATTACGTAACCCAGATTAAATATTAACTATTATTACGCAACTATCGTGATAACGAATCGATGAACGTTTCCATTCGGAATAATTCGATTACTGGTAGAAGAGAAGGTATGTACGAATATCTGATAGGATAGAAATATGAGATACCGAGGTTTTGGTTTGTAATGCCAAGTACAGTGTTATATTCTTTTAGATTAGGTTTTGGGGATGAAGTGTTTCGATGCTATTTGATTTTCAGAGATTAAAGATGTAAACTTGAAATTCTTTAACTTTCAAACTCTCAAGTTTTTAAATCCTAAAATTCTTTTTTCAAATTTTTAGACTCATGCAATTTTTAAATATTTAATCCTCGATCTTTAAAATTTTCAAGGTTTCAAATTCCAGGATTGTTAAAATACTAAATTTTTCAATTTTTCATTTTCTCAATTTCTCAATTTTTCAATTTTTCTATTTCACAATTTTTCAATTTTTCAATTTTTCTATTTTTCTATTTCTCAATTTCTCAATTTCTTAATTTCTTAATTTCTAAATTTCTAAATTTCTTAATTTCTAAATTTCTAAATTTAACAATTTAACAATTTTTCAACTGCTCAATTTCACAATTTCACAATTTCTCAATTCCTCAATTCCTCAATTCTCAATTTTCCAAATGTTTAACTTCTCAACGCTCAAAATCCTCAAACTTCCAAGTATGTAACTCCCCAAATTCTTTAATTTTTAATTTTTTCAAACCTGTAAATTCTCAAATTTTCAAATGCCAAAATTCTTAAATTTCTCTACTTCTTATTTACCAAATTTCCCAAATTTCCATGTCTTCAGTTACCATTCTCAAAATTTCCCAACATTTTTAAATTCCCATTTTCCAAATCTTCAAGTCCTCAAATTTCCAAATTCACAAATTATCATATACCCCATTATATTATACTACAATGATATTTTCTAAAAATTCCTTAGTTATGATAAATCATTATAAACAATTAATGGATCTGGTATATGAGAAATGATACGTCGTATTGTCTTCTGAGATTATGAATATTAATAATTAATCAACTGTGATAAATAGCCGTCAGACCGTCACGTTCTGTTATATTATACAATACAAATACAAATTTCCAGAATTAGTCTACTATTTACCTATGATAAATAACCGATATATTTCACATATGGAAAATGATACATATGTGTTATTACATTCTGTGGATATGAACATATATGTATAATTTAACCGTCTATAATAAATGATTGTCAGGTCCAACATATTGCAGACATCTTCTATTCTGTTCCTTGAATACAAATTTCTAGAAATAGTGTACTAATTACCTATGATAAATAACCGATATATTTTACATATGGAAAATGATACATATGTGCTATTATATTGTGTGGATATGAACATATATGTATAATTTAGTCGTCTATAATAAATGATTGTCAGGTCCAACATACTGCAGACATCTTCTATTCCTCGAATACAAATTTCCAGAATTAGTCTACTAATTATCTACGATATTCCACATATGAGCTATGCTACATATGTTATATTATCCAACGAAGGCACGAATATCAAGTATTAACCTGCTATGATAAATAACATCACGATAATTGATTTATAACGGATCACGTTGGTCTGTCAGGTTTTTCATTCGAATAATTCGTAGATGAAATTCAATCGGACGCGTATAATGAGGGATTTCGGAGTTTAAGTACGTGGAAACGTATTGACGTTGATGAATGTTGCATGCGATCGAAGATATATCGTCGAGGGCTACGCAAATGCCGATTGCGCAACGGCAACGCACTTATCCTAACCGATTTACCTGTTAGACCGTCGATACAGATATGTACATACATTGCTGATCGTGATCATTGAATAGGAATCGATAGGTGTCACGATTTTTACACGTGACAAGGATAAACTTTAGTACTCGTGTAACTGTACTTTATTTCGAATCAAGAACAAATGCATATTCGAATGTTAGCGATAGTATCTTTGTGTCTGGAGCTCCGTATTCGAAATTCTGTTGTAGATTGAACTTGCTACCTTTTGTTAGCTTGCACTTACTAAGATTGCTAACTTAGGTTAGCGATGAGTTAGTGAAAATGGGTTTGAATTAAATTTAATAACTGTATAATTATTAAACTTGAGTATCTTAGAAGAGGGAGCTCAGACTCCATGTTTGAAATATAGCTGCAGATTGCACTTACCAAATTTAGATTGATGTTGCGTTTGGATTAAATTTAATAACTGTGTAATTATTAAACTTGAGTATCATAGAAGAGGAGCTCGGACTCCATGTTTGAAATATGGCTGCAGATTGCACTTACCAAATTTAGATTGATGTTGCGTTTGGATTAAATTTAATAACTGTGTAATTATTAAACTTGAGTATCATAGAAGAGGAGCTCGGACTCCATGTTTGAAATATGGCTGCAGATTGCACTTACCAAATTTAGATTGATGTTGCGTTTGGATTAAATTTAATAACTGTGTAATTATTAAACTTGAGTATCATAGAAGAGGAGCTCGGACTCCATGTTTGAAATATGGCTGCAGATTGCACTTACCAAATTTAGATTAATGTTGCGTTTGAATTAAATTTAATAACTGTGTAATTATTAAACTTGAGTATCATAGAAGAGGGAGCTCGGACTCCATGTTTGAAATATGGCTGCAGATTGCACTTACCAAATTTAGATTAATGTTGCGTTTGAATTAAATTTAATAACTGTGTAATTATTAAACTTGAGTATCATAGAAGAGGAGCTCGGACTCCATGTTTGAAATATGGCTGCAGATTGCACTTACCAAATTTAGATTAATGTTGCGTTTGAATTAAATTTAATAACTGTGTAATTATTAAACTTGAGTATCATAGAAGAGGGAGCTCAGACTCCATGTTTGAAATATGGCTGCAGATTGCACTTACCAAATTTAGATTGATGTTGCGTTTGGATTAAATTTAATAACTGTGTAATTATTAAACTTGAGTATCTTAGAAGAGGGAGCTCAGACTCCATGTTTGAAATATGGCTGCAGATTGCACTTACCAAATTTAGATTAATGTTGCGTTTGGATTAAATTTAATAACTGTGTAATTACTAAATTTAGGTATCTGAGAGGTTCCATACTTAAATAATGACGATGGGTTGTAATAGTCGATATTGGATTAGTATTGAGTTGTTGGGTTGAATCTGAGTTAAGTTTAATAGCTGAACAACTATTTTTGTTTTGTTAAGTAGAGGCAGCTGAAGCTCCACGCTTAAATTACAACTAGAAATTTCCATTACTAGAAATTCAAAATGGAACGAATAAAATAGCAAATAAAAAGAACAGGTCATAAAATAAAAACATCCAAAAAATCAATTTCGGTCGATAATCGAAATCTAGAAAGTCAAAACCCAAAAAATAAAAAAATTAGAAATCAAAATGCAATATCCAATGCATCAGGAATTGCCAATAAAAAAATTGCACGGTTGTAATTAAGAAAAATAAAAATTGGAAATACCAGCGGAACGAAATAACGTTCAATAACTATAATATGTTTGCAGAACCGTCGAATCAGGATCGTAAACGGTCGCATAAAAATGACAGTATTGCACAAAGTTCGCAATTGGTATCTATCGTACGATGGAAATATTAATTTTCCCGCGAACCGGATATCAACATATCGGGAATAACAAACGTGCGGCAATTCATAATGAAAGTTTGTATGGTAATAATGGCGGCGGAGTCCAGCGTCGATCCGAGCTGGTATGTCGGGTGTGGTCACTCGCTCGGATATTTATTCTCAGTAGGGATAGAGCAAAGGAAAGTCTCGATAAAAGATAAAACCCTATCTTACGTACGTAAGCGACAATGAAAAATACTAGCCAACCACCGACACAAACTCTGTGTTCAGTCGCATGAAAGGAACTTGCATTTCGTTTCACGACGTCCATCTAATCAACGAATGAACCGCTCAGTTTCCAAGTGGGGAAACTTTTTAAAAAGAAGATTATAACAGATGATACTTAATATATTTTTAAGTAAAATATGGTGAAGCAATATATGGTCAAGCAATATGTGAAAATAATTAAAATATTTTCCCGATGGTATTGAAAATTAGAAATATAGATATATTGGAAATATAGATAATGGTATTGGAAAGATTATTTTAAAAGTGCAACCTTGAAATTATTTTTACCTGAATATATTACGATTTTTAGCTCAGGTAAATTATAGTAATACTAAAAATACTGTGAAAAACTAAAAATTGTATATTGGTGGTAATAGCGAGGAAGGTATTGCTGATTTCTATTATCAACTTGCAACTTCTAGTTCAGTTTTTACTCTACAAAGTCGACCTGGTTCTTGTTTTAGTATCGGCGCACAGAACCCCTTAACAATTTTACTGTTGATTCAGAACTATGGTTTATTTTATTTACAAAAATATGGCTCAGAATGATTTCGACGGAAATTATAACTGTGATGCATTTGAAAGTGAAGCTGGTAGGTAATGATAAGGAAATGAAAATACTTTTCTGGGTAATAATGCTACTCCGATAAAATCCACGTTTCCAAGGAATTTTATTATTTTTATTATGCGCATCAAATGTTATACAAACCTTCGATGGAACGACATATTGAATTTAAAGTTCTCGATTTATTAGCACAACGTGGAAGACCAAGTTTTGGAAATATGAAATTACCTTCTTTGTATAAAAAAAGTGGATCAACTACATCAAATGTAAGAACATGGTGGATTACCTCCAGTTGATCATGAATCCTAAATAAGATTCAAAATAAAGTTACGAAGATTACTAACTAAAATTTATAATTTCATTGAAAATCTTAACACAAGGGTTTTTTTGATATGTTGTATTTTTTCTGTAATATCTAAAAACTGCTTTCTTTGCTTTATTTTTACTTTTTATCAATTAAATAACATTGCACAGTATTTTGTTTTTAATATCAAAGAAAGGCTGCTACAACTGAAATATTATCGGCTTAATTAACGATTATAATAATTGATTAATTTTGAAATTAAGGCAAGTCCATTTGAGCATAATAAAACTATTTAGCCAGCATTTTAAACACTATTGGATATAAATACAAAAAATTTGTCTATTAGAGTTCAGCAATATTTTTTTTATCGAAATTCTTAAACATCTTGCAATAACAAAAAGTGAATTTTTAAAATAAACGGCTGAAAAAAATACTTATAAGTTCAACAATATCTTTTATAAATTATATCCATCCAATAACTCCATTTTATCAAAACTAAGAACACCGCCATGTTTTCTAATCCGAGAATTAAATGGACTCCCACTATTTTTCTTACAATTCTTAAACTACAAAAAATATAGAAAAACGTTTTAAGTAAAAATTTAACAGTATTATATATGCTATAAACTTGCATGAAAAAAGTTTTGAAAAAATTATTTTTTAAATTTTAATTTTGAGGAAATAATTTTTTTCAAAATTCTGTTCACGCACGTTTGTAAAGTATGTTAGAACATACAACTTTTATTCGAAATATTTTTCTTTATTTTATGTAGTTTAGGAACTGTAAGTAAAACAGTGAAGAGGTTTATTTAATTTTGAGGTTAGTTTCGATATCCCTAGACACGAATGAATCGTGCTATTATTTTTATTCTAAATTATACAGCTTTGTCCTTTTGTTACTTTATATATAATATATAAATTTTCAGTTCTGAAATGTAATTTTTTGATTTTTCAACATTTTTTATAAGATTGCTGTTAGTTACTGTTATTTTGTATCGTGTTAATTAATAACAAGATTGTTATGTAAAATCTGATTGGAAGTTAGAAAATTTGAAAATTTCTTGTATGTATTTTATTTGAAATCAGCATGGTTACAAGAGCTGAGTTACCAGCTAAGTAATACGAGTCAGTAGCGATAAAGGAAGTTGGCAAGTAATAAAAATGCGAAGATAACTATGCTTCTGAAAGATAAGAGAAAGAGCTTGCTTTCGTTTTTCAGACCAATCAATTTACACTTATGACCGTGCCAAGTGCTATTAATAGTCATCCCTGTATAAACAAAGTTCAACAAAATATTCTATAAAAACGAAAAACAAAAAATCTATAAACTAAAATAAAAACACAAAATCTACATGGAAGATGTACAGAAAGATATGTATAAAATAAAAACGAAAACTCTACATGGAAGGTGTATGTAATTATATTTATAAAATAACAACGAAAAATTTATATGAAAGATGTGTAGAAAGGTATATATAAAATAAAAAGAAAAAATCAATAAGAAAAATGTATAGATAAATATGTATGAAATAAAAACAAAAAATCTACATGAAAGGGGTATATAATTATATTTACAAAATAAAAACAAAAAATTTGTATGAAAGGTATGTATAAAATAAAATCATAAAATCAATAAGAAAAATGTATAAAAACGAAAAATCTACATGGAAGGTGTATATAATTATATTTGTAAAATAAAAACAAAAAATGTATATGAAAGATGTATAGAAAGATATGTATAAAATGACACGTCACATCACGATAAATAAATTTGTCTAACTAACGAATATTTTTAATTTGTTGTAATAATTGTCAGTAAAGAAAGTAAGGGGAGTAGGTCCACTACTAACCTAACCTCTACCTAGTTACGCGAGGGGTTTCGAAACACGAATTAACTGTTTGACAGTGATAATCAAAGGTGCAAGTAATTCGAGCAATGCGAGTAAACGCCGATCGGTGTTTCACGAACACTATACTAGAAACGTGCATGTACAGTCTAGAGCAAATCTGATTTCCCTAGGGACAATGTGTAGATCAAGGCGGAAGAGATCTTCTACTGTGTTGATTTTTAATCGAGTTTTCGGGATTTGGAGATCTGAGAATTTGGGGATATGGTAATTTAGGGATTTTGTAATTTGGGGATTTGGATTTTTAGAAATTTTAGAATTTAGGAATTTGGGAACTTAGAGACTTTGGGAATATGGAAA
This sequence comes from Megachile lagopoda, assembly GCA_036983795.1. Taxonomy (NCBI): domain Eukaryota; kingdom Metazoa; phylum Arthropoda; class Insecta; order Hymenoptera; family Megachilidae; genus Megachile; species Megachile lagopoda. The sequence goes on along the minus strand of CM072797.1, from coordinate 11,283,606 downwards.
TTTAGGGATTTTATAATTTGGGGATTTGGATATTCGAAAATTTTGGAATTTAGAAATTTGGGAACTTGGGGACTTTGGAGATTGCAAAAATTAGGAAATGTAAGTATTTGGGAATTTGGGGAGTTTGAAAATGCAGGAAATTACTGAATTTCGAAATTTAGGGAATTTGAGGAATTTAGAGATTTTGAAATTTAGGAAATTGGGGGATTTCGAAATTTAGATTCGGAATTTGGAAATTGCAAAAATTAGAACATATAAAAATTTGTGGAATTTGAAAATGTAGGAAATTACTGAATTTCGAAATCTAGGGAATTTGAGGAATTTAGAGATTTTGAAATTTAGGAAATTGGGGGATTTCGAAATTTAGATTCGGAATTTGGAAATTGCAAAAATTAGAACATATAAAAATTTGTGGAATTTGAAAATGTAGGAAATTACTGAATTTCGAAATCTAGGGAATTTGAGGAATTTAGAGATTTTGAAATTTAGGAAATTGGGGGATTTCGAAATTTAGATTCGGAATTTGGAAATTGCAAAAATTAGAACATATAAAAATTTGGGGAATTTGAAAATGTAGGAAATTATGGGATTTCGAAATCTAGGGAATTTGTGGAATTTAGAGATTTCGAAATTTAGGAAATTGGGGGATTTCGAAATTTAGATTCGGAATTTGGAAATTGCAAAAATTAGAACATATAAAAATTTGGGGAATTTGAAAATGTAGGAAATTATGGGATTTCGAAATCTAGGGAATTTGTGGAATTTAGAGATTTCGAAATTTAGGAAATTGGGGGATTTCGAAATTTAGGGAATTTAAGGAATTTGGAGATTTCGAAGTTTCAGAAATTTGGGAGTTTTGAAATTTAGAAAATTTAAAGATTTGTAAATTTGCAAATTCTGAAATTTGAGAATTATACAATTTGAAAGTTTAATAAATTTGAAGATTCTGAAATTTGGAAATTTGAAAATTTTAGAAACCCAAGGATTTTGAAATTTGGAAAAGTTTATTTTACAATTTGGAGTTTTGAAAAATGGGAACATTAAACACTAAAAACATGAAAACTTGACAATTTGCATAATTGAATATCTAAAAATTCGAAAAATTGAATATCCAAAAATTTTCAAACCATAAAATTTAGCATTGAATGTTTATAACTTTGAGAACTTGAAAAATGTGCAAAATTGAATATTAAAAAATGTGCAAACTTAACTTTTGCAAACTTGACTTGATTTGTAAAATTGAACACTTAAAAATTTGTAAAATGAAATATTTAAAAATGTAAAAACATGAAAATTTGTAAAATTGAATATTTGGAAATTTGTGAAGCTTCGAATCGAAAGATTTCGAAGTTTACATATGTATCGTTATCGAAAGGAAGGTGATGTTGTGTGCATTCGAGTGTACACACGCGGAACCCTTCTCTTTCACTGGTCGCGAGACCGATCGCTGCGTGAAAAATATGTAGCACGCCGGAGAAAGGTTAGACACGGCTCTTGGATACGCTCGGTCTCCTACTGAAACATTGCAAAAGGTATCGACGGCCTTTTACAACCACCGTAAAAACTTTTCTCCCGCATTGCTACCAATTAACGGATTAATCACTTAAACTATAATGCGATCCGTGAGCCTATGGGAACGAGCCAACCAACTTGAAAGTGAACCGACTCCAGCAAATCAGATACCTAATCGAAATCGACCATTAGCTATGCCTCCACGATTACCTCATCGCCGGTGAAAAATTTCACCCTCCGATACATTCCGAATACTTTCTTATTTAACTAGACCATTTTAATTCAATTTTATTTAATTTCACTCAAATTCAGTTTAATTTCATTTAATTTACCTCAAATTTTTATTTAATTTCATTCAAATTCAGTTAAATTTCATTTAATTTACCACCAATTTTAATTTAAGTCAATTCAGATTCAGTTTAATTTAATGTACTACAAATTTTAATTCAATTTAACTCAAATTTAGTTAAATTTTATTTATTACAGATTTTAATTGAGTTTCAGTTAAATTCAATTAAATTTCATTTAATTTACTAATTTTAAAATCAAATTTTACTTGCGCAAAATTCAGTAAAAAAAATTTCAATGTTCAATTAAACGCAATCACATCAAAAATTAAATTTTTATTTTTCATTCGGTAAAGCTCCAATTATCAATTGAAAGTTAATTATTAACTGAGGGATTTTATTTTAATTTTCAATCAATTTTCAATAACAGCGTGATTATTAATTACTGAGAAAATATTCACAAATGAAATTGTTAATTGATAATTAGTATACAATAATGTTAAAAATTTAATTAATTATTCGATTATGTTAAAGTTCACCTTCAATTCCAGAATATCGAGTACATATTTGATTATCTTTTTGCAAGTGTAATATTACCCAGTTCAGTTCGAAGGTGTTAAAGCTCAAATAAGTTAACCTACACGCTTCTGCATTATATTCTTATTCATATATAAAATATATATCCACGCTTTATTGCATTTATTTCCTAATTAAATTATCAGCTTTTGAACACAGTTGTTCACTTGAAACACTCATAACCGACACTGACTAAATGAGATTACGAAATCTGACGATGAGGCTTATTAACACTTTCGATCCCAGCAGATACAATCGAATAAAGCATATACGTTGTAATCGAGCAACAATATATAAAACATTCTTAAATGTACAAAATCTTCGTGTATCTCTAACCTAACTTCTAATATTAGATCTACTTGTCACTTTCGTGTCTCCCAATTTCGTATATTTTCATATTTGTTGCAAAATTTGCGACGTGTTTTAAAACACATGCTCGTCTTCTGAGCTGAAAACGCGAATAATGATCAAATGCGTACTATGGCGCGCATGCGTCGCACGATCGGCGTTTATGTCGATTATCGATTGGTCTAATCGATCGAGCATAACCTGCAAGCGGACAAAGCTTGCCATGCAGTCGTAATGGACATTTCGTACTTTATATTTTCATATTATCTTCTTTATCGTCAAATATATTATTGTTGTAAACAATTAATAGTATTATTATCGGACAGTTACTATTTTTACTAATGTTACTAATGTGTTATTTTTATATCGTAGAAAATGAAAGAATATTAGATCGATGCAATTTGGACTGAGGTTAGGTTGACAGCATGATTATGAAGATTGCGAAAGGCAGGTGAACGAGTGTGGTTAAAAGTCGGAAAGCAAACTGATTCGTACGATGAGATTACTCGCCATTATCGAGCTCCGTATTCGGAAAACTAGATAGTGAATACAGGCGTGCATACCATTCGTGTAAGACTTCCTGGTATCTCAGACACGATTACGTAATTCGAACTTCGATTCGTTGTCGTTCGAACAGAAACGATTTAATTTAAAATCGATTAACGCTTAACTGGAAAATGTCTACATTTTTAACATACTTCGGATTCAGTATGTTACAGAGATTCTAATAGTATTGGTCCAGATTTACTGGTAGATTATACGTTGATTGGCGAATCGAGTTGAATGTTAAAATATTAAATATTTAATGACGGTAAAGCTGTATTTTTTATTGGAAAAATTAAATTTTTAACGAAGAGTATTACATAGCGGTAATTTTTAGGTATGCATTGGAAGCGAGTGAGCGGTGAAGAGTTACGATGTTCGAGCGTGGGAATTTCGTGTGTTGCAAGTCTGGTTGATTAGAGATTTGAGAAATTCAGAATTTAAGCAATTAAGATTTTAAGAACTTGAGACTTTCAGATACAAGAGATTTAGATTTGAGAATTTGAGGCTCGAGAGTTTGAGGGTTTGAGAGTTTGAGAACTTGAGAGTTTGAGAACCTGAGAGTTTCAGAACCTGAGAGTTTCAGAGCCTGAGAGTTTGAGAACTTGAGAGTTTCAGAATTGGAGAGTTTGAGAACATGAGAGTTTGAGAACTTGAGAGTTTGAGGACTTTGGAGTTTGAGAACTTGAGAATTTGAGAATTTAAGATTTGAGAGTTTGAAAGTTTGAGGATTTGAGAATTTGAGAATTTGAGAATTTGAGAATTTGAGAGTTTAAAATGTGAGAGTTTGAAAGTTTGAGGATTTGAGAGCTTAAGAGTTTGAGAGTTTGCGAGTTTTAGAGTTTGAAAGTTTGAGGATTTGAAAGCTTGAGAATTTAAGAGTTTGAGAACTTAAAAATTGAAAAATTTGAGAGTTTGAGAGTTTGAGATTTGTAACATTTCTATTTAACTATTTGTAAATAAATATTTGTGATTAATATATGCATTAATATTAATTAATATTTAATACTCAATTAACGAACATCAAAGAATACGAAATAAATAACTAATTAATGAATCTTAAAGAATATCAAATTAATAATTAATTAATATTGTTCGTTTTTAAAAGCTGCCTATCAGGAGTCATAATACAAAAGCTTAATGTACTCAATACTTGTTTTCCTGCTATTAATTTCAAAAGCGAGTAAAATAAATAGTGTAAAAGATACTTGGTGCAAAAGTGTTGAAATATACGTCGAAAGATACATCATTAATCTCGATTTAATTGCTTCTCACTGATTTATTATTCATGACGTAAAGCTTGAATGATAAAGATAAATAGGCACGATAAATTGTAGTAAACTTACTTGAAGTATGAGAGTCTTGAGCTCCTGATCGCTCAGGAATGCTGGCTTATAATGACCCTCCGTATAGGAAGTGACGGCACCGAGGATGGTTTTGATGTGTTGCACAGCCATTCTGAGCACAGTTAATTTGTCAAGTTTGCGGGACATTGCATGGCACATTGGTACCATCGCTGAAAGTTCTGTGATGTATGTGTTCATTTTATCCCTTCTTCTTTTCTCGATTTCACTGTGGTTTTGTCTGAAAAATACAAGGATATTCAACGTCAGTACATTACAAATTCACGGATTTTCAGTCCTACAAGTTTTTCAATTTTCAAATTTCTAATTTACAAATGTTCAAATTCAAAATTCCAAATTCTTAAATTTTCAAACTTATACATTTTTAAATTTCCAAGTCTCAAATTATCAAATTTAAAAATTCCAAATTCCTAAAATCTTAATATTTTTAATTTCTAAATTTTCAAATTCTTAAATTCTCTAATTCCCAAGTTCCTAAATTATAAGATTTCAAAAATTCTTCAAATTCGTAAGATTATTAACATTTCTAAAATTCCTGAATTCCAAATTTCCTAGCTATCGAAGCTCACAATTTCCCACTTCCGAAATCCTCCAATTTCTCATTTTTAAAATTCTGAAATTTCAGAATTTGCAAATTCTCAAAGCCAAAAAAAATATTATCAATATACACACAATGAATTCCAAAGTCTTCATAATATATCAAATAATTTATTTTTTAAATAAATTGTTAATAATACGTAAAGTATGTTAAATATAAAAATGTAAGTAATAATTACTTCAAAATGGAAGTAATTATATATTTTGTATAAGAATTTTACAGTCTAATAAAAAGATTTATATTATTATTTTTTAAAATCCCAGTAATAATGTCACATCAGAAATGAATGAAATTAATGAAACTCTTGATTTTAAATATCGACACTCACGTCGAAATATCGCGTTTAATAATCATTTTCAAAGATCCAACTGACAACTCTGTTTTGTATCAATTGTAGAAGCCGATCTGGTTAATAAACGGCGCTTTTGTGCGCGAACACTGTTAATGTGCCTCCCAAGAACTTGCATTGATGCTTTGCAGACGATCAATTGGTCAACGGAAGTCGCAGTCGCCGGAAACCACTTTCGACTAGTAACCAACAACGAACTTGCAATACTCTTTGTTATATTAACCCTTTGCTCTCGAAGATTTTTACTGCTGGCAGATGGCAACTTTATCTTTAAAGTTTTCTTTAAAAAACAGTTATTGATCAATTTTCATTTATTCGTGAATCATTGAGAATTGTACAAAAATCTAACATACAAAGAACGTGTGCATGTTCAATCCCTGGCCATCGAATTAGGACCACGTTCGAAAACTTTACTTTTATGGCTATAATATGGAAAATTGTTAGGCCATGCAAAATGATTACTAAATACGTTGATAATGATATGTACATAGCAATTTGTTACTATCGTGATAATAAATTGTGTGGTTGAGTGATTAAGGGCCGTGCGTTTACGTTAGGCTCGAGTATCGATAGCGCTAGAGGTGAAATTTGAATGCCATAGAAAATGTCTGTCTACTCAAAAGACTAGTTTACAACTCTCCAACCACATTATCCGAGTTGAAAAGAATTACAGATATTTGGGAAATAATGAAGATGTAAAGCATATGATGTATACAGAGCATGCCGGAAGCTGTGACCAAAGCAAAGTGTGGAAATACAAGATATGAACGTGTGTTAATGTTATGTACAGTAGTAGTGTATCATAGTAGCTAATAAATTAATTACAATTTGAACAGCTCTTAATTTTACGGAAAACGTGTAAAATTCTGAAAAATAGTGGTAATTCGATGGCCAAGGACTGTAACTTCCATGTTATAGAATTTTCTAAAATTGCTACGTATTGTAATCTGCACAATATAATCCTCTACTCTAGAAACTCTCTATGTTCATATTTCGACGTTATAAAATTTTGACATTATAGAACGGCTAGGTTCTGAATTTCCAAAATCGTCAAAAACTTCCAAATTTGTATATATAAGAAATGAAACACGAAATAATTTAAACATCTCATAGCAAATAAAGATTGAAATATGAAAAAAGAGGAATGTTAGAAGTGCAACGTCTTTGTGGTATTTGTGTTTGCAATCTACGTTGGCGTTGATTAGATTAATGACGTCGTCGATGAAGCCAGAGTAAAGAATCGAGGTGGGTCAAGGTGGCACTTACCTTGGCAATACTTGAAATAATACTACATAACCGCTGACCAAGATTATGCTTTTAAGCTATACGGTTTCTTACTATATTAGAATGAACTGCAACTTTTTTCTATGAATCATTATACTTGAAAATCACCTTGCGTTTAAGTGCACGATTTTTATGTATTCATATATTATAATGTATTTCTTATTAGTATGTATTTCTTGTTAATGTAAGATATGTTTCATAAAGGTCCAACTTGTATTTTTGTACTCATACATGTATGTGAACAAGTATATAAAAATATATAATATGTGTGTTTATATGTATTGTTTCTTTAAAGAACGATTGTTATTTTTAAACGAGGATTTTATTTTTTGACTTTGTTATTTTATTATGTATTATTTTGGTATTGTACTGTTTCGCTATTTTGGTATTTTGTTCATTTGCTTTTTTGTATTTTGCTATTTCGTTACTCTCCTATTTTGCTACTTTGCTTTTTGGATACTTTGCTATTTGGATACTTTGCTGTTTTGTTACTTTGCTATTTTTGTATTTTACTGTTTGATTACTTTGCTATTTTGCTATGTTGTTATCTCGTTACTTTGCTATTTTGTTATGTTGGTATCTCGTTACTTAGCTATTTTGCTATGTTGTTGTCTCGTTACTTTGCTATTTTATTACGTTACTATAATTTTATCTTCTTATTTTGCTGTTTGGTCTTCGCTACTTTAGCATTTATCTATTTTATTATTACACTACTTGTCTATTTTACTCTTTTATTTAATTAAACAGAATTTTGGTTAACTTTTTCTTTACTTTAGAAGATCACTAGTGTTATTATTAATAATTATGCTTAGCCATTTATATATATATTTTTAATGGTTATACAATAAATTTTACTTACTTTTTGCTGTCGTCATTTGTGCGAACAGATTTGGCATCGTCTCCCACGTCGTCCAATAAATTACTACTGTCGCTGAAACAGAAAACAAAACATTTGTTGTTTAAAATTGAGTTACTATTGCATTTCATTTCTACATAGTGATTAGTCTCATTCAAATTTAACATAATAATTAAAATAAAAAAACTTTCAATGTAGCAAGCAAAGTATTAAAACAAAATAGATAATATTCTAAATTTACATTTCGAAAGAAATTAGTAAATGATATTGTTAAAAGTTTAAATAACTAATAAAGAATATTATTAAAGTTCGAATAAATAATAAATAATATTATCAAAGTTTCAATAAATAATTAATTCTCTCCTTATTTCTTTCGCTAATGATCACTCCATCCACAACATTCATGAAACTAATTTACCTTATTAACGTTTTTTAAAACAAATTCAAATTTCTCCGCTCTGACGAAATTTTACTTAACCACCTACACAAAAACAACGTTAATATAGAATTCGACAACTTTGGGTACAGAACAATGTGATCATGTAATAATTGAAGAAGACCTACTCGAGACGCCGAAACATTGAGAAAGCGAGTCTACGCACTTCTGAAACAATTTCTTCAAGGTGCAACCCTTCGGAAGTACCTTGTTTCATGCAGAATTTTGCCAAGTTTCGCTCGTGTACAGCTTCTTCGTACTTTTGTCTTTAAACAATTGGCACAGCCAATGTTTTAACAAAGTTACTTTTACACTCGTTTCATAATTACATACTTTAACCGGTATCTAACAATTTTAATTTGTCTGTTACCACAAGTTTTTTTTACCTAACTATATTTACTTAAATGTTAAAATAAATTACATCTGCAAGTTTTCAAATAAATTGTGATTAAAATCAATAAATATTAAATATTCAAATAAATGATAATTACAAACATTAAAATAAATTGCAACTACAACTCTCAAAATAAATTATAAGTACAAATGTTAAAATAAATTATGAGTGTACATACTAAAATTAATTACAATCATAATTATTAAAATAGATAACACAATATAATTACCAAACTACCATAAAAAAATCATACAACGCGTTCCATAATTTGCTCCCCAAAATGATTGAAAATCGAAAATGTAGCTCTAATAGTTCGTTCCATAATTTAATTACTAAAATTATAATTTTCAAAGTGGGAATAAAATACATAGACAATCCATCACGGTTCCCATGATTCGAATGATGGTAGTTTACGAGCAACCTTTAAGGCGGCAAATTGGATATATTCTGGTCAGAGGTAACACCAACTATGGCAGTTTCTAAAGGCAATTTCGACCAACCCACGGTCCCAGGAGAAGGCAAATCTTCGGTTCTATTAATGATTAAGTTAACCCTTTGAGCGGGTAACCGACACCTTGATTGGTAATTACTCGGAGTTGCGGTCGTTTAACGGGGAAACGTTATGGAATGTGGCGCTGGCTTGAATCAAAGAGGTGGATAAGGTGTGTGGGGGTGTAGAAAGATGTTTATAGATGGAAATATCGGTCTTGAATACATTTGATTGGCTTCATTTCGACGTGTTCACCGCCGCGAGCATGTTAATGTGTGTAACGGACCAATATCCTGTATGACTTCCCACGCAAACCATACAATTCTTAACACATTATGGACCAGACATTTTATTGCTGAATATTTCTTATATATACCTGTCCTTTTCCTCGTTCAGTGTCGTTAGTAAGTCATATCTTTTCTACATTTTCTCTTATATCGTTAGTGAATTCGTTACACCTCCTGCTACATTATGTCCAATATCGTTAATAATACATTATATTTTTTGCTACATACGCACTGCTTGTTGCATTAAGATTTATTCATTTATTTATTATTTTTATTTACAACGCTATTATTTTAAGGCATATTTATTATTATTTTAACATAACTTTTTGTGGACTTATTTCGATTACTTTCAGTTGGTACATCAATGGCTTTTTGAATATTTATTGATAATGTACTTTTTATTAGGAGACGCAACAGGTGCGTCATAGATTGTTTGAGAATGAGAATGAGAAGATACACCGTGTGCGTCCTTCGTTGTACAGGGTAGGTATTAGAAAACGTACTATTTCCAAATAACTATGGAATGATATATTAAGCGCGTCATGCACTTTTTTTACGAGTATTCTATGACGCAACTGGTGCGTTGATCATTATTTAGCATATGTATCGATCGTTTAGCATATGCTTCGAATAATATTTTAGAATACTTTAGTAGAGCTAGGAACACTTTAGAATTGGTAAACTCAGTGAGACTTATTACAGAAACTCCTGATTGCTGAATATTAAAAATTGAGTACTTGATGACGCACATGCTGCGGCGTGGTTTGTTATGGATGAGTACTATTTATAAGAGAGGTAAGTTGTTTCGGAAAAATATTAAAGCACGCGTGCTGTGTCCGTAATTATTTAAGATACGTATTTACTGATATATTTGGAAAATAATTAGGTAAAGTCGTTTCGCTAACTCTGTCATAATAGTTCCGTTACTTTTAATGATACGCTAAAATGTCACAGAAGTGAATTGTTCGATTCGGAGAGACAAATATTATGGTAAACAAAAACTTGTTCTCAAGGTCATCTTCTTCGACTACAAGTTAATCGATGTTTTTTTGACAGGATTACTTGTATTATCATGATATAGTAGTCGAGGTTAAGACCCATCCAATGACCTACGACACTATGATCATCGCGTGACCTTGAACACGAAACATTCAGAAACGTTTGAACAAAGAAAGTATTGTTCATTGTCACTAATCATATTAAAACGAAGCAGTGTCTAGCGAGAGGAACATAACTAAAACGTATTTACATTCATCAATTGTTACAGGATAATGTTGCAGGTGTCATAAGTTAAGTTATCGTCAGTCTGTTTTCGGTATCATGCAAATTTTGAGGAAGTTTCGAGTGGGAACGGATACATTTAATGATTACGTCGACACGTTGCCGGTATTAGGCGAATGCCAACGAAATTTCAGACGCGCTGCTGAGCTCTATGCAGTGAAATATCTAGAAAGATCAGCGTCACATGTGGAACTCGAGGGTTTATAGTTTAGAGAAACATCTTCGACAGAGCTCTGTTAAACTGATAAAACAAAGTGCAATACGTTCGGCATGTCACGACAATAATGCCAATAATCCTTTGGTAGTAATTACTAAAGACCCACAGTAATTCATCATTTACATATGTTGCCAAATATCTCTTTGGAACAGTATGCCAAACATGTACTTCCTCCACTAAAGGTGGTAATCTTGATAATTTATTAAAAAATTATTGATCTAACCCAACCTTAATCCGAGATAACACTATTCAGGGTGCTAATCTTGATCGATTCCCATTAAAACTGGTACAATATTACCCACGATGATGATCTTGATCAGCCTACTTAAGACTTCCATTAAAATTCGGTATAATAGGATAGTAATCTCGATCAGCCTGACTCCCATTGAAACTCGAATACCGCTGCTCAGGATGGCCACGATAACATCAAATCGTTGCATGCAAAAACCGAGTTTAATCGTGTTCTAAGATAACGCTATTCAGGATACTAATTGTGACTGACCTAACCCCTACTAAAATGAGTATACTACTCAGGGTTCTAATCCTGATGAACCCAACCTCCATTAAAACTGGAATAAGGCTACTCAGGATGAACCTTGACATCGTTAACCAAACCTTGCAAGAATCTAGGACATAAAATATCGTGACATTACTATTATTACAAAACCTCCCCGCTACTCCCCGCTAACGGTGCGAGATACGACATATTTCCATAGAATCAACCCCTCCTAAAATCACCTGGAAACCCCAGGAAAACTGTCAAACCTTTAACATTTCCTGATCGCGAAGGAGATATGTGGAGCCGAAGACCACGTACGAAGGGTCTGAGAGTAAAACGAGTCAAAATCCTATGAAACCCCATACCGATCACTCACTCGTATATACAAATGTAAACCGTGGTCAAACCGAGTCAGATACGACTTATTGTCGAATAATCAAACTTTAAAATGGGCCAAACACCTCAGAAAAATTGTGAAAACCGAACGGTGGCTAACAGGGGGTCTAAGGAGCTCCCCAGTAAAAATGCTAAACTTACTGGCAAGAAAGTTTTCGCTTCCTAGAATCTGGCACGAATTCCTCGGAAGCGTCTGTGTTCGGTCCATGGTTGGGTGTGGATGAGGCGCTACGTTGTTGCTGCTGATGATGATGGTGGTGGTGATGATGATGATGGTGACGATGATAGTGATGGCCGGAGGCGGGTGCCTGGTCAGGGACCATCGTCGGGGGTGTCTCCATGTGCTGGGGCGGTTCAGCCCCCGTTACGACCTGCGGCGTGGTGTCGGTGCTGGTGGTGGTGGTTGTGGTAATCGCAATGGTGGTAGCGCCGGTGGTGTTGGGGGTGGCGGTAGTTGTGTTGTTGCTGTTGTTGGCGGGGGTTGGAGTCAGGCTGAGACCTTCGCCACCCCCCGCCGAGCTGGCGGTTACTTCTCCCACCCCCGATCCCGTTCCTATGTCGCCGAAATAAACTGTGGGACACGAACCTCTGAAACAGTAATTGATTTATGATTATTCACGTTAAAGCCTGACAATTTTTCATCGCTTAACATTGAAGCGGTCAAATGACCGTTTTGCAAGTTTTTCGAGTTACAAGATTTATTGATTTTCTTCAAATCTCTCGTGATTTTTATCAGGATATTATTTTTATTGGTTTGTTTGTATGGTTAATATCGTTTATTCACTTTTTAGCTTCATTTTTTATTTGAGTAAGTGTGCATTATACGCCGGTAGGTTTAGTGTTAATAATTTCAAATTAATTGTAATTATCAGTGCAAAAATGAATAGGTAATTCTTAAGTTTAATTTTCTAAATTGGTACAATATTAACTTGAAGTTTGAACTTCAAGTAACTTGCAATAATGATTGTTTGATTAATACAATTTTTTGTGGTTAAAACATACGTGTAATCATTGACAAAAGTACAGAGTTTAATAAATAAATAAAATAGCAGAATTAAAATAAACTTTATTAAAATCATGAAATATATTTCATATTTTTTCTATAACAAAAGTATAATTTGTCTTAAAAAATATTAGTTTAACCCTCTGACTATTACAATGAAAATAAACATGTTAAAATTCTAATTAATTCTAATCGATTAATGTCAATGTATAATGGTACACTTTTGTAATTACTAAAGTATAATAAATAAATGATAAATGTTAAAATTTACGACACTATTATAAATAAAAAGAGTAACACGTTACAATTTGTAACAGAATATTTCAGATGCTGTTAACAAAAAAAAGTAGTAGAATAAAAATTAAAGTACTGTTGAATTCGTTATTAAAATATAGTAAATGTTAAAATTTACAGCACCTTGTAGCATAATAAATAAAAATAGTATCAAATTACAATAGAACATTTGAAATATAAGCGGGAAAAGCGACAGAATCATTGAGTTAATTAACTATTGAAGTATGATTAATAATAATATTTTGCAGTACCTTCTACGATATAAATAAGATTAGTATTTACAATTTACAGTAGAATATTTCAAATGCTATAAACAGAAGTAAAAAATAAGATATTGTTGTGTAATATAATGTAACATATATTGCGATAATCTCGATTAATCGTTACAAAATACAAATACGCAGTAATTTATTGGTCGAGTGTCGTTTAACGATAATTTCGAGAATGAGTCACTTAAGTGACAATTCTTTATATCGTATCTGCACAAAAAGACGTGATGAAGGTCGGCCACGTATCTATACAAACAGCCTGCAAGTAGTTCCGTATATTATGATGTAACCTACACGATTAACGTAATTCTATATATTCAAGTATACGTCAGTGCACGCGACATTTCTGGTATCACACAGTACACTTTCATACTGTAACAAAATTACAACGTTCCACTTGTAACGTTTAAGAAACAGTACTGTAATAAAAGTTAATAATATTTTTAAAGAGTAGGTATAACAAGAAGCGGCACGCTGAAAAATTATTTATTGGGAGAGATGGAATAACAATTTAAATGAGTAACAAAATGAGTAGAAAATCAGTAGAAAATGAGTAGAATGAGTAGAAAATGAGTAGAATGAGTGGAAAATGAGTAGAATGAGTAGAATGAGTAGAATGAGTAGAAAATCAAAAGAATGTGTAGAAAATGGCAAAAAATGTATTCTGATCTGTAAAGGACCGATTCCACGACTTACAAATACTCACAGATACAGCAAATGATATTAGGAAAAATGGTATTGTAGCAATGGTATTAGCAAAAGTGGTATTAGTAAAAGGTAACGAATGGTGAATAATGAGTAGAGAATGGCAAAAATTTTAATCTGTAAAGGACCGATTCCACGACTTACAAATACTCACAGATACAGCAAATGATATTAGGAAAAATGGTATTGTAGCAATGGTATTAGCAAAAGTGGTATTAGTAAAAGGTAACGAATGGTGAATAATGAGTAGAGAATGGCAAAAATTTTAATCTGTAAAGGACCGATTCCACGACTTACAAAAGGCTCACCACAGCAAATGGTATTAAAGATCAAGTGCAAGATGCGCCAGCTATTAATCCGTTAGAAAATTAAGCCGAGATTAATCGCACGTTTCGAATGGATTCGCTGAAAAGCGTGTTACCTGCAGATTACAGATCATCAAGGCGGCGATGAAGTCCGGTTACGTAACGAGTTTTGTACATAAATCGATTGAATGATCGAACGCGAGGAAAAGAGAGAAAGAATAGAAAGTAACACCTTTCCCTTCCTTCGGGCGGTATTCAGTTACGCCACGTTTCTATGAAAGTTCTCCGGCCGAACGCTAAACTTGGAAACGGTATACGCGGCAATTATGAGAAGAACAGACGGGATCTAGTGCGAGAAAAGACTCGTTAAAATCATTATTACATACCTACGGTGAACTGTGTATCTGGACCGATCAATTACGCGATTTCGTAAGACGCGATATATAACAGTAACCGGCGCTGTATCTTGGTTCATCGAATCTCTTAACGCGTTCCAACTCCGTTCTCTTAAACGATTTAAGACAAAGCGTTTTATACGAACTTGAAAACAAGTCATTTGTTTCGCGCCTAAGTGATGAAAGAGTATGCAGAGAATTTTCACGATTAAGTACGCTTTAAGACACAAAAATTTTAAAAATTTACCTATAAGGTATAAGATATTTTTGTAACATCTTTTATAAGAAAAATTGATAAAGTATTTGTAAACTATTTATAAGATATTTAGATATATAAGATAATATCCGAATGATCATTTTTCGAGTATATTATCTGAATAATTCCCAAAACTGGTGAGTAGTGAGTGATGAATAGAGGAGAAAGAGTAATAAGTAAAGTATAGAAAATAGTAAATCTTGAGTAATAAGCAATGATGAATAAGTAGCAAACATAAACTATATAAAAAATAAGTAATAAATACTGAATGATGAATAATGAGTAGTACAAAGTAACTTTTGACTATTGAATAGTAAATAATAAGTAATACGTAATAGTGAGCAATGAGTAAGGAGTAACGAGTAGTAATCAATGAGTAGTGAACAGTGAGTAGTGAGTCATAACTAGTGGTAATAAGTTATGAGCGATTAGTAGAGAGTAGTGAGCGATGAGTGATGAGTAGTAAGTGATGAGTGGTGAGTAGTAAGTAGTGAATAAGGACTGATGACTAACGAGTAATCAGAAGTGAGTAGTGAATAATGTGTGATAAATAATGAGTAATGAGTAACCAGTAGTGAGTAGTAACTAGAAAGTAACAAGTATACGATAATGACCAGTGAACAGGCAAAACAAGTAACACATAGCAAATCGCACTCAGTAAATAGTAAAAATGTAACAAGTATTAAACACTAAGTAATAAGTAACAAGTACTGAGTAATGAGTAATGAGTAATAAATCCCTAAACACTTTGATAAAAGAAAACTTATAAAACATTAAATGATGTCTCCTAAATATTTTATTCATAGTATCTCTTGAACATTTCAAAGTGCTCAGTATATCGCTTTGCCCATTTTTAATTAAATAAAATAAACCATGATCTTTGATTACATAAACTATGATCTTTAATTACATAAAATAAATTTTAATCCGTGATTAAATAAAATAAACAATTGGTCGCTAATAAAGATTGTTAACACTTATCTTGACCATGTAACAACATTAAAATCAACACCAACCATCGAACACAACAATAACGCATTGTTTCATTCACTTACTCTTGCACCGCCGAAAGGTTATAGTAACTCCGTTGCTGTTGTTGATGCGGATGCTGATAGAGCTGAGCACCGGTCGACGATATCGTCAAGATGACCTGTCCACGATCGTTAAGATGATCTTGATGTAAACGCGGCTGAAGCTCCTCCAACGATATGAATTCTTGCGGCTCTTGACCCGGGTGGAGGAGCTGCGTATAACTCTGTGCCATTTCTTGGGCCACCATTTCCTGTTCTGGTGGTCCACGAAAGCACAGCAGGTCTTCCAGCTCCTCCTCCTGATGTCGACGGTATTGTTGCTGCGTTTGTTGCAACCGCGGTTGCTCTTGACGATAACAATGAGAATGTTGTTGCTGATGTTGATGAAAAACACAGGGGTTCAGGCAGGCGCCATCGCCAACCGCAACGTCATTCTCCACGGCACCACCGCTATCTGCCAGTAACCCACCCTCATCTGAGGACGTACAAAGCGTCGTTCTTTTATTCGGATTAGTCGATTTTTCGATCGAACCGTGACACGAAATGGTTGCAACGTGCGAACGAGCGGGAAAGCGCGTTTCTTCGACGGAATTTCACTGTGGAACAGTGATACAAGTAGATCGAGTGCCCAGCGAACGGCTCGAGGGCAACTGCGGCGACTAGGGGAAACATAAAGGGACCGAAGAAAACCACTCTTCTTCTCACCACTCAGAGAAGGTGATAGATATGGAAATCTTGCACCTCAAGGATTCGTATACTAGATATACTTATAAATTAAACCTTGTTTTCCGACTTCGAGCAGTTAAGATTAACTTGCTTTTATTGTTAACGCGATTTTTTTTATGGCCTCGATATTAAATTATACAAAGCATTTTGCGAGCTCAATAATGTATCGAATGCGTCAACCACTGTCAATCCAAAACGTTGAACAATATATTGTAT
Organism: Megachile lagopoda; assembly: GCA_036983795.1. Classification (NCBI taxonomy): domain Eukaryota; kingdom Metazoa; phylum Arthropoda; class Insecta; order Hymenoptera; family Megachilidae; genus Megachile; species Megachile lagopoda. Next base: position 11,266,689 of record CM072797.1, on the reverse strand, counting down.
GCATCGTTCGAGACAGTCATGACGCACCAGATGTGTCATTTAATGCTTATTTAATGTACAGGGTGTTTCAGTAACTCTGTTACAAGATATTTCTCTTATATATAATGATACGCGGAAATGTCAAAGGCGTGAATTGTTCCCTTCACTTATTACATCAACGACTTTTTGAATATTCATTGATAATGTACTTTTTATTAGAAGATGCAACAGGTGCGTCATAGATTGTTTGAGAATGGGGATGAGAAGACACACCGTGTGCGTCCTTCCTTGTACAGGGTAGGTATTAGAAAACGTACTATTTCCAATAAGTATGGAATGATATACTAAGCGCGTCATGTACTTTTTTTACGAGTATTCTATGACGCAACTGGTGCGTTGATCATTATTTAGCATATGTATCGATCGTTTAGCATATGCTTCGAATAATATTTTAGAATACTGTAGTAGAGCTAGGAACACTTTAGAATTGGTAAACTCAGTGAGACTTATTACAGAAACTCCTGATTGCTGAATATTAAAAATTGAGTACTTGATGACGCACCTGCTGCGTCGTGGGTTGTTATGGATGAGTACTATTTATAAGAGAGGTAAGTTGTTTCGGAAAAATATTAAAGCACGCGTGCTGTGTCCGTAATTATTTAAGATACGTATTTACTGATATATTTGGAAAATAATTAGGTAAAGTCGTTTCACTAACTCTGTCATAATAGTTCCGTTACTTTTAATGATACGCTAAAATGTCACAGAAGTGAATTGTTCGATTCGGAGAAACAAATATTATGGTAAACAAAAACTTGTTTTCAAGGTCATCTTCTTCGACTACAAGTTAATCGATGTTTTTTTGATAGGATTACTTGTATTATCATGATATAGTAGTCGAGGTTAAGACCCATCCAATGACCTACGACACTATGATCATCGCGTGACCTTGAACACGAAACATTCAGAAACGTTTGAACAAAGAAAGTATTGTTCATTGTCACTAATCATATTAAAACGAAGCAGTGTCTAACGAGAGGAACATAACTTAAACGTATTTACATTCATCAATTGTTACAGGATAATGTTGCAGGTGTCATAAGTTAAGTTATCGTCAGTCTGTTTTCGGTATCATGCAAATTTTGAGGAAGTTTCGAGTGGGGACGGATACATTTAATGATTACGTCGACACGTTGCCGGTATTAGGCGAATGCCAACGAAATTTCAGACGCGCTGCTGAGCTCTATGCAGTGAAATATCTAGAAAGATCAGCGTCACATGTGGAACTCGAGGGTTTATAGTTTAGAGAAACATCTTCGACAGAGCTCTGTTAAACTGACAAAACAAAGTGCAATACGTTCGGCATGTCACGATAATAAGGCCAATAATTCTTTGGTAGTAATTACTAAAGATCCACAGTAATTGTCAATTCACCATTTATATCGGTTGCCAAATATCTAGAAATTCTTCATATTCAAAGTCACGTGATGGACATTGCGTTACCTATGAATTGATCCTGACTTCAGCTATGATCACACAAATATATAATCCAATTTTAAAAAATATGGATTGAAGTCTCAAAAAACATGACTTGGAGAAAAATTTTTGGTTTTTGGGGAAAACAATTCACGCTCCCGATGTTTTTGCATATCACTAAACATAACAAAAATATCGGTTTGCAACAGAATTAGTGAAACACGTTGTGTAATGTTAGCTACATCTGATAGTTGCATACGTTTTCATTTTTAAATATATGTTGTTATTATTATTATCACGTAACCTTCTTTCTATGAACTTTCTATATTCTTTTATAAACTAACGAAGTTTCACAAATAATTATGTAAAAAATTTGTTGTTTACATTTCGTACCTAAAACGTAAAGAAAGTAATTATATAAAGGAAGGTAATTAGCTATACAAAGTATAGACTAGTGAGCATGGTAGCTCTCCTAAGGAACATGGTAATGTAGGGAAAGCGACTTCAATTAGTGAGTTCTAAATGTTTATAACAGAAAGTTTGAAAATGTGACATTTTTGTACTCATGAGTTTTCAACTTTCGAAATTTCCTAATTTGTAAAATTGAGAATTTAGAAACTTGATATTAGAAATTTCGATCTGGAGATTTAGGAATTGTGAAATGTGTGAATTTGAAAATTTGAGAACTTGGAAGTTTAGGAATTTGAAGATTCGGGAATTGGGAAATTTCGGAATTGGCAATTGGGAGTTGGGAAATTTGGAAATTGGGAAATTTAGGAATTGGAAAATTAGGGAATTGGGAAATTTGGGAATTGGGAAATTTAGGAATTGAGAAATTTGTGTATTGGGAAATTAGGGAATTGGGAAATTTGTGAATTGGGGAACTTGGGAATTGGGGAACTTGGGAATTGGGGAACTTGGGAATTGGGGAACTTGGGAATTGGGAAATTTGGTAATTGGGAAATTTGGGAATTGGGAAATTTGGGAATTGGGAAATTTGATAATTGGGAAATATGGGAATTGGGCAATTTGGAATTTGGGAATCTTGGGAATTGAAACATTCGGCAATCTCAAAATTTGCATATTAAATTTGCATAATAAAATTTGCAAAAAAATCATCCTTGGAAAGATTAAAGGGAAGAAAAAGCTTGACAACAACACTGATTTTTCTTTCAATCGACAAAACATTAAAAATGAACAAGTTCTTAGAAATACTGACGTCATTACAAGCACAACTGATAATAAACGCATGACAAAAGTCTACCTGACGTAATTTATAATTCTACATTCCGTGACCTGCTTATTAAACATGACAGACTCGAGTAAATGACTTTTAAAATCATAGATAATTAACCTCTGAAATGTAGCGATTGCACGTTCTAATTTTCAGATATTTAGTGACTTTTAACACGATCTTCACACCTGTTCTTTCATTTTGGTTAAAGTAATCAGTACACAATAAGGTAAAGGTGGCAATTGATTGTGAATTCAAAATTGAAGAAATTTTTAAATTAAAGTATTTGAAGATTCAGAAGATTGAAAATTTGAGAATCGAGGAATTTTGGAATTTAAAATGATAAAAATAATTCAAATAATACATATTTAATGTTTGAACAGTAATAATTAATGACTATGCATATAGCTTAATTATTATAACGTTTTCAGATTTTAATTAGTTTCGAGCTTTTCCTTTCACAAATGTAGATTCTCATTATTTTGCGAGTACAAATTTTACCCTACCGAATAAACGTATTACTTACAATTTTACACTGTCATAATATAAAAGAAAATCATCATTAAAGGTACCGGTTGTTGACCAGTTTTTATGAAACAAAGAATAAGGTTTGAATATATTGTACACATTTGATGAACGTGAACTTCAGATGCCACGATATCAGTGAGTTAAATTTTAAAACAATTAAATACAAAGCGAAGTATGTTTACTGATAACGAACATTTAATTCGTTAATGTAAATAATAGGCCGTTATATTTCTATTTCCTTAACGTTTTTTTTAAGAATAGCTGCACAGTTCAGGTAAAAAAGTTCATACGTTGTAAACATTTCGCGAATGAAATATATTTCTTCTAGTATAAGAAGCTACTAGCGAACGGAGGGTGAATTACTAGTTCTTTAATTTTTGAGAGGGATCAACTTCTGAAGCATTTACCGAACTTTTAAATATACTTTTCACATTTGTGTAACTTAACTTTTTTAAAAAATGGTCCTGTTACATAATCTAGAAGGCTTAAAAAATGTTTCCAAGCATGGACTCTCGCTATATCATGACAGAGCAAGCGGTTACCATTGTTCACGTGGAAGATTTCTCTTAACCGGTCAACTGGTACTATTACCTTAATGTTTTTTGCGTGCGGTAATTGCACGTCGTAAATTTTGCAATATTTAGTTTCAAGTTCAGTGATAATGTTGTAACAGAAATTTGAAGAATGATAGTCACGTATCGCGGAAATATAGTTTTAGAAATAATAACCGAGAAATTAGCTTATTAAAACGTAAACAAGCATTAGAATTTGAAAATTATCGAGAAAGAAACGTAATACGAAACAATGACACGTGGACAAAGGTGTAGCACATAAATGTATATTTGAAACTTAGAAATCTGGAACTTTTACATTACTAAATTTTTGAATTTACTAAATTTCATATGTGAAAATGTGATGTATTTGAAAATTTGATAATTCGATATTCCTTTAATTATACAAACTTCATACAAACTTAATTTTTGTGACTCAAACGGATTTTCGATCAAATTTTCCAAAATTTCCAACATTTTTAACACGTACCCTTAAGTTAATAAAACTTTAAAACTGTATTAAGTTACTAAAACTAAAATTACTAAAATCTAAATAAGTAAGTTACTAAAATCTGAATTAAAATCACCCTAGAGTTTTATACCAAAATTCTATTATATTTTTTATTCTTTCCAATAAAATTTAATTACGCAGTCATGTTCGGATCTGTATCTTATCAATAACCAAGTAAATATCTTTCAAATTACTATCTGCGCCAACTGTAATTGCGTTTCTGAAAACTTTGTTCTTTAAATACTGCTGCATCCAGGAAGACACGCAACTATACTTTTGTTCGAATCACCTTGAAGGTAATCTAAAGTGTAATAGCCTGATAAGAAGATAATGTAACAGTTCATACCAGAAGAAAATGATCGAAAGATACTATTGTACTGCGAACATCTGATATCGAAGAAAAGGAAACGTTAGTTTAAGAAGGAAGAACGATGACTCCATCTTTTTAATCAACAAATGATCGACACTATGATAGATGAAAATAGAAAGTAAGATAAATGATTAAATAAAAAACGATCTGGTATTTATTTCGTTACAAAAGGAAGATAACTGTTTGAAAAGTTCCGTATTGTCTGATTCGGTATTGTTTGCATATCACTTGAACAAAGACGCATATCAGTTACATCATGCGTTTTACTTCTAATCGATAAACGAAGAAAGATTGATCGTTCAGTTGCATGTCAGGACAAGTTTGAACTTTAAGGATATGCAATGTATTTTATCATTTGATTGCATGTCAATATAGCAAAGATATATTTTTTTGAGAACGTACATAACGTTAGGATTATGTTACATTAACAACAGAAATGAGACCTGATATTTGTTATATTTGATAGAAAGGGGGTATTTGAAAAATTCATTGTTGATTCGTTGCATGTCAGTTTACTTGTCAGTCAGTAAAGTTCTGTATTTATAAACAATAATTGAGATTATGGTAAACGATAAATGAAGGAGTGAAGAAATGAATGAGAAAGATAGAAAGAAATTCGATATTTGTTCTACTTTAGTAAACAGACTAATTGCGTATCATGTTAAGAAGGACTCATATCATTGAAGACATGCAGTGTACTTTTCACTAACAAATCGTTAAGATTGTAATAAATGATCGAATGAAAAAGATAAAAAGGAATTTGACATTTACTATATTCCAATATATGGACTATTGCATGTCATCTTAAGAACGACTCATATCACTTGTTAAAGATATGCACTGTATTTTTCACTAACAAATAATCAAGATTATAACAAATAAAAAATGAGAAAGAGGAATAAATGAGGAAGATAACAAGGAAATTGATATTTACTCCATATCAGTTGCATGTCACTTCAATAAAAGCTCATGTCAGTCATCACAGATATGTACTGAACTTTTAATTAACAAATTAACTAACGAATTAATACGATAAATGAGAACAGATATTTGCTACGCTTTCTAAAACAGCTGATTCACTCAACGGCATGTCATCTAACATAATCGCTGTTACCACTGATATGCATCATGAACTAAACAGTAACAAATAATAAAAAGAATTTGATATTTACACAACTCGAAAGAAGAAAAGAATTGTGCTTTACTTCAAAATCATTTGTCTACATATCGCTCACAGGAAGATGTCTCAATAACAGTGATATGCAGCCCACTCCAATAACAATAGAAAATAAAACTAACCAATAAGGGAATAAATTAATATAATATCTACACTATTTGAAAGAGGAAACTGTTCTCAACTTTGTAATTAGTTACCTGCATGTCACTAATATAAGATGTCTATAATCCTCTGATACGAAACTTAACATAACAAATAATGGAGACTAAATTCGCTATCTATAATAAACGTTGAAAATCGTTATGAACTCTAAACTCAGTAACCTGCACGTACATAGAAATGTCACTCCGTCGATATGCACTCTTATCCAAAAAATAGTACAAAATAAATTAATCTAATGTCTGCACCACTCGAAAGATGAAGAAATTCTTCTCGACTCAATAATTAGTTTGCTGCATATCACCATCATAGAAATGTCTCCCACTGATATGACACATGCGCTAAGCGTTAATATAGAGTAAACTAATCTTCTACACTTTTTAAAGAAAGAAGAAATTGTTCTCAACTTCGAAATCAGTCACTTGCATATCACCAATACACAAACGTTTCTATTGCACTGATATGAACCCTAATCAAACCAACAACAGAGGCTAAATAAATCCCTCATCTGCACTATTTAAAAGATCAGGAAAATCGTTCTATACTCCAAACCCGGTAATCTGCATATCACCTACCTATAAATGTCTCTGTCTTTAGTGATATGCAATCTAATACAAACAACAGTATAGAATAAATTAATCTAATGACTGCACTACTCGAAGAACGAAATAATCTTTCTCAACACCAAAATCAGTCACCTGCATATCATCAATACAGCAACCTACTCCACTGATATAAATCCTAATCGAACTAATGATAGAAGGTAAATGAATCCACCACATTCACTTCCCAAAAGACATATAATATGATGTGGACTCCAAGACTAGTTACCTGCATATCACCAACATAGAAACCTCTCTATTGCACTGACACGAACTCAGATCTAGCCAACAACATACTAAATTAATCCATGATCTGCACTCCTCAAAAGACATAAAATATCATGTGGACTCCAAGATCAGTTATCTGCACATCAACATGGCAATTTCTCAACCGCATTCGCACGAACCCTAATTTAACCAACAACAGAAACTAAGTTAATCCACCATCTATATTACAAAAAAACATTGAAAATCGTTTTGGACTCCAACCTCAGATGCCTGGATATCACCAACATAAAAAGCTTTCTACCGTACAGACACGAGCCCTGACCTAGCCAACAACATCTGCACTCCTTGAAAACGTAAAAAATCATCTGGGCTCCAAAATCAGTTGCCTGCATGTCACCAACAAAGAAACCTCTCTACCGTACTCACAAAGCCTAATCTAACCATCAACATCCTAAATTAATCCACCATCTGCACTTCTCAGAAGCATAAAAAATCATCTGGGCTCGAAAATCAGTTGCCTGCATGTCACCAACAACGAAACCTCTCTACCGTACTCACAAACCCTAATCTAACCATCAACATCCTAAATTAATCCACCACCTGTGCTCCTCAAAAGCATCAGAAATCATCTGGGCTCCAAAATCAGTTGCCTGCATGTCACCAACAAAGAAACCTCTCTACCGTACTCACAAAGCCTAATCTAACCATCAACATCCTAAACAAATCCACCATCTGCACTCCTCAAAAGCATAAAAAATCTTGTGGATCCCAAAGTCGTTAACCTGCATATCACCTACCGAAACCAGCCACCACCGAAGGCCAATCCGTCGCAACAAGTTCCTCACTGTGACCCCGCGAACACGAGAGACAGCTTAAAATCACGTGCGGCGGGAAAGTCACGCGTAATGTGGACACCAGTATCACGACACTCGAAGATAGGTCACATTTTCACTGTCGTACCGATATCACTGGATCACGGTGCTTAACGATCACATTCTCAATGTTCCGAAGTGGAAGACACTTTTACGTTGTTCTACTTCCCTGTTGGAAGCAGAAGACACTTATGGTCAGGTGATTTCACACGTTGCAACCAGGCGGGTGTCGTATCCTTACCGAGAAGCGCGTACATCCACGTCGTCGTCGACGTCGAGGAAGCGGCGACATCCTCGAGGAGCACAGAAGGCTTCTCGCCTTCCCTCCTCTCGGCCGATGCCCTCGTGCTTCGAGGATGCCTCTTCGACGACGACGAGGTCGTGCCGGTCTCGGATGCCGGGTATCGTTCGAGTAGCTCGATCTAGCACGTGCTCGAAGCGGAAGAAGAGGCGGCCGCTACGGATGCGGACGACACACGAGGAGGACCACGACGTAGGCAACCTTCGCGATCGTTTACCGTGCCGCTACTGTTCCTACGTGCCGATCGTGGTGGTGGTGGACGAGGTGGTGGTGGACGACCCGGCGCACTATTCCCTCCGACACCGCCAACTGAGAGAACGATTGATCAACGAGGTGGTGGTGGATCAACCTGAGGTGGAAATGGAACGGCGGCGACGGTGGTTTGCCCGCGTCGACGATTACCACGAGCGCACCACGTGTTAACGGAACACCAGGTGGGAGTTGAAGCTGTGCCTCGATTACGAGGCTAAAGGAACGCCGGGCAGATCGGCTGCCCCAGAGGCTCCGGGTGACGCCGGGCTGATGAGCGGATTTGGGAGGATAGGTGCGAATTTAGGACCAAGGTTTTGGAGATTGTTTTATTGGAGTTAGGAAGATTTATAATTTAGGGAGACTGGGATTTGGATATTTGGGCAATGGGAAGTGGAAATAGGGAAGTGGAGATTTAGAAATTTGGGAATGGGAGGCATTTGGGGGTTTAGAGATATAGGAATTAAGGATTTGGGCATTTGAAGTATTAGAGAATCTGGAGATTTGGGAATTTTTGGTATTAGAGAATCTGGAAATTTGGGAATTTGGGGAGTAAGAAAATCTGGAGATTTGGGAATTTGAGAATTTGGGGAATTAGAGAATCTCGAGATTTGGGAATTTGGTGAATTTGGGAATTTGGGGAATTTGAGAATTTGAGGAATAAGAAAATTTGGAGATTTGGGAATTTGGGGAATAAGAAAATCTGTAGATTTGGGAATTTGGGGAATTTGAGAATTTAGGGAATTAGAGAATCTCGAAATTTGGGAATTTGGGGAATTTGGGAATTTGGGAAATTTGAGAATTTGGGGAATTTGAGAATCTGGAGATTTAGGAATTTGGGGAATTAGAAAATCTGGAGATTTGGGAATTTTGGGTATTAGAGAATCTGGAGATTTGGGAATTTGGGGAATAAGAAAATCTGGAGATTTGGTAATTTGACGAATTTGAGGATTTGGGGAATTAGAGAATCTAGAGTTGGGAATTTGGGGAATTTGAGAATCTGGAGATTTAGGACTTTTGGGGAATTTGAGAATCTGGAGATTTGGGAATCTAGGAATTTGAGGATTTGAAATGATAAAAGTAATTAAATTGATACATATTTAATATTTGAACAGTAATAATTAACGACTATGCATATTGCTTAATTATTATAACGTTTTCAGTTTTTAATTAGTTTCGAGCTTTTTCTTTCACAAATGTAGATTCTCATTATTTTGCGAGTACAAATTTTACCCTATTGAATAAACGTATTACTTACAATTTTACACTGTCATAATATAAAAGAAAATCATCATTAAAGGTACCGGTTGTTGACCAGTTTTTATGAAACAAAAAATAAGGTTTGAATATATTGTACACATTTGATGAACGTGAACTTCAGATGCCACGATATCAGTGAGTTAAATTTTAAAACAATTAAATACAAAGCGAAGTATGTTTACTGATAACGAACATTTAATTCGTTAATGTAAATAATAGGCCGTTATATTTCTATTTCCTTAACGTTTTTTTTAAGAATAGCTGCACAGTTCAGGTAAAAAAGTTCATACGTTGTAAACATTTCGCGAATGAAATATATTTCTTCTAGTATAAGAAGCTACTAGCGAACGGAGGGTGAATTACTAGTTCTTTAATTTTTGAGAGGGATCAACTTCTGAAGCATTTACCGAACTTTTAAATATACTTTTCACATTTGTGTAACTTAACTTTTTTTAAAAATGGTCCTGTTACATAATCTAGAAGGCTTAAAAAATGTTTCCAAGCATGGACTCTCGCTATATCATGACAGAGCAAGCGGTTACCATTGTTCACGTGGAAGATTTCTCTTAACCGGTCAACTGGTACTATTACCTTAATGTTTTTTGCGTGCGGTAATTGCACGTCGTAAATTTTGCAATATTTAGTTTCAAGTTCAGTGATAATGTTGTAACAGAAATTTGAAGAATGATAGTCACGTATCGCGGAAATATAGTTTTAGAAATAATAACCGAGAAATTAGCTTATTAAAACGTAAACAAGTATTAGAATTTGAAAATTATCGAGAAAGAAACGTAATACGAAACAATGACACGTGGACAAAGGTGTAGCACATAAATGTATATTTGAAACTTAGAAATCTGGAACTTTCACATTACTAAACTTTTGAATTTAGTAAATTTCATATGTGAAAATGTAATGTATTTGAAAATTTAAAAATATATTTTGCAAATGATATGAAAAGATACCACGTGGACACGTATTATTGGCGCGAGTGGGAGTGACTAAAACCGCCCCACACCTCTGCGCTCACACACAGCAGATGGTGCACCGTACGCAGGTCTAACCCCATGGGAAGCTCGAAGAGGAGACCAATGAGGTTCACGCAGTACCTCCTCGATTCCTACTATTCGAAATTTATTTTACAGGTTAACCTGTTGACTCTAACCCTTTTCCAAATTCTACTAGACTGTATATTCTTCCGAAATAATTATTTTCGAGACGCCAAAAGACCAACACAATGTGTTCACATAAACGTTCCACAAAATAGAATTTACAATGTGTTAATTAAAAGCTTAAAGTTTGCTGGAAATTATTAGGTAAAATTTGCTTGAAAATTATTAAGTAAACTTTTCATGAATATATTTGAGTGTCTGTCAGAAAATCCTCTCGTTAATTACTCTGTACAATTCACAATAAGATGTTTGTCTACCGATTAACAGTTTTATGCTTAGAATCTTAATGAAAGGTTTGTACGATTATTTTAAAGGAATATCAAGCTTTAAATTGATGTAATACAAGTGTTACTTTGCGATTGTTTTATGTCATCAAATTGTGTCAGATTTCAGAGGTTCTGAAATTGATCTTCGTATAATCGGTAGCCAGCCATTTTGTATTCGAAACGTTAGTAAAACGTCGAAAAGTCAGTCATTTTACATTGAAAATATCAACGAGGCATTTATATAATCATTTTCGTTCGTCATTTAACTTTAAATTGATGTGTCATAAATATTTCATGATACTTTTATGTCATGAAATCGTATTAGTAGTGAGCTAAGTTAATAATATTCATTGTTAACGATGAGTGATTTATTGAATACGTCAATAAAGAATCACTCATTTCGTATGAACAATATTGATGGGGCACTTGCACAGTCCTCTTCACTAAACTCTAAGCTTTAAACTGATATGCTATACGTGCCACTTTGAGATACTTTTATGTCATGAAATTGTATTAGACTTTCCACGTTTCAAAATCAGTCATTCAACATCAAACGAAGCTCCACTATTTGTTATAATTGACAATCAACTATTTTATATTGAGAAAGTTAATGAGGCACGTATGTAGTTATTTTCTTCAGACTTCAAGCATTAAATTGATATAACATATGTACAAGTTTGAGATACTTTTATGTCATGAAATTATATTTGACTTTTGATACACAAAACCGTGACATTTATTTATGCGTGTATAGATAGGTAATGAAAATAAATAATCAAAATATTCATTTCCCAAAACATGGTTTCATTCAAAATATTCATTTTCGGCAATTTTGTATTACAAGATCTACAAATAATTTTTATTCAAAGAAATTATTCTTAGATTTATTTTATTCGAAGCTTTTATCATAATATTATTTCAGACGTCATACTCAGCATCGACTCCACAATATCGAGATAGAAATGCGCATATAAATAATTTCTATAAGACGAATTTTCTGGAGCAACGTAAATTAGGGCATATTATGAACCAATTGTTCTAAGAATGACATTGTTCATGTTAAATTTAAACTGTGCTACGTGTACAAGTAATGAATTCATCGTTGACCCTCGTCCCTAAGAATTCTTTTCCCTTCAAGATATATAAAGGATCATTGTGAAACTTTCAATACGGTAACTGGAGGGTTATTCCCTTTAGAAATGTATGGGGTGTCTAATTTTATTCTATCGATTCAACAATCTTCTAAATTAGTTGTTTTTCAAAAATATTTCCAGCTGCATTTAACCTTATTTCGCAAGCTTTATAAGGTAAATTAGGTAACGTATTAATAATTGATTACTAATTAATAATAATGAATTATTACTGTAACTTATACCAATTTATACTAATATTATATGAAAATAAATATCCTGGTTTTGCACTTGAAATTTATTCCAAGTGTCCGAATCGTCAGACACAGTTTCCTTAATCAATATTATCACCTTTAAAATGTCATTTTAAAGAATTTCTTCATGTTATATATCGGAAGCCAGAGAAATGTGAATTGTACAGTATTGATGCTAATATGAGTATACACACACATCGTGCGTATACAGGATTCAATAAGAAATAAAGGAATTCGTATTTATCAAACGTATCAATCCAGTTTATGACACGTGTGTAAATTTTATTTGAACGATAACTATGTATATTCTTATTCGTATGTCACATTTCACACAGTAATCAAATTTGAATTTAATTTTGTACCATATCGAGCTTCCTCTGCAAAAATTCATTTAACGTTTCTCAGACGAGACTCAAATTTTCTGCTGATCATCAAAAGCAACAAAAGTTTCCGAATAAAAGTAAAAGTTTATATTTTATCCCCATAATGTCCCCATTAGTGACCACTGTTTACTTCATTTTATTGAAAAAAGTAATTAAAATGTTATATTGGTCAAAACCTCAAAATGTCGCAGTAAAATATTGAAGTTTCTAAGTTGAAGTACCTTGTCTGCTAATTTATTTGTTTTCTTCTTAATATTATTAGCAAGTGGAATTACAGATGTTCATAAGATAAATTACTAAATACACATGAATGTCTAAAGTCATCAAGTTCGTAAATAAAATGATAGTTTGTCAAATTTTAAAATATACCAAGGTTAAACAAAAAAGTTTATTAATATACCTGTAATATTATGCAGTTTCATTTATTCCCGTTTGTTGCAGCAACTTTTTATTCGTTTTAAAGGTATGCCAAATATGCTGCATTTCCTCTACTGTTCTCGAATACGACGGAGAAGACATCAATGGATGTTGAAGGACTTCTTGTACAGGCTGTTCGTCAACATAAAGATCTCAAAAGAAACTACGCGAGGGATGTTTTATGAAAAAAGTTTCTCCCGCTATTTGCAAACGCGGTAGTACTATCCACGTCTAATGGCGTCCATTAAGTCGCATATAAAATGGTTCATTTCTGCATAAATATAGTGTCGCATGATTTGTGGCACTTATGCTATATGATATCGAAGGTTGAATATTGCTGAAAATGGCTATCTACGTAAACACTTCGTTAATATTCTTAATACAGAATGAATGGCTACTAATTGCACAGTAAACAATAGAATTACAACTCATTAAATAACTGATTTTAAAATATAGAAAATTGTGATATAATTACGCGACATAAAATTGTAGCCAAATATGGTGTCTCAAAGCTAAAAGTTTAATGTAAGTGTTTACAGTCCCTGGCCATCAAATTACCACTATTTTTCAGAATTTTACACGTTTTCCGTAAAATTAAGAGCTGTTCAAATTGTAATTAATTTATTAGCTACTATGATACACTACTACTGTACATAACATTAACACATATTAATATCTTGTATTTCCACCCTTTGCTTTGGTCACAGCTTCCGGCATGCTCTGTATACATCATATGCTTTATATCTCCATTATTTTCCCAAATATCTGTAATTCTTTTCAACTCGGATAATGTGGTTGGAGAGTTGTAAACTAGTCTTTTGAGTAGGCAGACATTTTCTATGCCATTTAAATTTCACCTCATGCGCTATCGATACTCGAGCCTAACGTAAACGCATGGCCCTTAATCACAACACCACACAATTATCACGATAGTAACAAATTGCTATGTATATATCGTTAACAACGTATTCAGTAATAATTTTGCATGACCCAAAACAATTTTCCATATATTATAGCCGTAAAAGTGAAATTGTCGTACGTGGTCCTAATTCGAGGGCTAGACACATGATTGCTGCTTATAGCAAACTATATTCCAAATTAAATAATGGATTTCGAATTATAAACATCCCCATACAACTTCGTGACATGAAAGTAGCTAAAAACAACACTTGTAATACGAGTGAGTGCTATTTCGAGATACTTTTATGTAATGAAATTGACCAAGGTCGTTTACACATAAAAGCAAATATTTAATTTGCAGATGATGTAGTCAAGTTCTACGTTATTTGTTATAACGACTAACCATTTTGAATGAAGAATCCCAATGACGCATTCGCATATACGTTTTCCTCAAACTTTGACCTTTAAATTGATATGCTAAGAGTGCCACTTTGTGATACTTTTATGTCATGAAATTGTAATAGACGTGGTCTAACTTAAAATCAATTACATCAGTGTGCAGCACTGCAGTAGAGAAGTGAAGTATTTACTACAAATAAGGATTACACTTGTATTCGGAATACTGATGAGTTTACATAGTCATTTTTCTCAAACTTTAACCTTTAATCTGATATACCATAAGTGGTACTTTGTAACACTTTCATGTTATGAAACTGTGTTAGAATTTTTATTAAAACTGATAATCAGCCATTTTTTACTAATAACTTTAACAAGCCATTTATATAATAATTTTTATCACATACTGAACTTCAAATGTATGTGTAAGTTCAGTATTATCAGTTAATGATATTACTTTTACTATAGTACGAAATCATGTAATATACAATAATGTATTGAAACCTTACACTGATTGCTATAAATGATAGTCATTTACTATAAAAAATAATAATGGGGCAATTATACCGTGCTTTTTGGAAAGCTTTAAGCTTTAAATTGGTATACTGTGAGTGCTATTCTGAGATAGTTTTATGTCATGAAATTGTCGTTGACTTTCTACGTTTCAAAATCGTTATGTGCTATAATCATGTTACATTAAGAATCTTGTCGAGCCATTTACACAGCAATTATCACAATACTTCAAGCTTTAAATTCACATATGATAAGCGTAGTTTCGAGATACTTTTATGTCATGAAATTATCGTACACTCTCAGTATTTCAAAACTTTAAATGCTCTCATATAATCAACCTGATGTATTCATCAAACTAACACTGAACCTACCAAAGCGGTCAAAATGACCATTTAACAACTTTCTTAATTTGTGTTACAGAGTTTCTTAAGGTTTTCTTGAAACCTGTGTTGATTTCCATCAAAATAAAGAATTAATACGTTCATTAATTTGTGATCGTTCGTTTATTGAATTCTCAACTTCATCTATGATTTCAAAATAAATGGGCCATACAGTCAAATATGAGTTTATTTAATAGCCTATAAATATAACTCAAATAGAACTATTAAATATACTATAAATTCTTAACGATTGTCGGCAGCAAGTTGATTGTACACCGATCAATGAAAGTCTTACGTGCTCGCAGCAAAATCTCTTTAACCTCGACGAGCTGCACTGTATTAATTAGCGTTAATCATGGGAATTAATACGTATCGAGGCTCTCCGAATCCGTTTGTAACGCAACGATAATTGTTGTCATCGATACAACCCTCCTGTCTCCCCCTCGAACGCACAATCGACGATCCACGTTTGAAGTGACCACAGTAAACCTTTTGCGACCCCTTCTCTAAACCGGTCTTGCATACTCATTAGCGCCATTTTTCGGTCACCGGAGATAAGCCTGGTCGATTAATTTACAGTGATTTCGCGCGATACCTTATCCAATTATTCACCGAAAAACATTGTTTTGTTGCTTCAAACAGCAGTCCGCAACCTTTGTTAGCGGCCTCATCGGCTTATCGATGACTGCTCAACTTCGAAATCAAACGTTTCACCCTAATCGTTGTTGTAATACCCGTACGTGACGAAGTATGAAAAATCGGCACAGAGGACATTCTTCTCGCTTTCGCTGTTAGTTAACTTTTCTTTGGTATTAGTTTAGGTACAATTGTAATTATACGTGCAACCGAGGATCGCTAAATGCTAAATATGTCTGACATTTCAACTTTCTTTATTTGTATTAACACTGTAGCAAAAATTGGTTAGCTGTGAATGACGCAACTGCTAAGACAGTTGTAGGTTAAGGGATGTCCATGAAAAATGGGGTGGGATTTCAGAAAATGTTAGATAACTTCACTGGAGATAAATAATAAATTTTGCAATTGTTTTTCTTCGGTATTAATCCTTTGCATTCTTTTGGTGAGTCTGACTCGTGACGCACTCCTACCTCAGCTGTGATCAATTTTACTCGAATTTTGAATACGCTTCAATTTGGAGTTCAAGTCCAATTATTTTCACGGTCAACGATTGATATCAAATTGACATAACATTTCAACTCTCTTTGTCTGTTTTAATATTGCAGCTATGATTAGTTTGACGCACCTGACAAATCATAGTGCAAGGGGTTGAAGAATAGGTATAATAAGAGGTGATACACTGACAAAGAAATCACCTTTTGAGAGGGATGGAATAATACAACTAATTTAAATGAACATGCCAAGTAAAACGGGGTGGTATTTCGAAAAATGTACAGTGTACAAGTACAGCGTTCGACAAACAGTGCTTTATACCTGCATATTCATCCATAATTTATTTGTAACTTATTTATAAGAAATACTTTGTTATTTATTCGTGACTTGTAATAAATACGAGCAAATATTTTATCCTCTCCCTAAAACACATTCACCGGTAATTTATTTGTAATATTTGTAATACATTATCGATTACAAATTAAATGACATAGAATATTATAATATGAAGACTACTAATAACAAAAGTGGATAATTGTTCTTTCACTTTTTTATTTTTTAAATTTATAATTCGTTTGTTTTTTGTGCGATTTGTTCAATGGTAATAATCTTCGAGTATTGATGAAATATCAAGGTGTTAATTATTTTCTCAAATTCGTGAGTGAGTGATGGTTCCGGAATTCTATTCTTTGCGTTGATTGGTAAGATAACACTGGTCAACCTATCGTAATACAATACCGGTTCAGAAAATGTCGTTGCCCGTGAAAGCATATTCTTTCGTTTCGTGATTATGCTCGTATAACGAGGAAACTTTGTACCTTCGACATTGATTATTTATTTCCATTACCTATCTATACACGCATAAATAAATGTCACGGTTTTGTGTATCAAAAGTCAAATATAATTTCATGACATAAAAGTATCTCAAACTTGTACATATGTTATATCAATTTAATGCTTGAAGTCTGAAGAAAATAACTACATACGTGCCTCATTAACTTTCTCAATATAAAATAGTTGATTGTCAATTATAACAAATAGTGGAGCTTCGTTTGATGTTGAATGACTGATTTTGAAACGTGGAAAGTCTAATACAATTTCATGACATAAAAGTATCTCAAAGTGGCACGTATAGCATATCAGTTTAAAGCTTAGAGTTTAGTGAAGAGGACTGTGCAAGTGCCCCATCAATATTGTTCATACGAAATGAGTGATTCTTTATTGAAGTATTCAATAAATCACTCATCGTTAACAATGAATATTATTAACTTAGCTAACTACTAATACGATTTCATGACATAAAAGTATCATGAAATATTTATGACACATCAATTTAAAGTTAAATGACGTACGCAAATGATTATATAAATGCCTCGTTGATATTTTGAATATAAAATGAGTGACTCTTCATGAAATTATACAATAAATCATTCATTATAACACTATTAAGTTGATTACACTCTAATACGATTTCATAACATTTAAGTATCACTAAATAGTACTTATGGCATATCAATTTAAAGTTTAAAGTATTCTGAAAATAACGATGTAACTACCACATCAGCTAATATGTATATGATTTATTCCACTTGTATAAATCGTTGTTATTTATGTTTAATTAGATCGATCGATTATGTCGTACTTCTAATATGTATGTATAAATAAAATATAGGCAGATGCTTTATAAAACTGCCTAATATATGTTAATAACATGATGAAAGTAACGTACCATTAAATTCACGTTGAATACTTCCACTGGACCCTTCATTTGGCAGCATGATCCACTTATCTGCAAACAAAACATTTTATATTAATTTATCGAATATACACAGAATCATTCTAAATCCTAAAATGAACTCTCAGTGGTCAAAGGTGTAACTTTCGAGGTGATAATCAGCACATTCGGTGTATCTATATTTCACAAACGAATCATTGCATTCGCTCATGATCTTCCGATGTTAGCTGTTAGCTACGAAATAGAAGCATCGGTACCCTTTGAAGTATTTCGAATTACAATAATTCTCGGTATTCCGAATTAGCAGCACGGCATTGAAACATGTAACATTTTGTATTATCGAATTGTTCGCAAAATTGCCAGGAAAGTATAGAATTAGTATGCAAATGAGTAGATTAAATATATTCTAAAGTTATGACACGTTTTGACCCTGATCGCGACGATCGAATACTTGCCGAAGAACTTTTTCAAAGTCTCCTCTGCAGATTGAGTTGAAAATGTCAAAATTATGGTTCGTTTATAAATTTCATTGTTCAACGGGTCGTCACTATCATTTACGATGTCACAAATTAAATAATACTAGTATGTTTTTAGATACTTCGGTGTTTAAAATTGTCAATAGTATTTCAGATATGCTACACTTTCTTTGTGGCTATTGCCACCATAGTTAGCACAGTAACATGCTTCACAAAACGGAAGGTTATGCTCACAAATGCTGAAAATCTATTGCAATACATTTTTATTTATTTAACAATCGCGTCAACTGTTGAACTTTATGAAGAGCATATAATATAATCTACATATACACAGTGTCTCACTAAATTATGTATACACTTTGTTATCATAGAATTTAATGAACAAACTGTACAGAGGTTATGCTGGTATTATGTTGTCTTACAATATCTTTCATAATTGAAGGTCTCAATTAAAATAGCTGTTTTATTTTATGTCATCATTTAGACAAATCATATTTCAGGTAACTATAATATAAAATAGAAAGTTGCTAAGTAAATCTGCCTCTTTAAAAATAGAATTTTGGCTTACGGTAACAATTGCACAGTTTATCATAATTACTTCACTTATTGATAATGGAGGCTACTGGTATCGCTAATTTATTGCAAAACAGAAAGACTCGTCCCTATAGAAATAAACAGCACAGTACAAATTTCTTTACAATTTCTAATTGTCTCAAACTTTATAACGAGTCCGAGTTTGTACAGTCATATACAACAAAGAAATGCAAAATTAAATAAAATAAGTGCTAGTAATATTAAAAAATATAATAGTATGGAATAAAAATGAACATATATAATAATGAATAGTATCCATTATTTGAATGAAAATGTTCGAAAACATTAAAAATTGAATATTAATGAAATATGAAAGCTATTAGGAAACTTTTGTTGGTTCTTAAAGTTTTTTAAATATAAACCTGATCATTTTGAAAATTAAAAGTTTATTGAACTTGCAATCTTGGAAATTTATCGAATCTGTAAATTTTACAAATTTCAGAGATTGCAAATTTTCATATTTTTTTCAAATTTGTAAATTTGTTAAATTTAGTAATTTAGATGTGATAATTTAAAAATTGTCTACATATTATAATTCCATACAATATCAAAGAAATTCTGAAAAATAATTAAAAAAATGCGAAATTGTCTTTCACCGTCTCAGTAATTATACTCGATAAATTTGAAAAATAATGCTGAATGAAAAGAAGTTGTCTACAGTAAATATGAATACTTGTATTGCTCGTTGAAGGATGCCCAGACGAATGATCAGTCTCTCCCCTTTAGAATATTTTACGTTTTTATAATTGGCCCGATAACTTGTTAATTAAGCACCGAATTGTTCGTTCAGACGTAAAAGAAACACGGCGAATGCTGTTCGCACTTAAATGCACAAGACACTGATTCAAGAAGCTGAGCGCGAATGAATCAAGAAAATAAATTGTGTCCAATTTCAAAACATCGATATACACGTGTTATGTAAAACTGTTATCGATTATCACAAAGAGACGTCAGACCAATTTATTTCTGTACACAAAAAGGGTTATCGGGGTTTTCATCCTTTAATGCGATTCTACTTTCTATGACGTAACTCGATCAAACTTGATCTTGACTTATTGTTAGGTGTAACAATGCTGTAGACTGTTTAATTGTTTTTTTATTTTAAAGGAATATTAATAATATATTAGAATCTTGTAAGTGGGAATCATCTTGATTCAAATTAGATTAATTAAGAATAGTATTAAAATATGATTTTGATACGGTTAAAAGGGTATCATTAGGTTAAATATTTGTTATGATCAAATTTAATTTCAAGGAAAGTGTTTTTATTGTTTAGTAGGAAGTTTCAGATTTTTCTGCTTTTCAGTGGTTTCTGTATAATTGACTTTTTAAAATTTCTAGATTCCTAAATTTCTACATTTCTACATTTCTACATTTCTGCATTTCTATATTTCTACATTTCTAAGTTTCTACATTTCTACATTTCTACATTTCTACATTTCTACATTTCTACATTTCTACATTTCTACATTTCTACATTTCTACATTTCTACATTTCTACATTTCTACATTTCTACATTTCTACATTTCTACATTTCTACATTTCTACATTTCTACATTTCTACATTTCTACATTTCAACATTTCTACATTTCTACATTTCCAAATTTCGAAATATTCAAATTCTAAAATTACATTTTTCCAAATTCTTATTTTTAGTCTTCAAATTTCCAGATTTTAAATTCTCAAATTCTACCTCTCTAACTTGCCAAATTACGTTCTTATCAAAATTCATAATTTTTTAAGTAAACGATTTCCGCATTATCCGACCTTAATCTACATCTACCAAAGAAGATAATACATCCAATACACAAAAATACTCGAAAATTTGTGTAACAAACGAATATCATAGAATACCGAATCCAGAAGAATGATTGTACGGTATACGATCGTATCGCGCATTTTCGTGTTTCTCTCTAGGATACTGGCGAATTCCAGTTACATAATCTCACTGACAACAGTACAACAATTTAACCACGTGATTACGTAAACGTCATCAAGCCTGTGCTTGACAGATTATGCTTTGCCGACGACATCCCCCTCTAGCAGCATCGACGAGTCATAAAAATGGCCCTTTCATTCAGCAAACAATACCGACGAAGGGAACGCGTTTAACATGAAATTATTCAACGAGTTATTTTTTTCGAAACGTGCTCTTTTTTCTGCTACGTGAGGTTTAGACGAAACGATGAAGCATGCGAGCTGCGTTGGGTGACGTGATGCAATATGAACGAGAAATTCATGATTATTCGCTTTGTATCTTTTTGCGATAACAATAAGTGCTTTTGTCTACGTTTAGTTTACATTTCTCGTAATAAACGGTTGTAATTTCATGAGGAAAATGGTAATTTCTTGTTGCGAACTTGCGGAATTTTTAATTATTCCGTTAATGATTACAGGAGTTAATTATAGTCGTTTCATTTTGTTTAGGAGTAAGATATGATTGTTAATTAAATGATCTTTTACTTGAAAATTGAAACTTCATTTTTATATCGAATTAGGTAATCTAAATCGAACAAGTTATGAAATTTTTAATTACCCTGTTGAATGTAAGAGTAAATTACAATTGATCACTCTATTTTATTCGAAAGATGTGATTGATGTTAAATGATGTTTTAAGAGGAATCACCACTCACTCACGAATTTGAGAAAATAATTAACACCTTGATATTTCATCAATACTCGAAGATTATTTCCATTGAACAAATCGCATAAAAAAACAAACGAATTATAAATTCAAAAAGTAAAAAAGTAAAAGAACAATTAACCACTTTTGTTATTAGTACTCTTCATATTATAATATTCCATTTCATTTAATTTGTAAACGATAATGTATTACAAATATTACAAATAAATTAATGGTGAATGTATTTTAGGGAGAGGACAAAATATTTACTCGTATTTATTATAAGTCACGAATAAATAACAAAGTATTTCTTATAAATAAGTTACAAATAAATTATGGATGAATATGCAGGTATAAAGCACTGTTTGTCGAACGCTGTACTTGTACACTGTACATTTTTCGAAATACCTCCCCGTTTTACTTGGCATGTTCATTTAAATTAGTTGTATTATTCCATCCCTCTCAAAAGGTGATTTCTTTGTCAGTGTATCACCTCTTATTATACCTATTCTTCAACCCCTTGCACTATGATTTGTCAGGTGCGTCAAACTAATCATAGCTGCAATATTAAAACAGACAAAGAGAGTTGAAATGTTATGTCAATTTGATATCAATCGTTGACCGTGAAAATAATTGGACTTGAACTCCAAATTGAAGCGTATTCAAAATTCGAGTAAAATTGATCACAGCTGAGGTAGGAGTGCGTCACGAGTCAGACTCACCAAAAGAATGCAAAGGATTAATACCGAAGAAAAACAATTGCAAAATATATTATTTATCTCCAGTGAAGTTATCTAACATTTTCTGAAATCCCACCCCATTTTTCATGGACATCCCTTAACCTACAACTGTCTTAGCAGTTGCGTCATTCACAGCTAACCAATTTTTGCTACAGTGTTAATACAAATAAAGAAAGTTGAAATGTCAGACATATTTAGCATTTAGCGATCCTCGATTGTACA
Organism: Megachile lagopoda; assembly: GCA_036983795.1. NCBI lineage: Eukaryota > Metazoa > Arthropoda > Insecta > Hymenoptera > Megachilidae > Megachile > Megachile lagopoda. The sequence goes on along the minus strand of CM072797.1, from coordinate 11,243,861 downwards.
TATAATTACAATTGTTCCTAAACTTTCCGCTAATAAAACATGTCTCATTTGTTATATTTTAAGTATAGTTTGCGTAACGAATGTGCCACGATATAATGACTGCGAAGGGTTGATAGCAGTGATGTGTCGTTGTATTAGAATTGTGGACACAGAACTAAATAAAAGATATAATATGCCTACGGCAAATTGTTGTTTGTGCGTATAAATATAGGAGTATCACATAACAATGATGGGTCGTTGCACCTGCTTGTCTGTTTTGAACATCTGTACCCTCCAGTTTCAGAATCAATTATACTATTCGAAAGGGCGTAGGTAAGAGGGCGATACAATAAGCTCCTGGAATATTATTCTTTGAAAATAATATATCCACATCCTTCTCTAACGAAACTGTACTACTAACGCGATACAAATTCATTAATAAAACAATGACGAAACTTCGGTTTTATTACCCTATTTATACTTATACGATGTAACGTTTTACTTCATCTTTTAAAACAAATTACTGATCCACACTAATAGTAGCAAATGACTAAACGGACATTATTGGTGAACACAGCTGTAAATTATGTTATAGCGCAAAATTGCGAAGCTTTCAATAAAAATCAATATTCATTTGTTCTGACACATTTTTCAGTTTTTAGGTTAATCAGTTATCGCAAATTATAACTATTTTTCTAATTTCATCCACTGACCGAAGTCAAATGTTTTATTTCAGTCGAATATCAATCCATTGTAAAAGTAAGTTGAAAAAAGGAGTTTTCAAGCAAAGATCGAGTTGTGATTGTTCGGGTCTTGATGCAACAAAAGAAGAACAAAGTATTTTAAAAAGCTTCGCAGCCGAGGGATCCTGTCTACAAGTTTAAAATGCAGTAATGAAATTATTGAAGAATTCAGAAACTGAACACTCAAACTAAAAATTAGGAGTAATATTTTTATTTGTTTAATATAATTTAGTTCTTTGGTCATTTGTATTTGTATTTTCTGTTGCTACTATTATTATGGGATAATCAAACTTATCGACTGTTACTATTATTGTGGGACAGAGAGAGTATTTTCTTATTATATGTGTACTTCTGGTGAGAAAGCGCACATATTTTTATTTGAAACTTGTAAATTTGAAAAATTGTAATGTTGCAAGTTTGTAAGTTAGAAAATTTCAGGATTTGATGAATTGAAGAACTGCGGAATTGAAAAATTGAAGAATTGAAGAATTGAAGAATTGAAGAATTGAAAAATTGAACAATTGAAGAATTGAACAATGAAAAAATTAGAAAATTGAGAGATCGATGTATAGAAAAATTGAAATGTGGAAATACTAAAAGGTTAAAAGATTAAAATGTTAAAAATTCGTAAAATCAGTAAATTGAAGAATTAACGAATTAGAAAATTGAAAAGTAAAAGTTTTGATAATTCCTCAATCTTAAAATTAAAGAATATTGCCATCCACCGAGAATGAAGTCTTCACACTTTTATTCGATTTATCTTTTCACGCGAATTTACCGCCTTTCCAATTATTACACCGGACTGGACACATCCTGTGTAAGAAGTAGTAATCCCGATACAAAACACGGCATAGGAAATTGGACGAAACTCGTGAAATATTTCGTCATGATCGATGACGAAACAAAATTCCTTCACGTAATACCTGTGCGAAAAAAAACCTAATAAAGCATTGCACGTGCATAATGCAACGTAATCAAGCGAACCGATCAACTTGTTACAAGTACAAGGCATGCGTATTTCTATGATATAATATGTTCGATCTAGCTATTTGACTATTACAAAATTATACAGCAGTTTATGATCCGTGTTAACGCTATTGCGTAATAAATTCTTTATCAGTTTCTTGTCATTTTTGCTAAATATTTGATCCGACATTGAATAATTAACAGTGATATTTCCAATCAATGAATTCAATTTTGCAATCAAATAAAACAATTTTTCAACCGTTTTCTTCGCAAATGTTTTTCGTACACAATACAGTAGCCCAATATAATAACATAGGTAATAAATAGGTGTAGTAAGTAAGAGTTATTTTTATGAAAATTTGACGCTAATATTTATATTATTATATTATATATTTATATTATATTATATATTCATTTTATTCACAATTTTATTGCATTAAAATCTAGGTATATTGCCGATTGAGTGAGCTTTCGTGTACTGGTATAGGTACCATAACATCGTAACGCACGGAAATAATCGAAATCTACCGAAGACTATCGTCAAAAGTACAATATAGCAATATAAAAATTGCAATAAGTATAATTTTAATAAATACGTATAACCATATCAAGTCCTTAAATCCTCAAATGGTACTTGTAATAAAAATAACGAGTTATCCAGTTCTAGTGAAAATTGTGCAAATAACCAAATATACAGTATGTTTATATAAAAATTGCATTATAATTTTAATAAATACAAATTGAGTATTTCAAATGGAACTTAGAGTAAAACATAAGTTATCGAATAATAACACACTATGACATTTATACAAAGATTACATTAAAATTTGAATAAATACATAAGATCCTAACAAGTACTTAATCCCTAAAATATGTATGTGATAAATGTCAAGTCAGCGAGGCCAATAGGTTACAGTGAAAATGCACGTGTAATATAGCCAAATACCGTGTAGTAACGTTATTGTACTACACAGCGCCACGTTGGTTACAGCCATAAAATTGAGTGTTTATTTAAAGCAACGACGCGACGCCAAGAATCTTCAGCAAGAACAAGTGAATTGTATTTACCAGTCGCCAATGTCAAGGCGACCAACTTATTTCCTTATCAATGCGCTATTACGTAATGAACTCGAAGTATACTGCACCGATAATACGACTCACTTTCAGCGTCCCCTATGTGCTTGACCTGTGACGTAAAACTTGCAGGAATTGGCGTACGGCAAGGTAGCTTTAAATATTTGCCAAGCTTCCTTTCGCAGTAATTGGTCTTCGTTTATCTTCGTCACGGTTTTACACTAACGTTACTCGAGTTACCTCGAACGATTTCCACGATTTCCTTGCTCGATGACTGGTTACACTGAATATATTAAATTTTAATAACTTATTCATTCTTCCTCGCGTTATATAACTTGTCCTTTCGATGCTATTGCGCCATTTCTGGATGAGTATTTTGTATTAAAGATATAGCAGAATGATAACGGAATTTTTTATTATTCTTCCACGTGAAGATTATTTATTTTCAAAACCACCTTGTATGTACGAAGTACACTTTCGTTATATTGCCGAAACGGAAAATTCTTAGATGTGGCGATATTGTATTGATCAACCAATTGTTATGCTAATAATATACTCTTGTTATATTGCCATCGATGAGAATTTATAAATAGAAAATTCTTGGAAGTCGGATATTGAATAACAAATTATTTCCACAATGGACTCTCGTTATATGGTCGTTAACGAAGATATGGAAACGGAGAATTCTTGGTTGTGGCGATATATTGAACAACCAATTGTTATGCTAACAATAGACTCTCGTTATATTGCCATCGACGAGAATTTATAAATGGAAAATTCTTGGAAGTCGGATATTGAATAGCAAATTTTTATTTCCACAATAGACTCTCGTTATATGGTCGTTGACGAAGATATGGAAACGGAGAATTCTTGGTTGTGGCGATATATTGAACGACCAATTGTTAAGCTAACAATAGACTCTCGTTATATTGCCGTTGACAAGGATTTATAAACGAGAAATTCTTGGAAGTCGGAAATATATTGAATAACAAATTTTTTATTTCAACAGTAGACTCTCGTTATATCGCCGTCGACAAGGATGTAAGAGCTGAACATTCTTGCAACTTGCAATATATTGGGCATTAAATTTGTCATTCAATATTGTGGCGGATCTGTCAAATGCTATTAATGTGTGTGGGAAGCCGTGTGAATGTGGCAATATAACGAGAGTCTTCTGTGTATTGCTTCATATCTTTTGTCTATGTACTGTCCCTTACAAGAAAAGCTTGTTCAATTAGAAAGCGATATCAACAATAAATAAATCCACTACTATATCATGATATGACATAAACGATATGACATGCAATTAATTTGATAAGAAGTGTACAAGCTTTACTACAAATGATTATTAGCTATTTTGTATTAAGAATATTAATGAAATCTTGAGTCAATCATTTTGATCAAATTTTTATCGTAACAGTGATATGCGATAAATTATACGCAAAAGTTTGATATGATTTGATACGTAAAATATCACTGGTACAATATATATTAAATGATCTACAATAACGTAAAACAGCACTATGGCATATCACTAGTACGGTATATACCAAATGATATGTAACAGTACAGAATACGTGTGACATATCAATCGCTTATATGACGCATATCAAATGATATGCAAAGTCATAAAATTCTGTAATACCTGCATGTCAGTAAATTATACTTAAATGTCATTGCTCAGAAAAATTTTACCTAACCTATTTAATGCATTTTTCGAAATTAAACAATATTTTTTCAATAATTACAAATATCAACAAATAATACATTTTTCAATTATTTTTTGTTAGATAAAAATACTGACAAGTATTAAGACGATAATATGAAATAACCCACTCTATATAAACCTAACGTTGTCGAAAGTGAAGTTAGCGAATACAAAATACGTCGAGACGTGACCCGAAGCGGTGATTTAGAAATTTAATTTGATATTCCTCACCGCGAGTTGCAAATAATTATCAGACGTAAAATGACATTACGGTAACCAACTGGACCAGCGTCGTGCAATCACCGTCCAGTATTATGTATCCTTATGAGAGAAATGGTATTTGCATTTGAAATGCTTTGACCTTTTCGGATCTGTACGCTGTAGTAGTCTCTGGTTAGCTTGATTCGCCGACGGCGATCTTCACCGAGTGGCACCATGTTGCCGAGTTATGGACAGCGATCTCAGAATTTTTGCGTTAAGTTTATCTAACACATACAACCTGCATTCTACTTTTCTACGTACAGTAGACTCCGAATATATTACCATGAACAGATTTATAGAAGTGGCAAATTCTACGACTAGATGTGGCGTATTTTAAAACCGTGCTGTCCCAGAATTTGAATTCCTTGTGTAAGTCATATTTCGCAATCAGAGTACACTTTCGTTATATTGCCACATACGAAAGTGTCAGATTGGATAATTTTTGAATTTGACAATATAGAAAGGACTGTTTGCATGAAGTACTTGAATATTATATGAGTTTTGTCTCGATGAAACTAAATTAATTATACTAAACTCTCGTTATATTGCATAAAACGTGGGGAATTCTTGAAATTGGCAATATAATAAAGTGTAGTGCATTTGAAACGGTAATTCCAGAATTCGGATTCTTTATGTTAATTATATTTCACAATAGCAATAAACTCTCATTATATTGCCACATACGAAACTGTAGGATTAGTCAATTTTTGGATTTGGTAATATAGAAACATACTTCCATAAAATACTTTAATGTCATGTGTAATTATTTTCAACTCGATGAAGATAATAGTAAACTCTCGTTATATTGCCACATACGAAATTATAAGAGTGAAACATTTATGAAACCGGCTATAAAAAGCTCTTTGATGCAGTATGTGACTGTAACATGTAATATCTTCCGTTCCAATGATATTTAATTGGCTACAGTAAACTCTTGTTATATTGCCACATGGTGCTTCGAAAGCAAACAATTTTTTAAATTTGCAATATAACAAGGTCTATAATACTTACAAAGGTTGTACTCCAGAATTCAACCTGCTTGTATTAATTATCTTGTCCAAGTAAGTAGACTCTTATTATATCGCCACAAATAAAATTGTATGTGTTAATTTTTGGAATTTGGTAATACACATGAAATTTCTTCCACAAAGTACCTGATTATCACACAAGATAAGTTGCGCCTCGATGAAATGAAACATACTCTCGTTATATTGCCAACATCGAAGTTATCGGTACGGAAAATACCATCCTTGAAATCCATCGAGCGCGTTATGAAGAAACATTTATTTCGCGAATAAATGAATATTAGTGAGTTTTTTGTATATCCGTATCATCTCGGAGGCAGATTACTTGTTCAAGGTTTAACTAGGAAGCCATTGCCCATATTGCAGCCTAGTAAGTGTAATCGATGATTCACTTTTTCCCCTGACTTGTGCACAGCCGATATTCTGTTACGTAAATACTGTAAAGAAACCGCGATCTATAGATCGTTCCATGAGTTGTGGTAACTGACGAAACCGAGAATACTTGCCAGTTGTGATATTGCACATTATGCGCAATCTTAGAAGTTGACCTTTGTACGACAATCGTCGGTTCAATTGTGATACAGATTCATGAAACAATGTATGAGGGTTCATTGACGATCATTAAGTACTGAAGTTTCTAAATGGTAAACTTTCACGTGTTTAATTTAAATTCTAAGTTGAATGTTCGTTTAGTATAATTCTTATAATTTTTGTTGATATAGCAACGTTATAGATATCGAAAAATTAAATTTTGAAATTTTCGAATTTTGGTACTGTGGAATTGGGAATTTTACAGTCGAGAATTTTGGAATTGGGAATTTTGAAAATGGAAATTTTGGAATTTTGAAATTTTGGAATTTTGGAATTTTGGAATTTTGGAATTTCGTAATTTTGGAATTTTGGAATTTCGGAATTTCGGAATTTTGGAATTTTGGAATTTTGGAATTTCGGAATTTTCAAAATTTGGAATTTCGAAAATTTAGAATTTTGGAAATTTGGAATTTTGGAATTGGGAATTTTGGAATTTCGGAATTTCCAAAATTTGGAATTTCGAAATTTTGGAATTTTGGAATTTTGGAATTTCGGAATTTTCAAAATTTGGAATTTCGAAAATTTAGAATTTTGGAAATTTGGAATTTTGGAATTGGGAATTTTGAAAATTAAGAAATTAGGATTTTTGGAAATTTTGAAATTTTGAATATTAAAAAATTTAGAATCTTGTTACATTAGAGCCTTTGACTTCGTGTAAAGTACCTATCTTTTGTGTAAGCTATACTCATCCAATATACCCAATATAGTATACATAGAATTAAAATATGTATGCATAAAATACACATATAAAATAGAGAAAACTTATGTTCATATGTAAATATAAAACTGACAATCTTTAAATTTAAAACTTTCCATTAAAAATTCATAAGATTATATTTCTCATACAGCGTAATTACCATAATCTTCTTTCATAACTTCAATTATAAAATGTAATAAAAACATTATAAACTAGCTTTCATTTATTTATGAAATTCCATATACCAATTTTTACTTAGAATGTCAAGACCCACCCTAACCCCTACCTAGTTACGCCACTGCCTCAAACTACTCCTCTACGCATTTGCATTCGATTCTAAATTATGTCTATCATTAATTAAAAAACTGATGTAATAAAAGTTGAAATACTTATTTCTTCGCCTTCGTTAATTAACTGGACGCTATTTGCATGTGACATAACCTAATAAAATTGCAAATACGATGAGGAATTAACGACACGTTTAGAAATGCCGGTAAATGTGTCGCAACGAAGAGGAAATTATTTTTCCGTCAAGTATCGTTTCTAAAACGGAAACAAGTTCACGCATTTTTTAGACAGAAGGGAGGTTAGCCACGGTGGGAAAATGACCGCGCCATACTCGAGAATTGCTTTGATATGAGGTAATGCGCACCGCAAAACACGCAAGTTGTATTACGTAATGTATTTCAAGTGTGTACAAAGCACCGGTGACCGTGCATATTTACTATATATTTATTATACAAGCGATCGTGTAACTGCAGTTTCCGGCAAAAGGAAATCGTTGCACGTAATTTTCACCCAATCGCTGGACCATTAATTACGAGAAATCAAGTTTTTTTGCTACATTGACATAATGTTTGCTTATAGTAGCGTGACCCTTCATTTTCACCGCCAAAATAAAAATGCTTTCATATAACCTAAAAGTACTTACTATTAATTAAAACTTATGACATCGACATCTTGCAAATACATTCTTTTAATTATTAATAGTTCATTTTGTCACGTTCGGCACGGGAACAAGTACAACTCGTTTCAAGATAAAATCAAAGTGTAAAAAATATTTCCCAGATTAGGAAATACATTTGCGTATGACTCTGGTGTAATCTATTTAGTCCTCTTCATCCTTACGTTTACTAGTTGCGAGTATTTTTATGCTTAAACAATTTTACGACCGCTCAAAAATGTTTAAATATTTAAAAATCATTATTAAAGATGACGTAACATGGGTTTTGCAGCTATCATTCGAAGCAATCGTAGTTTAAACACTTATATTCCAATATTCATAGTAGACGCTTGATAATTCCCTGCTTTCAATGGAAATTTACTGACTACATTAGTTTCATTGATTGTTAATAAAAAAATTAAACAATTCTAATTAAAATTGTACGTGCATAGAAAACTTCATTCTACAGTTATTATACTGTTGTTGTTACAGGTATTATACTTTGAAAGCGTTTAAAATTCGCGCTCACGACAGTAATGCTACGAAACAGTCTTTTGTACTGCAAGTCATCCGACTTTTTTAAAAATAGAAAAAGACTTAATTGTTTTAACGCTTCTAAGGTCCATTAATTCACTGTAAATTAATAAACAGTGACGAAGTAAGGAAAACGCATTTGGAATTAACAGCTTACACATATAAACATTTAATCACTTCTCGGTAGTATAAAATCATCGCTAAATTTTTCTTTCGAAACGATTCAGAGTATAATTACATAAATTTATACATTCCTTGCAATCAGGGATGAATCATAGTCGAAGGAAAAATACTAAAATATATATTTATTACATGACCTAGCTTTCTTTACTTTCAGGTTATGTTTATCAACTTGTATTTTGGGACAAGAGTTCATTTCAAAAGAAATGAAATTAATACATGAGTAAAAATGATGATTTTATTAATTTATCAACAGAAGAAAATATACAGAAATATATATTTATTACATAACCTATCTTCACTTTTAGGTTATATTTACCTAAGTATTAGGCAATATTTTGGTACACGAGTTCATTTAAAAGGAAATAAAATACGCGAGTAAAAATGATAGTTCTATTAATGTATGAACAGAAGGAAATACATTGAGACGTATATTTATTACGTAACCTACCTTTCTTCACTTTTAGGGCATGTTTATTTAAGTGTTTCTTTAGATGGATACTGTTCAGATCACACAGGATGAATAAATGAATAAATAGATTATTTGTGTCAGAAACGTGTTTGAAATTCATAAGAGAAATAAGATGACAATTTCATTATACAGGATAAATGTTTAACATACAATATGACAATCGTGACAGTCATAGTTACGATTAAGGTTAGGTGCACGGGTGTGCCCGCGAGTTTCTTGAGAACGGAGGTCAGCAGTTTGGTCTACATAACAAAAGCAAACTAGATACGGTAGTAAACTACATCTAGTTCCTACTTTCTCTTTCGCAGACTCCGTTGTCAATGAAATAATTTCGCTATGCTCTTGAAAATAAATTTGTACAAAGAAAAATTATACGAGGTAATGAAATTTTGTAAAATTGCAAATTCTATCAAAATTGCTCTTAACCTTTTCTTAAGGTTAATCTCAATTATTCATTTTATTTTTAGTAAATCTAGTCGACAGTTCTTACATTTAACCCTATTTTTATAGGACAAGCTTTGGTAACAAAATTATTTATAATTTATATTGTAAGGTTGTGTCTATTAAAATCAGTGATAGATCCGTATGAATATTCATACGACACCCAGTGACGAACCAAGGGCTGCACGCCCCCTGCACCTTCCCATTAACCAAAGATTTTTGGTTTTAATTTATTTATAGTATTTGTCAATAATTTGTTTCAGAAAAAACTTTTAATTGTTTGAATTAAAATTAAACTGATTCTTTCAAATGTAGAAAGCTCCAAAATTCGTCACAACATGTGCCAACCCTATTAAGATTCTTTTATCACGCTCCTACATGTTATTTTTCTTAGGAATTTCAAAATATCATCCATTTTATTTAACGTACTTAAAACAAGTACAATTGTATTTTTAACGCGAACAAATTCGTGTCTCAAGAGTTTAATACGTTTGTTACTACCGATTGTATAAATCAATCAATGATGCATGTACAAAAATGATCAATCAACCTGATTTAGTTACACCTACTATATATGTACAATGTATTGATGGCCATGGTACAGTCAGGAGCATATCTGGTTTCCCTAGGAAAAAGATTAAGAATCTAGGGATATAGAAAACTGAGGACTTTGGAATTTGGGGATCAATGGATATTAAGATCTAGGGATTTAGGCATTAAGAACGTAGGGACGTTAATTGGAGATCAACGGATATATAAATCTAGGGATTTGACGGTCCAGGGATTTTGGAACTTACATTTGAGGATTTAGGGATTGAGTACCAAAAAATTTGGGGATGTAGGTAAGGACTTTGGAATTTAAAACTTTTAGAACTTGAGGATACAGGAATATGGAAATCTAGGAAAAAGGGAAGATATGAATTCATAGATCTAGGGACATGGGGTTTTAGTAATTTGGGGACCTTGGAAATAAGGAAATAAAAATTTAGAGATTTGGGGATTTTAGGGATTTTGAGATTTGTAAATGTAGAAGTATGGGGATCTAGGGATTTTGAAACAGAAATTTACAGATCTTGGGATTTTGGGTCCTAGAAGTATGAGAATCTAGAAATTTGAGGTCTAGAAATTTAGTACCTAGGAATTTCGATATCTAGGGATTTAGGGATTTAGAAATTTGAGGATCTACGTATTTCGAGATGTAGAAACGTGAGAATCTGGATATTTAAAAATCTAGGAATTTCAGAATTTAGGGATTTGAAAATTTATAACTATAGAAATCTAGTAACCGAGAAATTTGGGGATTTGGAAATTTATAACTATAGAAATTTAGTAACATAGAAATTTAGGGATTTAGAAATCTAGATGTATAAAGACCCAGTAACCTAAGAATTTGAGGATTTAAAGAATTAGTAATTTGAGAGTTTGGAAAATTTACAAAATTACGAATTTAAGAAATTTGAAAATTGTGGTATAAAAGCTTCAATATAAAAACTTGAAAAAAGAAATTTTTTAAATTAAAGAACTTAAAAATTTGGTAATTTAAAAACTCGACAGTTTGGACATGCAAGAAATACAAAATTTGAAGACATATGTCCTTAACGAAAGAGAACCCCGCGTTGCACTCGAGTGTACGATCAAATCGGATGGGTGAAAGAACTGTAAAGATTGTGTCGCAATATGTGCCATGCTCGTCGTAGACGATGATATAACGTCGTGTCGTCGTTTATCATCTACGCGTGTACAAAAACACACTCACGTATCATGTTTTCACTCTCACGTATGCACGTACGTGTCTCGTACAATCGGCGCGAACTATTCGTTACGCATGCACTCCGCATCATGGTCGGTCAACCTAGCTTAACCTTCTATTACGTACGAGACGTATACACACGCGTACGCTTCTATATGTATAAGTGCGAAATACAAACGCACATGCGGTATTATGTTTCGTGGTTGTATGCAGATAACACGTACACGCACTTTCAGCGATATAACATGATTCCGTGTTTGTGATATTGCTACTTGTACCGTGAGATTATCTTACAATTAACTGCATCAATGTATGCCAATATATTACTGTTAAATTATTCGTTCGAATTTTATTCAACGGAATTTATTCAATTAATTCAATTTTTTAATCACTTTGATGAAATAGTTATTCTATAAATATTAGACATTTAAAAAAATTTTTTTTTAAATTGAGGTTATGTTCAGATTAAGGTTAGGTTATGTTCTGTTAGGTTTGGTTAGATTGGGTTAATAATTAGTAGTCAATGTTAGGTTAGGATTTAAGGTTAGATTAGAGTTAAGGTTGGTTTAATGTTAAATTTGGATTATGGCAAATAATCATATTACAGTTTTATTAGACACGACTACGACTGTCAGAATCAAGGTTAGGTTATGTTACATTCGGTTATGTTAGGTTAGGTGAATTACTGGTTTATTGAAAGTATAATAATTGGTTTAATCATGGTACCCATAGCAATAATGAAAATTTAGGAATTTAGGAATTTGTAAGTTTAAATATTTCAAAATTTTAAAAATACAAATTGGTAACCTTGGTAGTTCATAAATTTCAAAATTTGTAAACTTAATGATTCAAGAACTCGAAAATTGATAACCTGTCAACTTTGATAATTTATACATTGAACAGTTTGAAATTGTGAAAATAAAATTTATATGCTTGACTATTTGCAAAGTCAAAATCTCGAGAGTTTGAAAATTTATAATATACATTGTTAAAACTTTTAATCATACGGATGACTGTAACCCTAATCTGGTCTATGTGACCCTAAAGTTCACAGGGCTTTAGTCAGGATTTGATATTGCCGATAATAATATGTATAATATTTTTATAAATATAAAAAATTATTATTTTCGAAACCATTATTCTTCAAACAACTGCATTGTCCCACTATTTTACAATTACATTAATTCAATTTTTATCAAAAATATCAATATACGATAGCATAAAACCAACATTTAGAAAATTTGATTTACTAAATTTTTATGAAATTCAAGTCCAAGCGCGAGGCGCTTGAATTAATACAAGAAATTCCATTCCTATAATGGAATGGAATAACTGTGCATTAAATAATTTATAAGCATTTTCTTAACGCGTGACATTTTATCTCCATATCGTGATCTGTCATTTAAACCAGTATACACAATGCAACGCAGTTACGAACTCCATTTTAATTGTCTGGATTAGATCAACTGCATCGATTGGTGTTCGCCTTACAGCGAGTTAAAGAAAAATCGATGTAATCGATAATAAACATCGATTTAATTCGCGCAATAAACCACACGAACATATCAAACGTTTCCATTATCCTTCAAATACGTTTACTCTTTACGCATTAAAAATGTTAATAAAAACGTTTCTCGTCTTTTTGCACAGAAACAAATATCGTACGACAAAGTTAGCCGCAGAAAATGCATGCTCGTGAAAAATGAGATGTCGCGGTGTCCGATAGTGGGGTCGCATCGCTTTAAACCCGCGAACGCATGAACGAAAATCGCCGAAGTATAAACCACGAATAAAAATAAAGCTTTAAGAAAAAAGACATATCAATATTTATCTTATATAACGTTATTTCCTCGAGATGTTCGTAATTGAACTGCATACTTTGGTACGAGCAGAAGACGTTCGAAAACTTGATTTATTAAACGTATCATTTTCCTTATTGATAGTTTACCAATCGATACATTTACGTGCCCCACTTACGGATCTATCGTGGACACTTGTTCCTGGAATCGCTAGAAACTTACATACATGTAAAACTAACCACGCACTATTATTACGTACATGTATTTCATGACAATTTACAAGCGATATGTTCCTTTTACGCGTTTCGAATTATTCGCTAGAATTTCATCGATTTCGATTAGAGATCGTTTTACTCGCAATGCGAGCAAAATTGATGACTTACCAAGCGCACGAAATGTTATCGTCGTGGCAGTACACATGTAACAGTACACGGATCCGATAGTAAGACACCCTTACATAAACACTCACCTTTAATTTATTGGCTAACGGTGTTCACGACTTTGACACTTCATAACTGATGATGACACTTGATTTTTCGACACGAAACGAACAATTATTGGAAAGCGGAGTTCTGAACGCGCGCAAGCATTACGTGAACAGCGAACGTTAACGCAACCTCGCAGATTGCCGCCTGGCCGGCAGAGCGCCAGAATTTCGGAATGGTTTAAAAAACCCTGTTCCTTGAGATGGCGACACCTTCTAACTGAAGCCCTGATCGCGATTGGATCGTCAATCGATATTTCGCGCGAAACGAATTATGGGATTAATGAAGGAAATGCACGACCTTCGAAACTCCGATATCGTTCAAACTTGCAATTATCTAGTAGAGCTATCTCAATTCCGACAAATGATTTTGGAAAATTATACCATGCACTTGATACGATAGAAAAATTTTAAAACTTATAATATTTATAACTGTGAGAATTTAAGAAATTTAAAAAATTAGATATTTGTCAAATTAAAAATAAGAAAATTTGGAATCAGTAAACTTGAAAATTTGTGAATTTGAGTTTGTGAGATGAAATATATCACCGAAGGTGTTGTGATTTTGTAAAATTATTATTTCAGTTAATATTAAACATTCCTACATAACTACATGTAAGAAGATGTTAAAATAATAAAAATGTGATATCATATTGTAATTAACTTTATTTAAATGGTAATGGTATTGAACATGATGCTTTATAAAACTATTTTTAGACAGTCAATATTTTTGTATCATTAAATTATTGGAAACAAATATATGTATATTTTTAAAATTTACATTTTTCAAATGTTTATGCTTGTAATACTGGTCTTTCGTGTTTTCCTTCTAAACAGTTATTAACAGCTGAATATCCAGTACCACCCTGAAAAATAATTTATATTATTAGTACCAAATTATTTTACATCCACTACATTTCTTACCCTCTGTAAAACTATAATATCTTTCTCTGTTAATTTTGTACTATCCAGAGGATTAATCCAGTCTTTTTTAATGATTTTTTCTACACACTCCAGTGTCACTACATCTCCACTAAATAAATCAAAACCATATTTTAGCAATTACTATGATGAAACAATTAGTATTAAACAACAAAAAATCTTACGTTGTTCTTATAACTGCGCATGGAACGCTGTTGCTTAAAACATCATGAGTAATTGGACACATGTATCGAGCCTGTTTAACAATAAGAGATTTTTTGTCATCCGGATCTTTTATTTCAGTGAATTTTATAGGAATAAGATCTTTTATTTTTAGTGGTTTTCCACTAATTGGACAATAAATTGTTTTATCTGGTTTCTGTAATATAGTTTCTTTGGCTTCCGGTGTTTTAGAAGGAATCCAAAAACTTGGCAACACTTTATCCTTGCCATTGCTCATATTAGAAACCGAAGAAGTTGATTCACTAGCTGTAGCTTGACTTTTTAAGACAATAGTTTTCTCTCCCTTTAAAAATTGTTGCAACTTTTGTAACTCTTCATTAGCAGTTTTCTCGTGAGATTGTTCCTAAAGAAATATTAAAAATCATAATGTGTACAAAGATATTGCAACTATGTGTTTACATACTTCTTGTTGTTGTTTTTGTTTCTCATATTCTTTCAGTTTCCTTGCATATTCCTTCTTTTTAGTCAAAACATATTCTAATATTGCTTCTTTATCAAATAAATAGCCATCTTTTCTATTAAAAAGAATATGACATTAGCACAAAGAAAATAAATAAAACTCATAAAATAATATACTAACGTTATGACAGGGTTTCTGCAAGGTTGTAATGTAAGACAACAACAGTCAAAATCTTTAACAGAATCTTTTCCTACTCTTTGTGTATTTGTTCCATAACCTGAAGCTGCGGCATCTTTCTTCTTTTCGTGATAAGTATAAACAGCACCAGCTGTACAGTTCCTGGCGTGTCGTGTCATATTTTGTTTACTGATTTATTTCATTCTAATTTCCATCAGTGACTACAAATACAATCTGTATTTACGTCTGGTACGTAAGTTGTTATTACGCCCTCTATATTCATTTTCATTGCGTCGGCCATATACACCGTAGACAAAAATTGTGAGTAAAGGAAAGGGATACTTATAAGACACATTCAGTTATCATCAAATTGTCAAATTTCCATGACTAGAAACCTTCTTTAATTCAAAAATGTCAACAACTTACATGGTTGAATTTTTAAATTTTCAAATTATCAAAAACTCCAATTTTTAAATTCACAAATTACTAGATTTAAATAAATGATCACTAGGTATGTATCTGTAGTGTCTAAATCAGGCATGTACATATTTGGCTCACGACAGCTGTATGGTTGTAATTGTTATTTTATTGAAAATTTAAATGAATAAGAAATACATTGCATGTTTTGTTTATTTATAGGTAATAAGTTAAATACAAGTACAGTTAGTTATCATGATTTATTAAAATATACAAGATGATACTTCTGACTTTTGAGTATTTGAGGTTTTATGTATGAAATAAATGATTACATTTTCGTAAATGAAATATGAGTTTATTTTCAATACTCTTACTTAATTAATTTTTTAAGTAATTAAAATAATATATAAGAGATAGTTTATGATTATAGATATATTTTTTTAGCATAAAAATGATATGTAATTTATACATGTATATAAATGTAATTTCATGTGCTACTATTTACAAATGGTACAATGTCATTTATATGTGATATAATACATATTTTAAGATGTTTTCAACTTTAACATTGTTGTACAAGATGATCATAAAAAAAATACTCATCTTTTATTATCATTAGAATCACTATCTGATGTACTATCTTTTTTATGTTTCTTACGTTTTTTGTGCTTTGATTTTGTCTTTTTCTTTTTATGTTTATGTTTCTTGCCCTCATCATCGGAAACTTTAGATTCTGATTCATTATCGCTTGATTCTGACTTCTTACGTTTCTTGGACTTTTTACTCTTTTTCTCTTTGTGTTTCTTCTTAGATTCTTGAAGTTTCTTTTTTAATTCCTTCTCGCGTAATTCAGTCAATGGAGTAACATAATTTTCATCACTATCGGAACTAGTACTACTAACATCTAAAACAATTTCTTTATTTGGGTCAACCTTTATAAAATTACGGCATTGATATGTCAGATGTCCAGCATATCCACACTTCTTGCATGCTGGACGCACATGCTCTTTGTTTTGTGGAATTAATCTAGAAAGAAACTCTGGATCCATATCTATAATAAAAATTGTAACAAAGTAATTAAATACTATAAAATAAATTTTCAACACAACTATCATTTGGATTATATAAATGTCTTCAAAAGTTATTAATATGTTCACAAACAATTGTTAGTTTATTTTATTAACTATATTTACATCTGTTTTCAATTCAACAATAACCTTAACATACTAACCTCAAATTATGTACAACACTTTAAGTACATGCTATTAAATTTCTCAAGTAATTATTTCTTTCTTGTTTCTAATGACTTTATATATGTATTTTGAATTAAAAGCATTTCTCAGTACTGTATTTACACTCAGCTACATATCAAACTTTCCTAGGGAAAATGGCAGTCAAAAGAAATAGTTCCTACTACCCGCAATAACAACCGCGCATTAGCATGCATTATGCCTAATTTAATCTCCATCTCTCCGGCGAACAGTGTGAACTACACACTTTTAAAACTGTAGTTTAATTAGTTCTCACCTTCTACCGCTAGATGCGACATATTAAACGACAACCCTTACGCTAATTAGGATTAGCCTAGTTTGGTAAAGTCAAAACAATTCGAAGTTAATTGATCTTGCACTCCGATGTAATACGATTCATATTATAGTCAATTAAGCTAAGAAAATCAACTGTATAAATTGAATTGAACGGAAAACGATGGAATGGTAAAAATTTTTTGTTCGAGTCGCCAAAAACCGTTCTTACAGATGTTTTCTTTTGAAAAAAGGAGCTTGTTTGCAAAATTTGGCCAGAATCGAAACATGACGGTATTCCAAAGTTTCCCCAAAAAAATTATTAACAGATCTCTTGACGATGACTTTGGCGTGTGGTACCAAGAGTTGCTTCTTCCGTCGAGAGCCAGAGGGCCTGGTCAGTAAACCAGGAATCTGCCTCGCTACAAAGACGGCACAGCTAATGTCATCTAGCTATAAACTGTAAAACTAGCATAATAAAAATTTGCGTTTTTTTTTTTCAAATCTTTTACGCTTTTCTGGGACGAGTAAAATGTTTTGGGACCACAGTGGAACTGAAAGAATGTCAACGCCATGTGTTTATAGTGTTAAAAAAGAAAATAAAAAATATAGCATTTTATGAACCTCAAAGTGCTTACCTAGCGGTAGAAAACTGGAACTATTGTAACTGAAGAATTTGCGCATAAATTTATGAAGAGCGCAATACATGCCGTGCAGACAGGAGATGAAGAAAGCTGGCTAGCTGTTTAAAACGGTGAAATCATTGATGGTATTTCATACATAACTTTTATAGCGGACAGTAGTTGGATTAAAAGATCGTATAGAACAAATTATAATGCACTTTCTGGTGGTGGTGTAATTTTAGATTTTCGCACAAAGAGAATCCTCTTTGTCGTTATATGTAATGGTATTGTACAATATGTTATTTAGTTGTACAAAAAGATATGACCTTAAAATGTTATAAATGTTATAAAAATTGTGACCGTAATATCAGTCCTGGTAGTATACAAATGTGATGCTATTGCTAAAGGCTTCAACTGCAGCATTTGACATGCATGGTTTGATATGTAGAATGGTTGTCGGTATGGCAATAGCAACATGTATAATACTATTGTAAATAACAGTCCATATTAACACCAAGAGGTAACTGTTAGAGAAATTGAATGTATCATAGTATAATAGTACTACAAGACAAATAAAGTATAGGAAATACTATTTTCTATAACTGTGTATTACAAAGGTAAATTAGGCTATATAAAAAAAATTTGTTTATTACAACATTATAAAATTTACATATACATAATTCATAACGTACATTCATAAAATGAATTTCCAGTTTTTTTAAAAATAATGTCTATTCAATTTCCAAAGTTGACATTAATGAAAAATATACTTAACGTAACATAAACATTTATATAATGTACATAATCTACTATAAACTAAAAAGTTCCACATTTTTTGGTATTATATTATGAGGCACATGACACTTACTTACTTGAATAAACTGACACAATATAATGATTCTTGCTATACTATATTTTAAACAATTTAAGTTTTCTAGTCAATAATTAAATAATTTGGTATGGTTTTTATATGCGACATATAGTTAGACACAACATCGATTTCACATTTTTTTTTTATTCCATTGTTTAACAATGAATATTTGATTAATTATTTTATAAGAATTATCATATTTTTTAATAAATATTATGACCAAATTGGAGCTTTGTAGCAATAGTTTATAGATGAATTTGCTCCATATTTCAATTTCTATGATTATGATTTATATAAGGAAAATGAGAAACTTTATTGTGAATTCATGGTCCTCAGAGTTTCAAGTGCAATAGTTTTTGATAATCACATTCAAAATGTTATAAATTCACTCAAACAGTCATTGTACAAATTGTCAACAAAAAATTATATTCATTTAAAGTTCTTAGAATCAAATAAGATTACTTTATTTTGATTCTAATTACTTTAAAATAAAAATAAATTCTAGTTATTTTAAAATGTAAGACTCCAATTGCTTTAGAATCAAATAACTGAGACATTTAAATCAAATCTAATGGTAATTTTCATTTTCCAGATTACCAATTATATACATTGTACTCTTGTAAAATAACAGGTCTCATAAGTTTATATATATGTGAATATATTATATGCAAATTACCTGAAATACATACAAGTATGAAATATGCATGGATATTAGTATAAGTTTACAATAACCAAAGTTAACAATCAATCCATAAGTTAATTACATAGAAGTATGATGTGCAACATAGATATGTTATAGTACCTTAACTAAGCTTTTATATTTAGCATTTTTTTAAAATATCAAGAATAATAAGAGAACAAATTATTTTATAATTGTAATTATATAGTCTTCTAAAGAAAATAATTTAAAAAAAATATTTGTATCTATTATTATTAACAACAAAACTGATATAAATTATTTCGTTTTATATATATATAAACAGACTAATAATCACAAAATACGAAGAATATTATAATCTACTTTTAGGATATAAGGAATATTTATAGTCCACATTTATATACTATTTCTGATTTCATGTATTATAATACATCTATTTTCTCATCTACTATTGAAATATGCAGAAATAATAACTGACTTACATTATAATTAACATATTCATCAGTATGTTCTGCATAGCATCATATATTTATAATGGTGTTTCCTTTATACCACTTGATTTCAAATGCAATTATAAAATCAGAATAATCTCTACTTGGTATCAACATTTTTTCATTTATTTGTTTTGATTCTTGTGCTAAATTTGAAAGAAGTAATTCAACGATTAAATGAATTAATATCAGTAGTTTCATTTAGCTATTTGTAATTTTGTTAACAGTGTATTAGAATACTATACCTAAGAGATACATGATTATTATTTAGTATTAATGTCAAGACATTCAGAGAAAGTATATAATAACATAGAGTACGAATATTTGCTTAAATCAATAATGTGTTAAGATTAATTAAAACAGAACAATATGACAACTGTGTACAGCAAAATCAAATAATAATTTTCTTATAAATAAATAAATACATTACAATAGAATTGCAAAAGGACACTGTATCAACGTATATTTTTGGACGGACACTGCATAAATTGTAAGTGCATTTGAGAAGAAAATGCCATTATGTTTAAACGTAGACTTTAAGAGATATGCTTATAATTTTTATGACAAGCGATATGAGTTAGCATGCAGTGCCTGTCAATTATTTTCATACTTATACTTACATATCAATGACTAGTATTAGTTGTGAATTGATGCATTCTTAAATGCTCACATTCTTACATACAATTCGTATGCATAAAAAGACCACACGTATGTATATACGTTATATAAATGGGTAGTATGGTTACTTAATATGCTTATTTTATAATAAACTATGTCTACAGATAAAATGTAATTTTAACGATCTAAATAAAAATTTGGCAAATATAAATATGTTCTGTTACATAGGAATACATTTCAACTATAAGAATTCATTGATAGATATAAATTACAGTAGCGAGGATAAGTTGGTTATTTGTAACAAAAAATACATTGTTAATTAATATTTTTGAACAAAAATAATGAATCAGTATAAGTTGAAGCAATTATAACAGGACATACTTTGATGCATTAATGAAATGTATAATTCCTTTCTGTAGACGTTATATCTTATGTAATATCTGCACATACATTTATGAATTTGTTATTTATATCGCTAGGGTTTTTATTTTCAATGAAACATAAGTTTCACATATATATAATCAGTATATAATTGAAATGAACAAGTACAGATTATTTGTCCAATTTTACCAACATTATTTACTTTATCAACTGATGAAGACTATGTTCTTATTATATTTATGTTAATGAAGTAGATATTTTTGATTTTACTTATTATTATATCCTGAACAAATAAAAGTATATATTTAATAAGTTGAAATAAATGTATATCTACATTAGATTTGTAGCATGTAATGTTTCATTGACTTTAGTCGAAGAAACTGATAAAATTGGACAATGGACAAATTGCATCAAAACTTACAACAATTTGTTGTAAAAAGAAAGTGTACAATAAAAAAGTAGCTGGAAAAGTAGTTATAATAAACATTTTCCTGGTCCCATTTCTCAAGCATTATCAACATCAGCATTTCTTATCCCTTGTTTCTTTAGATTTTTGACATCTATACAATTTAAATACCAAAAACGTTCGATGAAGTCACCATAGCCAATGTTTGTACTCGTATTCAAACTCAGAGAGTTTCCATTCAGCTGGTCCTTTCATTGACAGTTTTAAATTTTGGACGCATCTTATGTAAATAAAGCAAATGTACATTTTCAGTAGCATTTATTGTTATTTGAGAAATATTTGTGAGATATTACAAAAAGTAATACAGTATTAGCATAATAATATTATCATTCATATCTGTTTTTACTCTTCTCTTTAAAAAGACATTAACAGTTGAGTTTATAATTGTTTGGTTAAGAATAAACTGTTTTAAAAATAGAAAAAGAAGATTCAAAACTACTGGATCCGTACAAAATTTAAAACTGTAACATACACTTACTCCTCATTACTGAATTATCATACCTAAAAGTGTGATCACAGATTGACAGAAGGCGTGTAACATACAATATATTATAGGTACAGTTAGAAAATACTTCATTGCTGTAATTATCAATTAATAAAGAATTATAAGATGAATTATGTATAAGCTATATATATACATAGAATGAGTTTTCTTTTATTTTTCTTTTGCAACATGTTTAAAGTGACCCATCATAAAAAAGTATGC